>JBAMHV010000006.1:11541437-11551606 GCA_037177535.1 Pseudomugil gertrudae | reverse complement strand
TATATATAAAGTTTTAAAAACTGCATAGTAAGAACATTTCATTTAGTCAACGTGTCCTGGCATCCTGGTATATTGTGACTTTTTTGAAGGTGCACAGTTCTCGAAAACTGCGCAAACACAAACAAGAGGTGCACTTACGACGCAAACAGTGTGTAATTTCTTATTCTGGTAGCTCAACCACATAACTAGCACAGATTTAAGGTTGAGGGGGGTGGTAATGGGTGGGCTGACTGTGTTCACCGCAAAATTATATATAGACTTCCTGCAGCCTCACTACAAACCCACCAACACACACACTCCAGGAGCTGCAGGATGAGATTGAAGCTTTGCTCGGTGATTCCCACTATACCACTTCAAACAGCTCTTCACAACCTTAGCTGTTTTTCTTTCTTTGTTCTTCGTAGGAAATATATGTGCTTTTTAGTGACATAAAAACACACAGCTATCCAACTTTCCTCTCTGGAAAATATGCCTCTGCTGCTTAAATGTAATGTCTCTCTGAGCAGGCAACCCTTCATAGTCTATGTTTTTTCTTTTAACTGATTAAGAAGAAAAACTCATTGTAAAAAAAAAAAAAAAAAGTTCCTGCGACTTTTGCCCTTTTTGCCGCCAACACATTGGATGTGACACATCCTCTGTGCGAGATTAATTGATCAATAGTTTCCGTTTAACTTGAATGATGTGCCAGCCTCTGCTCAGCCAGAATTTAGGAGCCTGTTGGCTGACTTCCACTTCTCCATCCATCATGGACTTCCAGATGTGGTTTTCTTTTTTAGGGGGGGGGGGGGGTATTGCTGAGTCATGGTGAAGGAAAACAACATGGGTAGCCTATGTTAATTCTGTTTTGAGGGGAAAATGCTTTGACAGTTATCCATCAATCCGCTTTTTGTTTGAACATCTCTGCGAAGTGATGCTCAGAGGAGCGACACCGGGGGCGGGAGGAGCGGGGTCTCCAAACCTACCCACCTTCCTGCGTGGTTCACCGCCACTGCGACAGACACTCCTGACGACCTATCGGACCACAGCCAGACCCCGTCCGTCATCCCCCCCCTCCCCTACTCTGCCCACCCCGGCGGTCTCCTCTCCAGCACTGCCAGAGCCAATCCGCGGCTGGGTGTAAGTAGGGCAAGCCGCTTCCTGGTTCTCAGAAAGGAGGAGCTGGGAGTCGGAGTGGGCGAGCGGAGGCAGTACACGGGGGGTCAGAGCAGCCCAGAGAGCCGGTGTGCGGACCAAGCAAAACACACCCTCCCGGTGTGTCGAACTTATGACGACCGGACTGGTTCCCCCCGCAAATTAAAGAAGAAGACAAGAACTCGAAGGATTATAAAAAAAAGAAGTAAGCAGGGTGGGACGGAATAATCCAGGAAGTGTGGAGGCAGGACAGGTGGGAGGCGACGACTCGGGACAGGTGACACACCGGCACTCAGGTAACAGCTTCACCTGTCAGCTCTCAAAAATAACACCAAACTTTAGGACTTAAGGTGGAATAAAATGTAACCGACATGTTTGTGTGATAGCACCGGCTTGTTTCAACTTCTCCTCCTCCTCCTCCCTCCTTGTCGGTTCTGACCGGGGTCACGGGAGGACTAACCACGTCACGAGCAGCCTATCCGTCGTCATTTAGTCAGCGCGTTTAGTCTATTAAAAGCACATAATGAACCATTCAGTTTAATTTATTTTTATTTGTAATTGTTTCCTCCTTTCAGGGAACAAGTGCTACTGTTTGGTTTGTTGCGCGCTTCGCGTCCAGGTGAGCGAGTGTGAGCAGGGTCGGCGGGTACATTTCTGGAGACTGCGCTGCTAATTATAGCCGAGAACACCGGCTGACATCCAAAACCTAACCTGCTCTCACGCACATCACCTGCCTCTGCGCAGTCCAGTGAATACTCTGGATTTAGCCTCTTGTACCTAAATGATCTCCCTTCAGTGGTCTGTTAATCATCATTATCATCATCATCCTCCCCAGGGCGCACCCAGTGTTTTATTTTAATCCTGACCCAATCCTGTGTTACAATGGGATCTGCTCAGACTGTAATGTTAGGTTAAGGCTTCTGCCTGCATCTTGGGTGGGGAGGACTTGCCGAGCCAGTGGGCTTGTGGGCGTGCGTCATGGTAGATGTGTTCCTGACTCTCCCCTCTGACAGACCGGCCTAACAAGCTCAACTGGCTTGGGTTTGGTTTCCCGTCTTGGCCTCTGCTTATTCAGTTAAATCTTTAAATGTTCGTGCCAGTATTGAGTAGGTTCACCTCTCTGTCTCTGAGGGACTGTTGTGGGAGGCTGGGGAATCATCAATAAGGCCTCCAGTTGTGGGTAAGCTTGTGACTTAAGGGCGGATAAGTGTGAAGGGGAGGAAACTTGTTTGTTTTGTCTCTGTGTATCAGCCACCATTATCATGTGACTGGGCATTTCCAATGCTTTCTCAAACTGGGATGGCTCTGCAGACACGGAGGAGCCATCAGCTGGGTTTTGAAATAAATTCTTGATGCTGTTCGTCCTAACAGTGTGTGCAACGTGCTGCTGTCCTGGCTTGACCTTCATCCTGGGCTGCTGTGTGCAGGCCTCCTTTGTGAAGTCAATACGTTTCCCTGTGTGTGTAATGTCTGTATATGTGGGCTTGCCCAACCGAGCTTACAGTTGAAGGACTCCTTTTCCAAAGAATTCAGAAGTAGGAAACAGTCAGTTTCTGTGTGTGTACTTTTTTTTTCCTTTTCTGTTCTTTCAGTAGAACACCGTGCCACCCCAGACCAGAGTGATGTATCATATGATGTGTTTATCCACATGCACCGTTGCTAACTTTTGCAAAACAAAAATGAAACAAGTGTTGCAGTTAGTTGGGTCAGAGTGTTTTCCTGGTATCTCATTATGCACAGTGTGGGATTCTCAAGCTGCCTACTTCCTTCTCTAACAGGTTTATGACCTCTGACTTCTGATTAGTTGACCAAAGGTGAGGGAACGACAGATAGAGAGCCGGCACCCATCGTCTCCTGAGTTTATGGACTGGAGGTAGGAAATAGTCACCCTGTCTTTCTTGCCTTTTTCTCTTTAACACTTGTGTCTTTTTAAATGACCAAAGCAAGACAGAAAGAGTCCTTAGTGGTTTTAAACACATTAGTACAAAGTGTTATCTCCACATAACTAAGAACGGTTTAAGAGGTGTCCAATGGAAACCAAGTTTTTACCCTTTGTTGATATATGAAATATGTACAACGCATGTAACTCATGCTGCCAGTTCATTTTCCTTCCGTCTCTCAGTATGTGTGCCAGCTCTCCATTATAATCAGGTTATTTATAGAAGCCTTGTGAGGTTTTAATAAAAGTATAGAATTTGATTTAGTAAAATCATTACATGAAGTCTGAAAAGGGGAATTGGATCCCCGCCGTTTCATACCAAACAGAAGAGACAAAACTGAGACGGGACTTTTCGTGGGTGCCTGTGAGCTCACATTAACATGTTATTAAGCAAGAGCATGGCTCCTCTTATTTTTCTATCATAAAAAACATACATAAATCACATTATTTCCACCTCTTGGTCACTTTAGCTCCTTTTTCTAAAGCCTTTCTGCTCTGGGATGTTAAATGAAATGTGTTAGACTATGGCATCATTGTGTATCAAAATGTAATATTATGGTTTGTAAGTTTCATTTCACAGGAGGAACAAGGATTTTTTTAGGATATTTTTTAGTAGGGAAGCACGATATTGGAAGAAGCTGACATTGTGACTTTTTCTAACCCAGCGATATACAGTATATTGTGTTATTTATATAAAAAAAACAGGAATTACCAACAGATCCCTTAAATAGCACTTTGAAGTTAATCTGACAGTAAACGCGCACCAATCTCACCTTTGTCTTTGTTTCTCTATTATTCACGTTATATTTCCTACCTGCCTTCTATCGTGCTGAGTAAAAGTTTCGTTCTATAATGTGCAAACGTAAATTTTGTTTTATTTATTTCCCACAAAGAAACGTTGTGTTGGGTCCGCTTCATAGTGATGAGGACACTATCTGCGATGAGACTGTTGCACTCGTGTACATTGCAATGATGATGCTCAAATGATATATTGTGCAGCTCTATTTATGTGCTTGTTCAGTTAAGCAAGGGTCTGCTTTGATCAGCTGTTTGCTCAGAAATAAGCCAAGTAATCCAAAAATGCACCTTTTAATAGTAAAACAAAGGTATTGCTCATTCACATATAATATGGAAACTCCTGGATTTATCTTACATTCACAGTAACCAACCCATCCTGCAGGAGCACCTACTGCAGCATTTTCCTCACAATACACCAGAAATGTTCAACAAAATCAAGCAGGTGTCTGTTTCTCCCCTTACTGGTTTTAATCCTGTGAAAATGTCATGATGTAATAGTTTATCACCTCTCTTCTTGGATAACAGAACAGAACAGGGATGAGTGCTGTAACAAAGCAACTTTAGTCTATTTCTAATCAGACACATATAATCAGAGATTCATTTACACTCATTTATCAGACTGACAGTTGGAGGGAATAGAGCGAGACTAATCTGCTGATATCAACCATAAAGTTTGGCCTTATGAGGCTATCACACATTCTTTGCTCCTGTGACTCAGTTTATACCACAAAAACCTAAACACTGGTCTTCGCAGTGTGGGAGGAGCCTTCTGAAGACATCCCCTGTCCTTGGAACAAAATATGAGCTGAATAAAGTGGTCAAGCAGCTGAATATTTTATAGGCAACCTGGAAGTTAACTCCTCTGTGGTTTGCTGGTTGCAGAAGCTCCATAACTCCAACTGGCCTTTTAAGATGGCTTAGCAATGAAGCCAAAAATAATCGTCAGTGTCAAGAACAAGCTGATGATATTTATAGGTTTGTTGAATAATAAACACAAAGAGGCTTTTGAGATGTTTTAAAGTCCCGTGGACTGTAGTGTTACAGTAATGGGCTGAATGAAGGAAAGAAAATGCTATCTGTTTTAAGTTTGCACACATTAAAAATAAACAAGAAAATGTACTAACTTGTAAAGTTACCATGAATGCAATCAACCCAAAGCGCAGTAATTTATCTAAAAGCTCACAAGAGCATGAATGTTTTACATGTTTATCTCCAGTGGCATTTCTCTGTCACAGACGACGTGTTTTGGTTTTGGACACAATTTAAATTGTAATTCTAGATCTAATCAATATAGTTCTACATAGCAAACCACATAAGGGAGCAGTGTCTTTTGATATTTCTAATATTAAGCATCCTAAACCCACTGAGAAAACACCCCATTATGCTCTTTATCTGTCTAAAAGATTTACTTTATGATGCCAAAAAAAAACAGCACGAAAAACCAAGATATCAAGAGCATTTCTGGCCACATTTATTTATTTTATTGCATTGTTTTAACAATCATGTGTGCAGAACAATGATATTGCATTTGTCTTATTTTTTTAAAATCTTCTTTGGAAAACTGATATAAATAAAAAGCCAATTATTTACATTTTATGTGATAAATAATACAGTCAGGACTCAAATTTCTAAATAAATGAGCAGAACCATCCTGTAGTTTGCAATAACATGTTTGAAATGTACAAATGCCAATGCGCGTTTAATGTCTGTGACTTTGGTAGGGAATTTGCATGTTTGTAGTGGGCAAACTGGTCTGACAAATCATGTGACCATTGGTTTACCGGACTGGTGACTGCCATGTGTCCATGAACTGGTGGTTAGAGGGAAGTGACATCGAGTGGTCTGTCATCCGAGGAACACAGACACACACACATACATGCATTCACACTGTTCCAGGAAATGATTTAATTAGGGCATGTGAACCCATATAAATTCCCCCTTTTCAGACATGGGTCTTTCAGTTTCATTCAAACCGAGTGAGTGGGAGGAAGGTGGGGAGGAAGAGAGAGAACGGGGGAGGGAGAACGGGAGTTGAAAGAAGTAGAGGTGTTTTTCTTTCGCCTTTAATATTTGAAGGTGTCTCACCCTGTTTGTTTTCTTCCTAGCTCCTGTGCAACGTCGCCAGTTCTGAGAAAACCTTTAGGTTCCCTAAATAACATCCAAGCAAAAAAATAAGTAGAAATTACACTTCAGCGCTCACTCTGTGTCATCGTAAGGGTCACGATGATCTCATGAGTGGTTTGACTTGATGTCATCTTTACATTTTATGAATGCAAGTTTCCTTAATTTAAAATGCATGTTATTATATAAATAATAGCTTTAGAGCCAATTGCATTTTCACCATATTCATCAGTTGTTTCTCCACATTGAAACAGACACAGGGGTTGTGACTACACATTGTCCGTAATCCTTTCTGCTGCTACAGTTGAGTCTTGCCCCCACTTGCTCTGTGTCAATAGAGGAAGTTATGTATCTGCCATTTCCTCTTTTCAGTCATGAGTTTCTGTAGCATTTGACAGTCCTCCCTTGCTCTCGACCACCAGCCTCACAGCCCACACCACTGTGATGTTAACCGATTGGCAGGTGGCCGTGACTGTTCTTCTTGTAAAGAGTTAGAAAAAGAAGAAGGAAAAAAAAGAGCATGTGAAAAGACCACGGGGTGAAGGAGCAATAGTGATTCAGCTCTTCTAGTAACAGTGCAATTTTTTTCTGTGAATAGTGAGCAGGCGGTTATCATAAATAGGTACAGTGAGACAACATTTCAGGGAAAGTGAGAATAAACACTCAAACATGAGCAGGCAAAGAGTGTCATTGCTGCTGCAAGTGACCCCTTTCATGTGTTGTTTAAAGGGGAACTCCAGCAGGCGAAGGCCTCTATTCCAAACCCGTCATCCTTTTGGAAAAATCTGATCACTTTTATTGATATCTTAAGATGCGCCACTTTTTCAGAAAGGGAAATTGAGCAGATCTAGTCAGAAGGTGACACATCTTTTCCGTATCTTTCCTGCCATCCAATAATAAAACAGGAATGACATTTTTCCCTCCGAATCTTTCTCTTAGCTGCTATTGCATGTGTTTTTCTTTAATCTCTGCATCTGTTTTAGTGGTCGACCATGTTTAGTGAGCACAGGAAGAGGAAACTGATCAGGATCAGTTAGTTTTGCAACATTTCTGTGTGTTTGTGTCCAGGGCTTTTGCAAAATCTTTCTTTTAAAGAGGACATTTGCGGGGGAGAACAGCTGTTGTGACCCTCCCAGCAATTTAGCAACTTAAAGTAATAGTCACCCTTTAAACATACGCACAGTGGCCTTGTGTTTTTATCATGCAATGTGAAATATATAAGCTTTCTTGCTGTTTAAAATGCAAGTAAATGCAAAATTCAGTTACTTTAAATCTTATAATCCTTTGAAATAAAATAGTACCAAAGCAACAAAGGATATTTTATAACTCCTGCTGGTTCTGGGTGTTACCATGCTTCCAAACAGTCGGGAAAGCTCGGCAAGTAAAAATAAGAGAAAATAAATCGGCATCTCATCATTTTCAGAAAATGGGTCGCTCATTCACTTGCAAATATACACAGCACTTCACACTTTACTAACATATAAACATCTGTCTGCAAATACCAATTTCTTTAACCATCCTGTTCAAAACCACCCCACCTACTCCAACACCCACGTTGCCGAAGCTCAACTTCAAGCACAGTAGTCTAATCATATTTCCGCACAATGCTGGAGGGAAAAAAGCACTTAGATAACACTTTTGCTCATTTTCCTAAGTTTATTTCATTTCAAGTGTTTTCATCTCACAGCTCTGAATTAATTTTGCATTAAGTGTGTTTCTGCACAATTCAGCTGCAATGAATTATATGTTTTCCAAACTTAAATTGTTTCACTCAATGAATATTCTTCCAGCAGTCCTTTAAATGTTGTATTTCATAATACACAAAATTAGGGAAATAATAATGATAAGGTAATAGTGATTATGTGAGCAGGAGGATCTTAATGATCTGTCAAAGACAGTATCTCAGTGCTGGTCCCCAGGGACCCCTGCCCTGCATGTTTTGCATGAGGCTTCTGTACTTTAACCCGACTCAAACGAGTGGCTCATTTGTAGGATTGCAAAGAACTTCAGTTAATCAGAAGCACTGAAGTTGGAAACTTTAAAAACATGTAGGTCAGGAGACCCCCAAGGACCAAGACTGGGACACATTGAATTAAGAACTAGTTTATTATTTTAATAGCTTATGAAGGATTTTGCAGAAATATTTTTATTACCTTTGTGTGTTTGCAAACATGCACATTAGTGGTTCTGATTTTCAACAGAATGCTTTACTACGTCACTAGCTATAATATTTGAAGCAGGTGTTACTAGCTGCTAACCTAACTACAAACATGAAAGCTAAAACATCAACATTATGTCAAATTTGTCAACGGTTTATATAAAACTGGTAATAATGTTATAAAGAGATTTTTTTTAGGAAAATTACATAAAAGCTTATGTAATGGAGAGACCTGACTTCTTTAACTTGCATGCTGCTTTGACTAGCATGCTACTTTAACTAGTATGCTGCTTTAACCAGCTTTAACTAGCCCACTGCTTTAACTAGCATGCTGCTTTAACCAGCACTCAGCTTTAACTAGCTCTCTTTTTAACTAGCCAGCTGCTTTAACTTGCATGCTGCTTAACTAGCCTGCTGCTTTAACTAGCCCACTGCTTTAACTAGTATGCTGCTTTAACTAGCCCACTGCTTTAACTAGCATGCTGCTTTAACTAGCCCGCTGCTTTAACTAGCTCTCTTTTTAACTAGCCCACTGCTTAACTAGCCTGCTGCTTTAACTAGCCCACTGCTTTAACTAGTATGCTGCTTAACTAGCCTGCTGCTTTAACTAGCCCACTGCTTTAACTAGTATGCTGCTTTAACTAGCCCACTGCTTTAACTAGTATGCTGCTTTGACCAGCACTCAGCTTTAACTAGCTCTCTTTTTAACTAGCCCACTGCTTTAACTAGCATGTTGCTTTAACTAGCCCGCTGCTTTAAATTGCATGCTGCTTTAACTAGCCCGCTGCTTTAACTAGCTCTCTTTTTAACTAGCTCTCTGCTTTAACTAGCTCTCTTTTTAACTAGTGCGCTGCTTTAACTAGCTCTCTTTTTAACTAGCCCACTGCTTAAACTTGCATGCTACTTTAAGTAGTATGCTGCTTTGACCAGCACTCAGCTTTAACTAGCTCTCTTTTTAACTAGCCCACTGCTTTAACTTGCATGCTGCTTTAACTAGCCCACTGCTTTAACTAGCCCGCTGCTTTATCTTGCATGCTGCTTTGACTAGCATGCTACTTTAACTAGTATGCTGCATTAACTAGCACTCTGCTTTAACTAGCCCGCTGCTTTAACTTGCATGCTGCTTTGACTAGCATGCTACTTTAACTAGTATGCTGCTTTAACTAGCCCGCTGCTTTGACTAGCATGCTACTTTAACTAGTATGCTGCTTTAACTAGCCCGCTGCTTTAACTAGCACTCTGCTTTAACTAGCCCACTGCTTTAACTTGCATGCTGCTTTAACTAGCACTCTGCTTTAACTAGCTCTCTGCTTTAACTTGCCCGCTGCTTTAACTTGCATGCTGCTTTAACTAGCACTCTGCTTTAACTAGCCCACTGCTTTAACTAGCACTCTGCTTTAACTAGCATGCTGCTTTAGCTAGCACTCTGCTTTAACTAGCCCACTGCTTTAACTTGCATGTTGCCTTAACTTGCATGCTACTTTAACTAGTATGCTGCTTTAACCAGCACTCAGCTTTAACTAGCTCTCTTTTTAACTAGCACTCAGCTTTAACTAGCTCTCTTTTTAACTAGCACTCTGCTTTAACTAGCCCGCTTCTTTAACTTGCATGCTGCTTTGACTAGCATGCTACTTTAACTAGCTCTCTTTTTAACTAGCACTCTGCTTTAACTAGCTCTCTTTTTAACTAGCACTCTGCTTTAACTTGCATGCTGCTTTAACTAGCCCGCTGCTTTAACTAGCCCGCTGCTTTAACTAGCCTTCTGCTTTAACTAGCCTGCTGCTTTAACTAGCTCTCTTTTTAACTAGCACTCTGCTTTAACTAGCTCTCTTTTTAACTAGCACTCTGCTTTAACTTGCATGCTGCTTTAACTAGCCTGCTGCTTTAACTAGCCCGCTGCTTTAACTAGCCTGCTGCTTTAACTAGCTCTCTTTTTAACTAGCCTGCTGCTTTAACTTGCATACTGCTTTAACTAGCACGCTGCTTTAATTAGCCTGCTGCTTTAACTTGCATGCTGCTTTA
>JBAMHV010000006.1:11512366-11538782 GCA_037177535.1 Pseudomugil gertrudae | reverse complement strand
TAGCATAAAAATAGCCTAATAGTAAATGTGTATAATCTACTAAAATATTGAAAAAATTATAACTAATGCAGATTTTATTATGTTTGAATAAAAGATCACATTTAAGGAAAAAAAGTAGAAATGTTAACTTATAACTAGATTATTTATTGTTATTAAAAGCAGAAAATAATTGCCTAGTTGCAGTTATTTAAAATATTTTATTAAATAAAAAGAAAAATTGTATTTTTGAAAACCATCTAATTATGTAAAACATGCTTTTGTGTTACTTTGGTTTTTGAGACATTTGTTAGAAAGTTTAGATTTTTGTCTGAGTTAAATAAAGATGCCAGCTGTGAAAACCTTCAACACTTCAGGTTAGAATTTGGTTTCTATGAAGGGCCAGAGCATATATGTGTACACAAATGTCTTGCTCCATGTGCTGATAAGCTGATAATCCTCCCGCAGATGCACATTGGTGTCCAGGTCTGGCATGCAAACGGGCTGCTGCAGCTCACAGTGGAGTGTTGTGGTATGGGAGGGCGAGGGGATAAGGGCCTCTACTCTGCCAACCAAATGAATAATGTAATGTGTTTCTGGAACTAAGACCATCCTGCGCGCATGCGTCAGAGTTTACACACCATAATGCCCCACTTACAGTAAGGACAGAGGATGGTTGCGGCAGCGTTCTTGAATAATAAAATAAGAAAGAAAAAGAAAAAGACATCTGTTGGGGAACATCATTTCATTGGACTTCTCTTTTTAAAAAGTCCCTCCTCAGCTCGCCTTTGCAGCGTGCAGTCATTGTAACTATCAAGATGCAGTCTCAAGTCTTGTCTTTGACAAATTCAAATGGAGATTCAAATTCTCCCTGGTTGCATCGGTTTTTTATATCTCCTGGTGGGATGCAAATGTGCAGTCCGGTGGGAGCTGCAGGGACTCGCTGCAAGTTTATCACCCAGCAGAGATGAGTTGCAGCATTAAATGACCTGCATGTGTCAGTTTTATTTTCTAGAAAAGGTGCAACTGTGGTTTGGACACAATTGAAGCTTCAACGTGAAGGTTTTTCTCACAGCTTGTATGAGCGTGCTATGCTAGAATGAGAGCAGCAGTGGCTGCTTTGGTTTGCCAGGCATGTGTGCTCATCTCTTCTCATCCCCCTGCTTCCTCCTCCCCTACTCTTCCTCAGAGAAGGTTTCCCACCACACCTCACACTACCTCAAATAAGTGAATGGTAAAGACAGTAAAATGCAGTTTCTTTTACGGTTATAATAATAGTTTACGATCCAGAGAAGACAAAGCAGCGTGAGGAAGACGAATGTGTGGAGGAGAAACGGTACGAGCTTGAATCTTATTTTCCATGTTTTTTTGGGGCAGTGAATATTTATCATCATGGTTTGTTATGTTGTGGTTAAACATGTCACGTTGAATACAGGCTCAGAAAATGTGTTAGATTCTGATTCATACATTTACTGTACAGGATGGACACCAGCTTAATCTGTCATCATTTCCTTGTATCATTAGATTTCATAATGTGCATCTACTGTATGCATGCATTTCCCCACAGAGCATTTAACTTCTGCAAAGTTTTATGCCTTTAATAAATCCACTATTTACAAAAAGCATTTTGTTTTTTAAAGTCTAAAATCCATAACCCTGTTTTTAAGTTGATCCAAGTCATGCGTGAAAAGCTTCACAGCACATGCAACCAATCATATGTGCAGAGAGCCACACACGCGCCGCTACAAACGCACATAAACATGCAATTTGGAAAACGTCTGTCACCAGAAGAGCACGTCTCTTTCTCTTTCAGTCGCAGTTTTGTGCGAGCAGTATAAAGTCACATTTTCCCCCTTAGTGCTGGAGCCGAATATAATTGAGGTGGGCTGGGAAAACTTGCAGCTTTTAATGGAAAATAGGAGCAATAAAAATAATACCAACAGCTTGAAGCCCAAGTTAACACACTCACATGGTGGGTGCAGTCAGGATAGGTGATGAACATTTATGTCTTTAGCTGAATCTTTGTGCACAGATTTGTCCTGCAGGATCGTTTGTTGGTTTCCTTTAATCGAGCCTTTCTCTTTTCTTTCCGGGGCTGTTTGAACTGTGGCAACGGTCAATAATGGTGCTTTTAAGTTTCCATTTCCTCTTGAGTGAAAGCGAATCCGTTGTGAATTCTCCCCTGATTTAGATTTTTACCTCCGTCACAGAGGTTGTCTTTCACCACGTGTATCTGTTTAACAACTTTATGCAAAAAATACTGGATGTTTTTTTTCCCTGGGAATGGGTCCAATTTATATTCCATTAAATTTAGGAAATGACCTGGAAGTAATTGTTGACACGGGGAATTTGAAAAGCATCCTTTACATTTTGGGGGGAAGTTGCTTGATGGAGCTCTGCACTGTGAGAGCATTAGTAGTTTGCTTTGTTTTATGTTCGGCCTCAAAGCCCCGTGTCTGTTTCGGCAGACCCTGGCAGATACGGTGACAAAGAAATTATTTGAAATGGTATTAGCATCTTCTAAAGAAATAAAGATAAAACCTTTGTTGTTTAAAGAGAGGAAGAGTGTGCACATAATGAAAGCAAGGGATGAGGAAACCGTAGAGTTGCAGAGGTGATTAATTCCCCAACAGTCGACAAAAGAGTGGGAGGTGAGAACAATTAAAACGAAGAAAGAGATGAGAGATAATTGCTGGAAAGATAACATCTCTACATTTGTAGCATCAAATGCAAGTTTAAATACTAAAAACAAACATTGTTTTTCACGTTGGTTTCATCTGGGAAGAGTTAATCTGTCCACAAACACACCTGGACACAGTGATATGAGTTGGCACTGGGCCGCATTAACTTAGAAGGACATTATTTACAATTTATAGCTGCTTGTGAGCTAAAATTGTCTTATGTGCAACACTTAATGTGTTTGTAGTGTCTGACTGTGGGCTGTTTTTAACATTAGTGCTGATGTGTTGCAAGATTCAGCAATTTAAGACGGACATGTCCTTGGTAAGCAAAAGAAAAGAGAAACAAAGTGACGAGGAAGAAGACTGGGGGGATACGAGCAGTGTGTGTGTGGTTGTGCATGTCATAATGTGTCGGTATTAGGTGACTCATGAGCTGATAGAAAATTGATGGGAATCACTGAAGCCTTTTTGCAATCTTGTTATTTTCCGAAGACGTCGGAGCTCTGGGTAGTATACCTAAAATAACAAGCACGAACCACCAACCACCCATGATGGTATTTTTTTCTCTTCTCCCCGGTGCCGGAAACTTCTCGTGCACAAGAGTGCTCCTTCTCAAACCCCTTTGTTTTTCAGTTTTCTCTGCTGTTTCAGGTTAGCTTTTTGGGGTTTTAGTAGCTATAATCTATCCAGAAGTGTTTATTTATACACCAAATACTGTATTTAATAGTGACTGAACATGATGGTTACCCTCGTTTTTATTCTAGTCTGTTATCATGTATACGTACACAGAGACACAATGTACACATGCAAGGTCAGAGGATCCAGTTACACTTTGCCCCATAGACAGTCAGGGAATTACTTCTCACTATGCTTTCCCCGGGAAGTATCATGCATTTCTAATATGTGAGAGCTTAAAGTATTATTTAGCTCTTTGCTTAATCGTGAGATTGTTTTAAATGCCAGAAAAGTTTTAAAAAATGTCTGCCACAACATTTAAGGGCATGATGACATTTTTAAATGTAGATTGTGTTTTTAATGATAAGATAGAAAGGCACCAAATTAGAGCACTTTGAATGGTTTGACTGCTCAAATGGCTTCTTATCAAAATGATTGTTATGCCGTGTTTGAGATTAAATGCTTTTTTTTACATTTTTGAGAGGAAAGACGGCACACTCCTCAACTTCCTCACTTTTCGGTATCAGCGGTTGCCTCGAAGCGTGTCGTCCCTGTTGCCTCGGTTTGAGGAGATAACCTTTGTAAATGTGTTCACTTGGAAAAGTAGTTGTATTTGTTACAAAGGTTGTGGTGCTGTTTTATGACAAGGAGATGCTAAATGCGCTGTCAAAAGAGGAGTTTTCTGCTCCAGTTTGCCTCAGAGGTGTGGGGTAATATGGGTAAACTCTCATATTGCACCTACCTGAATGTTTGAATTTGGGTGTAATATGACTCATAATGCCAATATGATTTTTGTTCTTACATGCTTGTTCATCCTTGATATGCTTTGATTTGACTGAAAATTGTGTTTTGGTTGAATGTGCTGGTTTCCTTCCTGTTTAACCAGTTAAAGTAATGTGCGTGGTTTTAACCAGAGGGTTATTGCATCTACGTCGCCAGTCGTCCTGCCTCAGTCGTAGTGAGCTGCTATCCATCCACCTCTTGGCCCTACAACGAGGAGATCGTGTTTATCGGAAAGTGTTCGGAAAATGGGCCGTTGAGTTTTGTAGAGAGGGGCGCGTAGGCGCCCTGGGGGGGAGGGGTATCTCTAAATCTCTCTTCGTCACCATGCACCCTCTTTTGGTACAGCAGGAAGGAGAGTGAAGTCAGAATGCGCGACAGAGGTTGACATCCCCAAGGATGAACGCTTAACCTCGACTTCTGACAAAGAGATCAGACCTTTAACGTGCACGTCTAAGGGTAAAAGGAAATAGGAAAAAAAAGTGGTTTTGAAAGACGGAGAGCGAGAGAGAAAGCGAAGGAGAAGATTCAGAAAATACGGATAAAGATGGATGCCATGAGACAACCGCTGCCTCGTCTCCAGCTGACTGTGCCCATGCCCATTAAGAGAGGAAAGGTAGGATTCACATTTTGGCCCTTTGGATTGAACGACCTCGGATCAGAAAGTCAGGGTTTAACTTGTTTTGAGGGACGGAAATTATTTAAAAGTGGATCTTAAAGTATTTATAGAGAACAAATATTCATTAGATTGTTCTACTTATATGAGTGGAGTGAGTTCGTGTCTTTAAAAGGCCCGTGTCGAGTTTGTCACAGAACAGGTTAATTGAACAATAGTGGGTGGGGGGAGCCTCCGATTGCCACGCACTACATGTGTTTTGTAGGTGTGTGTGTTCAATGGAGTGTGTTTTGGAGCAGGTTAGTCGAGTGGATGTGCTGTTGTTGTGTTCAGCCCTCTGGGCACTGTGTGAACATTGTTATTGGACGGCCAGGGGGGCTGCCAGTTGCTATGGGAGGGAGATAAAGAGCAGGGAGGAGGAAGGGGGGTTACGTGTAGATGAGTTGTTTGTGGAAAATCTGGTCTGCTCAGGTGTGCAAGCGCTATTGTGAAGCAGGCAAAGTGTGGGCAGGGTGAGAGAAGGGAGTTGTTGGGTCTTATTACGATTAGGCCTCACTTTGCTCTTTATTGCTTGTGTGGTGCGTGTTGAGAAATAAGCTCAGTGATTTTTTTTTTAAAAAGAAAATGTCTAAGACACCTGTTGTACTTCTTTAACATCTGTGTGACATGTTTATTTCAGGTCTCTTAAACATACTGATTGCAGTTGTTTTTTCTTCCTCTTTCTTTCGCTGGTACTCCCCCTTTAACCCACTACAGTTTAGCACTTCCTCCTTTCCCCTTGCTGGCTTTCTTCCCCTCCTTACCTTCTCTGTCGGTCTCTTCGTTCTTCTCCAGGTCTTTTAATCAATTGGCTAATGCTATAAAGGTTTCACACGAATTAACCTACTGCCCCTTGGCTGCAGCACATACACAGCATTGTGTAACTTTGTCCTTTCCACATTGTCAGAATCAGTCGCTTGGGGTTTATAACTCTTCTACTGCTATGACTATTTAATAAATATACATTTTTTTGGTTTGTTTTTAGATTTCTCCGTTTAATCTTAGTTCTTCTGCTAATTCCCGTGTTACTGGTCGAAATGGCCTACTCCAGGTTTAGTAATCTGGAGCCAAAAGTCAGGAAGGATCATGGGGTAGTTGTTGTTAAGCCCTGTTTAAATTGTCCCTCACGTGAAGTGGAGCACCTCATGTTAGTCACGCCACTGAAGATTTACTTTTTAAGTATGGCTCTCAGAATGAAGTGCAGGATAATCTCTTTCCTAGAAAATGCAAATTCATAACAATACTGATCTTCTTTTCTTCTGAAAATGTAAAACAGTTCTTCCTAATCAAGCCTTTGAACAAAAAGGCAGGGATAGGTTGTTCTGCTACTCCATGTGTCTAATCTACCCTTTCTGTCATGTAGGTGGCAATGTCTCCAGGAGAGGACGGTCTGATTGGGATCCCCTTCCCGGAGCATAGCAACGAGCTCTTATCCCATCTTAATGACCAGAGGAGGACGGGACTCTTGTGTGACCTCACCCTTACCTCCCATGGGGCTCGTTACCCTACACACCGATCTGTCATGGCTGCTGTCAGTCTTTACTTCCGCCGTTTGTTTGGAACAGAAGAAGGGGGTGGCGAGGGTGGAGGAGGCTTCAGTGTTTGCCAGCTGGACTGTGTTGCACCTGATGCCTTGGATGCCCTGCTGGAGTTTGCTTACACTGCCACGCTGACCATCCCCAGTTCTGGGATGAGAGATGTGCTACGAGGCGCTCAGCTTCTGGGCATCCAGTGTGTGGCCGATGCCTGCAGGGACATCCTCGGGGAGACGGCGGAGGCAGAGGCAGAGACGGCGGAGGAGCAGAGGGCCCACGCAGCTATAGAGAGAATGGTGGAGCAAGGTAGCACAGTAGAGAAAGCCTCCAGGAGAAAAACGGACAAAAAGAAGGTGAAGAAGGTTGAACCAGTTCACATCAACTGTTCGCCTTCGAGCCTGCTGCCTGCCTCTCCCATCTCACATGCTTCACCTGCATCTGACAGCTTTCGCTCCTTGCCCTCTACCCAGCCTCCTACCCCCGAACCAGAAGAGCTTTACCTCAAACATAGGCAGAACGGGGATCCCAGGGCGGTCAGAGAGCCTGGGAGAGGGGCCACACTAAATGGAGAGCTTCTTCATTGGCAGCAAGAGCGACCACGTATAGCCCACCCACCCCCCGCTCAACCCTTGAATAACAAGATATCGGAGGACGACGGAATGGAGGGTTTAAGTGATAATGTGATGCTGATGGGGAGCAGCTCCCTACCTACCTCTGTAGCTGATCGAGGTGCAGGTGCTGCAGGGGGAGGGAGGAAGAGGAAGTCTCAGACCCCTCAGCAGTGTCCTGTCTGTCAGAAAATCATACATGGAGCAGGAAAACTGCCACGACACATGAGGACGCATACTGGAGAGAAACCATTCCAGTGTTCTGCCTGTGGAGTTCGCTTCACACGGTATGAAACCCTCTAAACTATTTTAATCTTTTGTTTCCATTTTATCTTGTGCCTATTTTATTGCCTATTTTTCTTTCTTCCTTTTTAGCAACGATAAGCTGAAGATCCACATGAGGAAGCACACAGGCGAACGGCCTTACCTCTGCCCCCACTGCCCAGCCCGGTTTCTCCATTCATATGACCTGAAGAACCACCTGTCTCTCCACAGCGGAGCAAGGCCCTTTGAGTGCCCACTCTGCAACAAGGCATTCGCGCGAGAGGATCACCTCCAGCGTCATCGCAAGGGTCACAGCTGCTTGGAAGTACGACCACGCCGGCCCAGGCGTGACCCCGAGCTGCTGGAAGACAAACGAGGGGACGCAGACCAGATGGAGCGGTCCAGTCCTCGGTCTTTACAGGTCCATTCTGCTGTGTTCCACCCGCGTATGGTGCTGGATGGTGGAGGTGGGTCCGGTGGAGGTCCTCCTCTTATTTATGCAGGCGACATAGAGAGGGGGCATTCACTCGCCTTTCAGGCTCTGGCCCATCTCGAGAGGCAAAGGCTGGCGGGCTACCCTGACCGTTTCTTGCATGAGCTGGAAATGCACGGAGGCCGGAAAACAGAGGGGGAAGATCTAGGAAGAACCCGGTCACCGGCTCTCCAAAGCAACAGATGGGCAGAGGAAGAGGAAATTGAAGATGAGGAAGCGGAAGAAGGGGAATAGTGAACAGAGAGACAGTGTGTATGTGGTTATGTATTCACTCAGGTGGCTGGACTCGACTTGCTGCTCCCATACAGAGAGCACTTAAAAAGATTTTAATATCAAAATAAAAACAAAAGGAAAACGGGTTTTCAGAGATGTTTTAGGTTTGCTTTCTGATTGATGGCATTTAATTTAATCTTAAAATTTTGTTCCTCGTTTGGTTGTTTGACGCTTAATTTTGAGTATTTTAGGGTTTGAAGGTTTGATTTTTTTCCTTGCTTGTGTGTCAGTGGATGATCGCTAGGATGTTTTTCACTATGCAAACTAAAATTCAGGGCTGCAGAATGGAAGGATATTTAAAGCTGCATGTTTGGTTCTAACATGCATTGATTCAGGTGTAATTTTAAAATGAATTTCCCCTATTTTACATGATTTGTGTGCCCGCTGTCCTCTGGTGGTTATCAATGGAAATGCAGTCTAACTAATCAAACTTCTCTGTGTTGTAAGCAATAATATGAACTTTTTTGTTGTTTGTTGTTAGAATCCTTGCTTTGATTTGGTACTTAAACCAGAAGGAGATGGGCCAATTGTAGCCAACGTTGGGTTTGATGAAGACTCTTCCCAACTGTTTTGATAGCCATGAGAGACTCTGCTTGCATATCATAGTGTCTCAGAGATGTAGAGCTCTGTGTTAAATGACCAAAAGAGAGAAAGTCTGGGTCGATTGATGTGGTGTTGATTAATGTTTAAAGCAATTATTATTTTTCCCCCCCCAGAAACTGTGGACTTAAGTTTTCAAATGCACTCATTTTGATTATTCTTTAAAAAAAATAAAGCAGAGCAAGGTGAGGGGACGGCTGAAATGATGTGCCCCCTTCTTTGTATTTATTTATTTATTCATATTTATTATGGCTCTTCTGCTTTTTTAAGACCAAACCCAGGGTTTAACTTGGATCACAATCATCATCATCCACAAATTGCAAAGCGCCGTGTGACCCTGCAGATGTTTTGCTCATATCGCCGTCTACCTGAGCACCTCGTTGCAGGGTGATTGTCTTCTTTGGAACATTATTCCTCAAATGCATTCTTTGCACATTTAACGCACCAGATCTGCAATAAACACGGGCACATTCCAAACACATTCCAGGGTGGCAAGAAGGGAACGGAGCAAAGATGCAAGGAGGTTTAAAACCTTTGGTGTAACTGGAACATGAAATGACTTTTCAGCATGCTTTTGTGTTGTGAACTCAACATGTATAGTACTGTATCACATTACTGCATGGCAGTTCTTAAAGATCGGCCACCGCTGTGACTAAAGGGGCCATTATCTTTCGAGTTCATCCATCTCTGACCAAAATCGTTGTAATTTTGTGTTGCTTTCTGTGGCCCTGCAGCAGGGTGTTTTGCAACTATTAATGGCTTTAAATGACAGCAGTTGTATTTGTATTTCCTTTTCTCCTGATGTAGCAGACCTGCTAGTCTGGCCTTGTGTGTACTATCTGCTCTTTTCTTTCTTTTTTAATTATTAATATTTCCATTTTTTTGCACTATGAGATTTGAGAGCTTAAAGCTTATTTCTTCTATTGTCTGATCTTTAATATCTTATACATTAAATTACTCTGTATCAGATTATGATTGAAAAAGAGCATACTTCTGTAAAACTCATACATACTCTTCCTTTTTGCATAGTAGTACAGTTAAATACAAATGATATATTGGGATAAAGTTGCCTTAGGTTTGTTGTTTTTCATGCTGCAACTATTCTCAGGAAATCTTGAGCAATGCACTAAGTGATTAATCAAAATGTAAAATGGGAAGAAACTGGTGCTGTAGGGCAAGTGACACTCTTCATGCAAGTGGAATGCCAGTAGTTTCAAAATAGTAGATTTTATAGATTTTGTATTGTAAAAAAAACAAATGAAGTAAAACTGTGTAAATAAGAGTAATGGAAGTAAACTACTGGCCTTGCTGGAACCTGTCTTACTGGTTTCGCAGTGTGACAATTGGTCTAGGGCATGAAGGGTGTTGGTTCTCCCAGTCAGAGCTTCATAAATGAATGACATTTAACCGATGCCAGCTGTGAAGTGCGTGTTCTGATGCCAGCTCTTTGTTTTTCTTGGCTTCGGTGAAGGGACATGGGGTATGGTCTGAGTAGAGACCCCACTATCAGGGATACATTTTTAACTTTCAGTTTTTAGAGAAAACCTTTTCAGAGATTAAAGTTCAGTTTCCCATGATTTTTTTCCAGTTCATGTAAAGAAATTAAATAAAGATATATATATAAGTTTCACTTTTCTGTGTTGTGTTTTGCTGCGAATCTACAATCACATTGATATAAGTGAATGTTTTATTAGTAATCTCAAAGTTAGTTTTACCTCACAGATCATGACCTCTGTAATGCTTTATTTTGTGTGAACAAAAAATAAATACTTAAATAAATACAAAATAAAGTTAAAATAACGTGACTATATTATGCCTGTCACAGAGCTATTAAATGAAATGATTTAAAAACAGCCCTGTAGTGAAGAGAGAGTGCAAATTCATGCTACAAGGTAGCCGGGAGGTTCCTGGTCGGAAGTGCAAACTTTCTAATAACTCGTTTTCATGTGTAGTTAGAAACTTGCTACTTTCACATCCCTCCTATTTCTTCTTAGTTTTACTGTAAATGAAGGTGTTTTTGTGACTGTTAATTTAATGGAAAAAAGTGTTTTTGTTTAGTCTTTTATTTATTTTTATTTATATAGCACCTTCAACAGCCAGGAGAAGTCACAGCTTTTCTCTAACCAGAAGAAAACTTAAATAAATAAAATTTTAAAATAGAAAAGCAGAGGTGTAAATGCTGATTTAGGGTCTTGGTTTTATGTCCGTTGGCTCTTACCATTATAACCAGAACCATTATAAATGTGATGCTAACATCTCTGCTTCTCCATCTGCAACAGCTTGAAGTATGAACTGTTTTAAACAAAATATTTATGAGATATATTGATATTTGCTTTCATTTTTAACATTATCTTTTTAACATTTTTCATTTAATTATCTTTCATTCATTCATAAAGTATAAAAAGACAAGCATTTTGGCTAATACCAGCCATTTTAATGGAATTGATCAGAAAGGGTTTTTAGTGGGACAAAGTCAACACTGAGGATTCATTGTGAGATAATGAGACGATGCGGCCATCAGCTGTTTCTGCTGCGCGTGCCTAAGCGATTGGATACCTGTCCGGCTCCTGTGCACACGTTGCTCAAACAGGATGTGACGTATGTTGTTCCGTAATCCTCTTAGTTTAATTAAGTGGAATCAGCTGGCCCGCAGTTCAGCTCCCACTGCAACAGCTGAGTTGATATCGAAAATCGATCAGCTCACGTGAGAAACCGTACGGAGGTCTGTTTCAGGTGTTGAGGCCCCGGCAGGATGCTGCTGCTGCCTCCGCGGATGCTGTGGTGCGTCAGGTGAGTCCGCGTGCGACCTACAGCACTGCGACACCGCCGCAGGTAAGCCCGCGTGCACACATACCTTACATTTATTCAAATTAACTGGAGACAGAAAAAAATAAATAAATAAAATGTGCGAAATTACACTTTAGTAATCTAAAACATTGCTTTTATGTAAGTAGAATTGTTTTAAAATAATAATAAAAAAGCAAAATCTCGACAAATAAAAGCAGTTTTCTGATGGACAGTGGGGGAAATAACCTAACAGAAAACACCGGATTGCTGGGATTTCCTCCAAGGATGCTTCTGCACAATATGAGTTCATGAGTGATTTATCATATTGTTGTATTTAAAGGTTTCTATTAGACCAGAATTAGAAAACAATGTCACGATTTTAACTAAATTTTGAATTAATCCTTATTTTCATTATTTCAGTGAAAGCTTTTTTTTCCTGTTTTTTAATGAGAACGGTGTGAATAAATGTGAGGAAGGCTACATGTTAATATCTTTTCCTTTGTGTACCTCTCCATATGTTTTAATTTGCTCTATTGCTTATAGTCTTGTTTATAAAGGTTTTAAGTGCTATTATTGTTTTATTGCATAGTTTTTTTCTTGCATGAGTGTGTTATTTATCCATCCATCCTTTTTTTACTGCTTATTCCCTGAACAGGGTCATAGGGGGCTCGAGCGACAGTGTGTTATTTATTTGAACTGTATTTTCAGATAAAGTTGTTTTGGTATTATGAGTTGTAGGAAAGGCTATTTGATCTTGACTCACAGTTATGTCAACATTTCAGTCCCTTAAAAAGGTGGTGAGACAGTGTATGACTTAAATAAAAACCTATTTGAAGATAATAAATAACATGTTAAAGCAAAATAGCACAATCTGTAAACGTGCAGAGGTTCACTGAGACAAATAGGTAAATATTTAAGTAAAGTTTCTATTTAGTGAAGCCGTAAATTATTATTTACATCTATAAAATGTAATATCATGGATTTAATAAACTCAAACACTGAGATGACTTTATTTAGATCAGTAGCTGGTTCTACTTTTACGGTACAGAAAAAAACAGTCCAACGCAGATGAATGATGAAGATTACTTATGAATATTAATGACTTTAAAGAAAAACAACAAAACAAAAGGAACAGCTTTATACTAGGGCCAGGATACTGTCAATGTTTGCAATTATGTTACTTTTAGAGATCAAAATGCAAATAAGTGCAAGAAAGGTTTATTAACTCTGATCAAACATACTTTCAGGGAAGATTTAGCTTATTTCAGTAATAAAATCTGTTTGTGTTACAACAGCAGGGCTCCATCATGCTAAACTGGCCAGACCTGTCATTCACAGAAAACATGAGCTGCATTATTTAGTTATTTAACATTTCACTACTGAAACTACAGCAGATGCTATTATTGCACATCGTTTCATCACTCACACCTCCTTTTCTTTTACCAGGTGAAGCCCAAAAAGACTAAGTTTGGTCCTTTGATTGATCAAGACAGGATATTTACAAACTTGTATGGTCGACATGACTGGAGGTAACCCACCTCTCTCTTAAACCTTTTAAAACCGAGCCTAAAAGCCTAAAAATGAAACGGCAATAGAAACGCTCTTTTATGCCTGTTTCTCATCAGACTAAAGGGAGCGCTCAAAAGAGGAGACTGGTACAAGACTAAGGATATCATATTGAAGGGACAGGACTTGATCCTGAACGAAGTGAAAAGGTCAGGTCTTCGGGGCAGAGGGGGCGCAGGATTTCCCGTGACTGGCATGAAGTGGAGTTTTATGAACAAACCTAGTGATGGCAGGTAGGGGAAAAAGCTGCGCCTGGGAGCATATCTTCAGCTCTGCTGTCCACACCAACACTTTTGTGTGATAGGCCCAAGTATCTTGTGGTAAATGCAGATGAAGGGGAGCCGGGGACATGCAAAGACCGTGAGATAATGCGTCATGACCCCCATAAACTGATAGAAGGTTGCCTTGTTGCTGGAGCAGCCATGGGTGCACGTGCTGCATACATCTACATCAGAGGGGAGTTTTATAAACCTGCAGGTAGGAACAATCCACAGATTAAATGTGTTTTCTACGGTTTGTTTTTTCTAATGGTTTGTGATTCTTTTCTCGGTATAGGTGGCTATTAATGAGGCCTACAAAGCAGGGCTGATGGGGCCGAACGCCTGCAGCTCAGGGTATAATTTTGATGTGTTTGTCATGCGAGGAGCTGGAGCTTATATCTGTGGAGAGGAGACGGCTCTCAAGTCTCTTGAGGGCAAACAAGGGAAACCTCGTCTGAAGCCACCTTTCCCTGCAGATATTGGTGAAATAACACACTGTCACATTGTCCTTTTTCCAAACAGTGCTTACTTTAAGAAGCAATATACGTTTGTCATTTCAGTCATATGTGGGTGTTGCATTCATCTTTTTGCTTCTCTTTAAGGTGTGTTTGGATGCCCAACAACTGGGTCTAATGTGGAGACAGTTGCTGTGGCACCTGCAATCTGTCGTCGAGGGGGGGCTTGGTTTGCCAGCTTTGGGAGGGAGAGGAACTCTGGGACGAAGCTGTTCAACATCTCGGGTCATGTGAACAACTCGTACACAGTGGAGGAAGAGATGTCTATTCCTCTGAGAGAGTTAATAGAGAGGCACGCAGGTGTGTGTTTACACCTCACCTCTATGTTGATGTTGTTTACCTTTATGATGACACAACTGATGCTTACTGGTTATGTGTGACTGTGTAGGAGGAGTGAGAGGCGGCTGGGACAATCTATTAGGAGTGATCCCAGGAGGGTCCTCAACTCCCATCATCCCTCGACACGTGTGCGATGATGTTCTGATGGATTTTGATGACCTGGTTCGTGCAGAGTCCGCCCTGGGAACTGCAGCCGTAATAGTTATGGATAAATCGGTAAATAATGGGTTTAATTAATAAATGTGCAGCATCTACAGTCCCAGTTAAAATAATGGTAATGAACAAAGAAAAATTGGATGATGTATTCTCCATTCAGACTGACGTGATCTGAGCTATTGGTTTGGTGGAGTTCTACAAGCATGAGCTGTGGTCAGTGCACCCCCTGCAGGGAAGGTAAGGCACTTCATGATAAACATGTGCAGATCTGGAGTGTCATAAAAGCCTGATTGTACATCTCCCACTCTTGATGAAAGACATCTTATTTCTGTGTGGATTTATGGAACTGCACTTTGTATAAATAGTGCTTTCTTCTTCTGTGGTTCTTGCTGTATTGACCTTTTCTGCTGCTGGTCTTTCAGGAGTGAACTGGATGGATAAAATGATGTGGAGGTTTGTGGGAGGAGATGCAGCTGTTTCGGAGATCGATATGATTTGGGAGCTCAGCAAGCAGATTGAGGGACATATGCGCTCTGGGGGATGGGGCTGCCTGGCCTGTGCAGGTGACTTGCACTGAATTTAAACATACAAGTTAAAAGTGCCAATATGAATTGTAAACCACTTTTTTCCCCCTCTCTCGTTTAGGGTCTGATTCGCCACTTTCAGTCTGTGATGGAGAGCCGTATTGCTCAGTATATTAAGAAAAATCCCACAAGAGAACCAGCATTTGATTTGCTATAAAGTTTTCAACCAATTATCCACAAGAATATTAGTACAGATGCCAATATATTTCCTTCAACAATGTTTTACAGAAGAAAATATTTTAGAGCTTTCTGCAAAACTTTTTCTTTTTTTTAGTTTTTCTTTCTTAATGTGTTAATGGATTATTTCTTATACATTTACAGACTTGTAAATGATGGTTAAATCCAATATCAGCTGTTTTTAAATGACTTATTTGCAAAGTGTAAAATATATTTTAATTTCATTAAACATATGCAAACACACCAATAAATTAAATTTATTTCAGAAAACCCTTTAACAATTTCAGCAGATCTACTACATTTAACTAATATGATCTGTACAAAAAAGAACAGATGGGGACATATGGAAACCAAGAACTGGTAAAGGAAAGAGGGTTTGGGAAAGTAGGAAAAAATGTGGTCAAATATATATAAAAAAAATAATAAAGAGATACGTCATGTACAGCATTATTGCTGTTATTTTAAGATTTGTACAAAGACACCATATTAGGTGTGTTTTTTTTTCTTTATTAAACTTAAAATAAAACTAGAGACAGAATTATGCTCTTCTGACCAGCTTTATCCATAAAATAGGATCAAGTCCTGAAAATGTTCCATCTCTGAAGTACAACCAGCACACAGCTTTTATGAATGATCCATGGGTGGAAAAAGACCATTTGGGTGATAATCCAATAAAACAGGCATTGGATTAAAAAAAAATTCAAGGTGCCATCCAGAAAGGCATAGACTGCTGCGATTTGGCACGCGGCGGTGCAGGGCAGCGATAGCCCTGTGTCCACCCTGAAGTGGGGGAGGAGGGAAGGACTGTCCCAGGGTTACCTGACCCTGAGAATTTAGAGATGGGGTGTTCCTCCTCTTCATCGGAGGAGTCGCCAGTGTATGCCACCAAACCTGTTTTCAGTCTTTTCACTGCAGGTTCTGAAAGAAGAACAGAGGAGACACACAAGCAGCACACATCGAGGAGAGAGAGAGAAAAACACAAACAACACCAGCAACACGTTCCAAATCAGGTTCAAGTTAATTTATCCAAAACAGTTTGGGAGAGAAAGAGTTAATGGATTCAGATCAACATTTATATCAGTGGTGCAGCAGGGGGAGGGGGTGCAACAATTTGAATGCAGCCATTGGGTGGGGAGCGACAGTGTAAGGCCATTCAACCGAGCAGCCGGACGGTGTCACAGGTCGAGTCGTGCCCCACCCCCAATCGGTATCCAGCGTCACCCCCAGAGACACATGGAAGAGAAGAAAAACACAGAAGAAGAGAAAAACACAAAAACAGGAGAGATTCTTATTAGCAAGAAGAAACAGTCCAGACTGATGATGTCATCAAGCCGACGATAAGGAGGACTCGACTTGTCAGGTGACTGACAAAGACACAAAAAGCGTCATGCTCCACCTCACTATCTGGAGATTTCAAGTCACTCCAGCAGAATCCTGTAAGAACCATAGGAAGCAGCCAGTTTCAGGCTGAATGTGTGAAATAACACCGGAGGGTTTGTTTTTAGATCAAATGTGCATCTATGTGACACAGGCATTGTTTCAGCTGCATCGCAAGAATGAAGACAGTGTTGTTTTCTGGGAGAGTGTTAACATATTTACATTTTTCTCCAGCTGCGTTACGTAACCACTGAACTTAAACAGAGGATATTCTCATAAAGGGTTGTAGTGCACTGCCGTGAGCTGTGCGGAAGACAATAGTCAATCCACAGGGTGATGCCCTTACCCACAGGGCCTTGTGGTGCCTTCCTCTCTTCCATCTTGGGTCTCACTCCGTTCACAGGCAGGGATGGGGGTGGAGGCATTAGCTGCCGACTGGGAAAAGGAAAAAAGTCAGCTAAACAGTTATTCGTCTGAAAGAAAGAACAACGCCATCGATGCTTACCTGTTCCT
This sequence comes from Pseudomugil gertrudae, assembly GCA_037177535.1. NCBI lineage: Eukaryota > Metazoa > Chordata > Actinopteri > Atheriniformes > Pseudomugilidae > Pseudomugil > Pseudomugil gertrudae. The sequence goes on along the minus strand of JBAMHV010000006.1, from coordinate 11,521,968 downwards.
CTCACTCGCCTGGCCAGAGGAACTCGATGGTGGGGGTCCTGAAGTCTCTGGGTTACCCACTGAGAAGCCTGCACCTAAATTAGTCATATGAATGGGTCCATGCTATGAGCAGAAAAACACACAGGCGCAATTAGCAGACAACCTCTACTAAGCCCTGCCGTGACACTCTAATATGAATTATAGCTTTCCCAACATTGTGAAGATTTCCCAGAGTCTGATTACACTCATCTCATATGATAAAATACCTTTTTCTGAATTTCAATGTAATAAACTGTAAGTTTGCGTGAGCATCACCAGGAAACAGCAGGCCAAAGCATCTCAATCAAGGTACATAAAACGTTTAATGAAAAGAAGGATGAAAGGTTGAGATCAAAACTGCAGACACTGAATCGAGTGAAAGTGGAGAAAGACTTAAAACATGATTAGCTGATGGAAACGGTTTTATGATAAAAGGCAAAAACATCCAGATCGAAGCAAATTAAAGGAGGTTAAGATGAATAAATCAAAGAATGATGATTTTAAAGTCTTTAAATCTGAGTCTTTAATCACCTGGTATCCAAGTAGGCCGCTGTCCCTCTCGTCTGGTACCTCCTCTGTGAAGCGTCTTTTCTGTGGCAGGTTGGTTGGGGGGGCTGGAGGAAAATGCACAGAAGCAATAGTCTGTAAAACAAAAAGGTGGTTATTCCTTTCCATATGTTTGAAACGTATACAGTACAAGTCATGAACCACAAAGTATTTCTTTATGTTTTGTTTCTTTTAAGTACCAAAGTGAAGTTGGAAAAACAGCTGTCCAGATTTTCTGTGCGTCTATAAAAAGATGCTTTTTGAACATTAGCTGCTTTTAGACTTATTCTTACTCCAGTCTCTTTCCAGGCATCTACAGACAACAGAAAAGGCCCTTTAAATTTTATGTGAAGATAATTTGTAACTAGCTGCCTCTTTATTCTTGTCTTCTTTTTGTAAAATGTAAAGAAAAAAACAGATTGACAGACAAAAATGAATATTTTAGTGCAAACGGTGAAGTTGGCATATCTCAGAATGTCATGCAGTGCAATCCTTTAGTAATCAGGATGAATGGTTGACAATAGAAAACTCTATTAGATAAATCTGGAAGTACCACACTTTATATAAGTTTAAAAAAAAAAACAGCAAGGACTTGGCACATGACCGAAGAGATATGAAATTTGGGACATTCAGCTGATCTATTGTTCACTGGAGCCTGTTCAGAAATGAAATGCATTAAGGGATGGTGGAGGACTGCATTTAGTCCACACCACAATTCAACAGAAGCAGTGTGGGATCCTCCTGATGGAACAAAAGCAGCAAAATCCAAAGTAATTCCAACGTACACTAAAAACTAGAAGCTATATGACCTCCTTGAAGTTATTTACTCACAAATAAACAAGCCAACACTCGCGAAAACAAAACCTCCACTTTGGTGGAGGCAACTATTTAAAGAAATGACAAGAAAACATGTCTAGGAAGGTTTAGGAAGGTTTGGGCTATGTAGAACAATAAAAATATGAATGTTTCCACATTTTAATACGTTGTCTGTGTTGTTGCCAATAAACAAATAAAAAGAAGTGGGTTAAGATTTTGTACTGTCATTTAAAGTTTAAATTTGCCATAGTTAAGAAAACACGGGATGTCACCACAAAGTACAACATCATTTTTCCTAAGTTTGTGCCGAAAGTGGTCGGCATTCTTGCATTCTAGTGTTCAGAAAAAAACAAACACACATTTGCCAAAATACCTTTTATTTTACTAACTATATAAACTATTCTGGGGATGATTTTTTGCCTGTATTTGACAAAGACGTTTATGTATATTAATCAAATGATGAATTGTGAATCCTACCTGTGGTAAAGCATCTGGAGTTAGGCCAGGAGCAGACGCAGGAGTCACTGATGAACCAGGAGCAGGAGCAGGAGCAGGAACTGGAGCCGGATGAGGAACAGGGGCTGGGCGTAGAGGGTACTGAGAAGGCGTGCCTGCAGGTGCTGCTGGGGGTATAGGAGGTGGTACGCTGTAAGATGGAGGAACCGGCTGGGCCTGAGGTGGGGGTACAGGCAAGGGATATCCTTGCTGATATCCAGCTGGGGGGTAATAAGGGGGCTGAGGAGGTATTCCATTTACTACTGGAGCTTGTACAAAGCCTGGAGAATGAAGAGAAGCAGAGCATATCAAATGGATTTTGTAAACATGGATATGATGCACTGAGAAGATCAAACAGTGTAGAAACCAGTTGCACACACACTGCTTCACAGAAGAAACTGGTCATATAGAACAGCAACGCCCACATAAATATTAATGTTTCATTTAAGATTGTTTACAAAAATCATCTTGATATAAATTATAGTTAAAAATTTGCCCAGACAACAACAAACTGTATGCTGACGTACTGTACCTTGCTGCGTTGGCATCATTGTGCTCATTTGGTTAAGGTAGCGAGAATACTCTGCATGGACCTGGAAGAAAACACATAGCATATAAAGTTTATTAATAATAGGATGACAACAATAAATCTACAGTCATGTAATGAAAAATGTATCTCTTTGTATTAAGGTCAGACTGTTGTTAATATTTCTTTTGAGTTTCAGATTTTAAGTTGAATGCAGTAAAATCCCTGCAAAAGCCACGGTGCTTTTTGCACTTTCAGTTTGCCATACTTGATTTGTAGTGCCAGGAGTTTTAAAGACGTGTGTGTACATCCGTTTGACTAGAACAAGAATGCATGATATTCGGTTTGTGCTAATGTTGAGAATACCGATAATAGGCAAGGCAAGTTTATTTATATAGCACCTTTCATGTACTGTAATACTGATAATAATATGCATTTTCCCACCAAACTGCAGAAAACATCCCTTTTTTTTTAACTCATTACATCTATACATTTCATATCTGCTCATAGTTAGATGACAAATACTGACATTTATTAGAAATTAAAAATATTATCCTACATGTTTATTTATTTTTTGTCACATCTGGTGGCATAAGTGTCCACTTTATCTTACATTAAAAAAGCTAGGAAGATGCTACAGAAATATAAAATGTTACCTCATCATTTTAACTCTTTTTAAGATGGAAGTAACCTGATGAAACCATCTTAAATCCTCAGTAAAGCACAGAGAACATTTGTAACATCAGCATGTATTAATGGAGCACGTCTGAACTCATGTCAGGGTCACAAATAATAGAAAATCAGTAATTAATGATTAATGAATCAAAACTTAAGTAAAACGGGACAGTCCTGAATAAATATCAATTAAATAGTTGAAACAAGAACATAGATGCGTTACATTTATTTTAGTCATGGGAAATTACTCACCGTCTGTAGTAGATTCTCACACAATGTTTTTGCCGCTGCTAGTCCCTCTGGTTTAGGATGGCTGCAGAGAAAAATGCTTTCAGTTTACAATCTCTTTCAATTGTAGTATTTGTGGCATGAAAAGTGCTTTATAAATAATTTTGAATAAAAAAAAAGCTGCATATGGTGGTGTAATTCATGACAGAATTTGCAGGTGCTAAAAAAACTTTATTTTTTTTTTTTATTGGACAGGACCTACCTAATATAAATGTACATGGGTTCAAAGGCCTCTCGTCCAGACGCAGGCTCTAAACAGCCTGATCCCTTTCCTCTGAGGAAGACTTTGGCCCCAGTCTCAGCCTGAATGTGCTGCAGGTATGAACACCCGGGGCCTTCAACGCGCTCTTTGACTACAAATCCTGCGATAGCATGCTCCAGACCCACAAACACTTTATCTTGAACATAATGCATCTGTGAAATGAGGAAAAAAATATCCAGATAATACTGTGGTTCATTACATCATAGTGCAAAATGAAACAGATAACAAGGAGTCTACTTTAGATTAGGGACAGTATTGGCAGGTATTGATTCAGGCCAAAACAGTTTAAAAGTTCAAATTCACATTGATAAAGTATACAGTATTTAATCTGTTTCACTGGGAATCAATCATTTTTTTCTTTAAGTTGGCTCCGTTTGGTAACAAGTAAGAATTGACGGCTCAAAGCTTCTGTCTAAAGGTTAAAGCAACTTTACCATGTATTATTTAAATAATCGTCTTAATTGTGAGGTAATTATCCTAATTGTTTGCTCTTTGAAGTTGTTTGTGAATAAAATAGTTCTCAACAACAGAACTGAAGTTTGTCTGAGCTTTGTAAAAACAGCCAACAGCCTCGTAAAACTGATTCAACACAAAATGTGTTTGCAAAATATATTTTTAAAAAAAACAGATGCAAGGTGTTACCCCTGACTGAAAGTGAGGTTTGTGGTTGGTCACAGCAGGCAAAGACGGTGGAGGTGTGTTCTGCTGATGATAAACTGTTACTGAAGCCCCGCTAGGGGAGAAAGATGAAGATGATGAAGAAGCAGTTGCAGCTTTCACTACACCATTGGTGATTATCTCCTTAATTCTATTGACTGCTCCTGGAGAGAAAGGGGAATAGACAATCAGTTCAATTCTAAACATGTATTCAAAACTAAATGATAAGTTTACAAGACTACTGACTGTCAACAAGCTCCCTCGTCTGTCCTTGGACATGTAAATACAGGGGTCGATCCCTGTGTAAAAACAGCAGAACACACAGTAGTGTCAACATGACAGTACTTCTAAATTTATGCTTAATCACTTAAACGGCTTGAAAAGTCACCCCGGAAGTGCTTTCCCCTTCTCCTCAGCTGTCATGTAACGGCCTCTGGTTGAAACCGCAGCACCACTGACTTTACTGATCTGAAAAGGTCATGTGACAAAACATATTACAGAATAGTCCACAAACAGGTGATATGCTTATACCTGCTAAATACACTTTTTTTTTGTCACTGACCTCATCCTGCGTTTGCCCTCGGGTCAGGAGATTTCGACAGGTAATTGGGACATCATTAATTTCAACTTCAGCCACCACCAAGTCATCTTTAGCTTTTGCTGGGACTGGAGGCTTCCCAACACCCACAACCTAAAAGAGACAATGTAAAGCTGGTAAATGACTTCATAATAATTTAGTTTGTTCATCTAAAAATGTGTGTAAAAATAACAAAGCTAAACAAACAAATGTAATATACATAAACATTTCCCTCCCCAAAAAACTTGTGTACTGGTATATGCCCAGTGTAATTTTTTTATAACATTTTTTGACAGAATACTGGTTCCTGTTCATCATAACCAAGTCATATTAAATTATAACATACAGCATTTCTTTGTGTAAACCTGTGTTTATACAGCATGCCAAATGGACCAGAGAATTAATAACATGACCAGAAAAGGGCAAATTAGTGCACATTAAGCATATTATTCTACATGTATAGTAGGTATTTTAAAAAAATCATCTAAAGCTAAAGGTACAACACAATAAATCAAGTTTTATTATCATTTAGAATATCCAAATACATAACTTTTAGCTGAAATGGGTCTTCTAAATTTCATCTGAGACAAATGAAGAAATAATGTGTCATGTTTGTTACCAGTATAATCCTTGCAGAACAACAATAATCAGTGTGATTCCTCATGTGCTTTCAGAATAGACTGTAACTGCACTGTACTAAGAGTTTTAAGACACTATGTCAAAACCACTTAAATTCTTAATATTATTGATGGAATTGTTTTTTTTAAACACTGCATGTATAGGAGGGCTGTTTATAGACCTGCAATGTAACTTACACAAATCAAAAGTTAGTTATCACACGATAAATTGTACTGACAAATATGTAAAGCTACCACAAAATCGTGTTGCAGTGCAATGTTATGTACACTGAGTGTTAATTTGGACTCTTGCCACCTTAAGATATTTTTGTCTATCCATACCTTGAGATGAAAACATACATTGTACTCTTACAATGTATGTATGTATGATTGGCTTGACTTTTTTGGCTTATCTGTGTGATCAGTGTTTATCATGCATAAACCCTTATTACAGGCTGTGATAATAATGCAAATAAGCATGTGTTATCAAGCAATTCTTTAACTCATTACCTTCTCAGGTGGTCCTAGGGTGCCTATCTGTGAGGGTTTGAGTTTTCCTTTGGCCACCAACATAGCGTTAATCTTGGCAGCGACAGCAGCTGCAGCATCCAGGGCCCCGGTAGGTGCAGACTCTGCCTCCCCCATCCCACTGGAGCCGGGGCCGGGCTGGTCCCATTTGCTGCGGCGCCTATGAAAGAAGAAAGAGAGGAAAGGAGAAATATGACAAAGGAAAAGGGAATTGAAGAACTCAGTCTTTTTCTTGTTTAACTTTAGTCAATTCTTGCTACAGTATGTAGCAAAACTGTTATTGTTGACATTCAGAGACTGTCAGAGAAAAATGTTTTTGCAGTTGGTCTTATCTATACTCCCAAGTTATACAAATATATAATCTCTGTAATTCATCGTAAATAGTATGGCTATATTTGTAACTACAGGGTAGCAAACACGAGCTAAAACAGAATAAACTGTATCGTCAGTACACCGCCATGATTACATAAGAAGCTAGCATTAACGAGCTAGCTAGCTGAGAAACTCAATGCATTTGGACGACGGGTTTAAAACCATATAAAACACATATACAGTCCGTTATGACACCTACCCGCTATTATGTGTTCCACAAAATGACATTAATATACCGTCAAACAATAATCCCCCTTTCAATGTAAAAATAAATCTGAAAATTATCCGTCAAATTCCGGATAGCGCCTTCAGCAAGCGATTGCTGGGTGGGTCTTCTTCTACTACTTTTTTTTTTGTTGAGTGAAGGTTGGCACGCGACGTCCTGGTGCGTTACCGCCACCTATCGAGCTTAGATATAAAATACAATTGTATAAAATAAAAAAATAAAAAAATAATAAAATAAAATGAAATAAATAAATAAAATAAAATAAAATAAAATAAAATAAAATAAAATAAAATAAAATAAAATAAAATAAAATAAAATAAAATAAACATTTAACCTTGCGATGCTGGTTACTGCCAGCTAGTCATTTCATCATGCTTGCTTCTGCTGCAGACCATTGTATGGTGACAAGACAACTGCAAGGTGGCGCCAGACACCAGCACGTGCCTAGGAAAAAGTTTCTGATACCTCACCTGTCCTACATGTCATCACCTCCTTGCCACACTTGGTGGATTTCTCCAGAGGTGGCATAAAAGTTTCCAATGGACACAACACAACGTTGAGTAGCCGGACATGCACGATGAGCAGGTGAGTTTAAACTCTTGCTTTTCTTATTAAAAAGTTTGGAATAATACTCACAGGTAGGAATTTTGTATCTGTGTTGATGTAGGATGAATTCAACTGAAATTATCTTTATTTTCTGTATTTCTTAGGTTTTCATTAAAAATTTTATTGGAAAAAACTTTCAAATCTGGCAGATAATTTGCACATGTATTTGTGGAAGCTTCACATTTAGCATGAAATAAGAATCTTAGTCAGTTTCTACTTGTTTTAGATTGATCTCATCCATTACTGTGCCTAAGATATACAAACTAAATGTGAAGTTCTAAAATAGCCAGTTCATCACATTTTACATTTATGTCTGGGTTTCATAAATATTATTTATTTATTTATTTATTTATTCTTTCCAAAGTGTATACAAACTGAATAAAACTTGGCCAGAAGCCTTCAGATCAGCAAGTTGAGTTAGACCTTGACCCAGAGGCTGATGCATGATGAGGCAAACATCCTGCACGGGTGGCTGGATGTTGGCCTCAACATCATACCAACATCATACCTGCTGTGCTGAGGTACTGGGTTACTTAGAGTCACTCTGGCAGGTGTACAGTTACTGACCACACAGGGGCTCAGGGGCAAAGCAAGGAGGTGCACCTTACCGTGGAAGGTGAGAGCACTGTGTGGGTGACATGGACAACCTGCAGTCCTGGTTGAATTTCTTTTGTTTCGTGTTGCAGAATCTTGATAGCAGACTTTAAAACTTTGCTTTTTTGTTTGATTAGGATTAAGATTTATCATGTGTACAGTGAGAGAGTGAGTTTTTAAAAGTATTGTTAGTTTCCTGATGTGACTCATCTGTTGAAGTTATAATTATTATTTGTTGTTGTTGCTATTTGAAGAAGAAGTAAGGAAGCTTGCATTCAGCCTGTTGTCTAATAGCAGTTTGCAGATACACTTTGATTTGTTTGATGAACTAACAGTTGAATCATCGTCTGTATATGGTTCAGTGATCATCATCAAACTTTAAAAAGAAATATATAAAACTACCAATGAAGTTATCTGCCAAGTGAGCAGAGCTTGTTTTAAACCATCAGGACGGGAGGTTTCCTCCCTGCTTGGTGTTACTGGGATGAGTCCGTTACTGAGCCACTCGAGCTGGAAGTTTACTTGAAGTAAAGCCGGACAAGTGGAAGAGTCTGCTGTGTAACATACTGCTCTCACTATAAAGCTGCTCTTTGTGCAAGGCATCATGTTTGTAGCACAACGGTGACCTGGAAACAAGTAAAAAATGTTGAATCACACTTTACAATGTTCTACATGTTTAGTCAGCTGGAAAAAGAATATTAAACACTGCCGTTAAGAAGAGCTTTCAGAATATAATCAACAGTGTAGAAAATAGAAAGACATTCAGAATATTGTCTTATACAGACTGAGCTTTTCTGTGTTTAACTGGATTTTTCTGGTAAAAGTCAGTCAGTGTTAAAAAAACAGAGTTTAATGCTAAGTTTAAAATAAACATTTAATTAAAAACATACAGCTGTAATCAACATTTAAACTATGCCCTGCTTTAAAAGGTTAATGAAGGCATTCTTGTAACTATTAAGTCCTTCTTTTGTTTCACCTGCAGGTGGCGCTCTAATTCTGCTACCTTTATTTTAGGCCTCAGTGTTCACGCTTTAAAGTCAAACAGATTTAAGCCACATTGAAAAGTTCCTTTTCTTCTCCATTAAATCTCTTAGCTTTCAATATATTCCTTCCTGGAAACATGAAAAAGCTGTAAGAAAAACACTGAACACCTGACTATCCTTACAGTACGCCGTGATGAAGATCTGCTGCTGTTAAACTGTATTTATTCAAAACATATTTTCCAAAAACCACATTGAGTACTTTGACTTATATATTCTAATCCAATTATTATTATATTATTAATTATTTTTATATGTAACTTTAATATTGACATATTAAAACAAATTTGCATGACCTCTAGCACTACATGGCGTCACCTGCACCCAACTGAACTCGCAGCAGCATGACCAGCACTGTGATGTCCTCAGATGTGAGTCGCCCTGAGAAAAGCCTCTGCTAAATGTCAATAGAATAGAATAGAAACTATTACTTCACCAGCAAGACTAGCAAGTCAAAAAGAAAAGAGTGAGAGAAGTAGGAGATGCATGCTGCTCACTCTCGCTTGTTTACCATATGTTATTGTTATTTACTGTTTAAATTGTGGCGCTGAGGAATATGATACCTGGTGTCAACCATCGTGGGGTTTCTCTTAAATTGTTTCATGTAAGATTCAGGCTGACAGTGATTCAAAGTCCTCAAACGATCCGCACGTAGACCAGGGGTGGGTAATTCCGGTCCTCAAGGGCCGCAGTCCTGCAAGTGTTAGGACTTTCCCTGCTGAAACACACCTGAATCAAATCAGTGAGTAATTAGCAGAC
>JBAMHV010000006.1:11488347-11512266 GCA_037177535.1 Pseudomugil gertrudae | reverse complement strand
GTATATATGTGTGTGTGTGTGTGTGTGTATATATAAATGTGTTTGTGTATGTGGTAGAGCATTTGGTGAATCTGTTAAGGTGCTGAAGGTTGGCTAAATCAGGTTGCAATGCTAATTCAGTCAGCTGACTATATAATGCAATCCAGTTGGGAGATGGACCGAACTTGACCCTGTTAAACCTGACCTTAGCTCCACTATTTAACTCATCCTTCTTTCACTCAAAAATGTGAGAGCAGAGATCACCAAATTAGTTAAATAAATTGGTTTTATGTTTCAAAGTGTGAGGCAAATGCATTTAGTTAACAGTGATTTCTTTAGTGTGTGTTTTAAAACAGATTTAACTTATGATAAAGTGTAAACATGGCTGTCACAAGTGTATCATTGCATATAACAAATACTTTGCATGTTACCTAAGCTTTTTTTAAAATTTAGTAGGCAAATGAAAGTTTTCTATGTTCTCATCAGATCACTTGAATTGGTCAGTATGTTGCGTCCCATATCATAGCGCACAAGTGTTACTTTAATCCATCTGCATTCTTTTTTTTATTGTGCAAAACATTGACATGTTTTGCAATGATCATTTGCATTTTCACCTTTACAAAATACAAAATATTAAAAATTACTAAATATTTATGCAAAATATAAAACACACACACACAAACCTATACAGACACATAAAAATCCCTCTGTATACAATCTTTGTTGCAGCAATAAGAATATATCATGTATGAAACAGAAACAAAACAATAAATAAGTTAAAAGTAATAAAACCTGAATAAGAACTGCAGCAACAAATGGTTTAAATCAGCCATTCACCTGAAGTCAAGAGAAACATTTGTTTATTTTAGCTCAGTATTCGAGGGTGGGGTTACAAAGCTGTGTGGAATGTCCCTTTAAATTATTCAAAGCCCAATCAGGTGTCTTTTTTCTCCTCCTATCTAAAGATGGCTATCAGAGGTCATTCATTCTTCCTTCCAGGGTCACCTTTCCCTTGTTTCCTTTTAGTACTGACATCCGCACCAACTTTCACTGCCTATCTCTTTCACTAATGTCATATAGGTTGTTGTTGTGGTCACATGCTACATATGGTCATGCACGCAGATGCAAGAAACAAAGCAGCTGTGTGTATATGTGTGCACACAGACAGCTGCACACTGTGACAGACACGTAACATGCACCTGGTGCACACACATAAACACACTATTGACCATCCTTGCATTCTGCTCTATTGTGTGTGTCAGAACATTGTTCATTCCTCTCCTGTGTTTCCATATCTGAATACCTTCTGACCTTCTCGGCTACACAGGGTGCATTATTGCTCATGCTTGCTTTAGTGCCAGAACAACAATGCTGGACAAACCGGATATGAAGATTAAAGGAATGTGAAAGTTAAAATGGGAGGAACTTAGAATAGCATCAAGTTTAAGCTCTGTCTTTTGATTAAACAAAATTTTCTCTGCACACAATAATGAGAATATTCACCACATGTTGGTAAATCCTATAAAATGTAGAATTTTCCTTAATAAAAGAAAAAATAGTGTTCAGAATAAACTTGGGAAATAAAGATGCCAGTCTGAGAAAAAACTCTTCATGCACTTGTGTTTATGTGCACATCATATGCACTATGTGCTTGTTTACTTGCACAAGTGTATACAATTTCCTGAAGTTACATGTCCATACTTTTGCATAACACAAGTGATTGCTGCTTATGAGAGAGCTTCCACATACACTGTGTGTCTGCACATTTACCGCTTAGGGGCTTGTTGTCAGAGCTTCTCTCGACTGGCCAATTAATTATGATGGCCTACTTATGATGTGTAATGGGATGATTTATTAGTAAACACACAAACAGAACAGGGACACACAGACAGTCAGGTAGCAGTGCCGCATTCTGTGGTATGGGATCATATACTGGGGCAAGATCACAAGATACCTTTGGCTGTGTCCTCCTGGATCAGAATGAAGATTACAGTATATGATCTGCGAATATTTCAAATGACTTGTTTTGTGGTAATAAACTGGTTCGCAATCATGATGTTTATCCATATATAACCATTTTTATCTCCACTAAGGAGGCTGTTTTTGTCTGCATTTATTGGTTTATGTTTGTCTGTCTATCTGTCTGTCTGTTTGTTATTTGTTTGTGCTTGGTGCTTGACTAAAGGTTTTACAAGATATCAAAGACAAATCTGGATCCTGGATTTGGGAAGTACTTTCCAGGACAGGAAACAATTTTCATCATTGCAAGAGAAGAAATTAAGATATAAACATTTAACAAAAGACTACAATATGACCAAGATGCTGTGGATTCATTATGAGTGAACCTAGGAATAATAGTGCATTGGCTAAATATGAATCATATGTAGGACGCTGACATAGGGTGAATATGAACTGCTTGGTGGTGACGTGTGCTTTCCAAATGATTTTCTAGTTCAGGTATATTTTGTTTAGAAATTAGGTTTTTCAGGCATTAAACAAATATGAAGAACATATGTTTCTGCACTATTTATTCCTTTGGTGGCTGTCAGGCTAACATTAGGTACCGAACACATAAAATATAGATGGATTCACTCTTTTTGATCCAGGCTGCAACTTCATTTTGTCTTTTTTTTTTAGATTTACATATACTCCACATCTCTGCTACACGCTTAATCCGCATGTTCTTATTTAAAAAGCCGGTGTTTGCTGGAGTTACGTCAGCTGCAGTAGGTTCATGCATTTTTACAGTAAGCTTATGAATTATTTTAGGCTAGAGTTATGGGTGAAGCAGGTCTGTTCAGGTACCGAGGAGAGCTATTTGTTTCCTTGGCTAGCTGTCTGACTAGCTAGGTGGGTGTCCTATTTCTGGATGACACACACACATATACACACTAAACCTTGTGCCCCTCCACCATACGTTGTGGGACATAATTTATGATGTCTCTGTAACATATGGACTTTTCATCACTCAGTGGCAACAAAGTCTCTCAATTCAGAGTTAAATTTTCTGTCTCTATCCTTCCTTTTTGGGTTACCACATCTCAGACTTTCTCTCTCTCTCACTTTGTTGTTATTTTTTGTCTTTTTCTTCTTTCAGCATTTGTTTCACTTTTAATTTTCTTTTTGGATTCTAATTAACATTTGTTAATTTATTACAGTTGTATCAACAAGATGAAAATTTTAAAGCAACAATCTTTATCAATTGAAAGAGCTTGCAAATTATTGCAATGTCTGATTTTTTCCTCCATAACTCATTCCAAGTAAAATGCCCCCCATCCCTCCCACACCCTTTCTCTTTTTGTTTTTTCATGTTTCTTATGAGAGACTTCTACTAAAGCTTGTTTTACTTGGCCCTTAACTTTGGCCCCCCTAATATCTAATATTTTTTGAATACACAATAAACATGTGTAATAGTCTGTGTTTATTTAATGCCTAAATATAATTGGATCTTTGTGTGAGTTTGTGCGTGATGACCACCTCATCTTCATGCAACAACTATGTTGCTAAGGCTATTGTACTAAAACACTGGCTAAGTGCATAAAATCTAGGGTCATTACAGTTATACGGTCAAATGCACACACACAATGTCATGAGATACTTGTTACACATTTGTATCAACACAACAAGCACACCAACACAGTTTAGATTTATCGTGCTTCCTTATGAAATTCTATAAAGAGCAAAGGTGGTGATTACAACAGTGACTAATGTTGATTTTTGCAGAGTATATCTATTCATCACTGAGCCAGCTGCTGTTGATATCTGCCATAGTTTGTTCGTAAGTGAATGTGTGTGTGCGAGTGTGAGTGAGAGGGAGAGAGAGAGAGAAAGAGAGAAAAGAAGAGAGCGGGCAAGCTTATACTGCTTATGGTGTGATGTGGTGATTGAAACAAATATTATAAATGTGAAAAAATAAGGCAATTTATCTAAATTTTAGAAGAATATATATGAAAATATTTTTCTCTGCTCATGTACATGGAAACAAAAGTTCAACCCTCACAGGTAACTATATAGAATTATATTTCCCGAACTTTGTTTATTCAGAACCTTTTTTAAAACCACTGAGCATCTTTATTCTTGTATATTGAGAACATAACCAAAAGTAAAATCATTGTTTATTCATTTATGTAAACGTTTTCTCTAAAAGACCGAAATTAGGATATCTTTACACAGTGCCAGCCTTAATTACAACTGAGGAATGAAAACCCCACCTAATTTTTTTAAAACTCCTGAATTACAAGACTGGAGATAAAAAGACAAACATTCTGTTTTTATGTTTGACTGACAACAATAAAACTTTAGGGTTTTGAAGAAGTCTAAAGTTTTTCTATGGTTTATGTGCATTTGTCATACTTAACAAATTTATGAAGACGGCACAGTTTTATTGCATGTCTGCACATGGTTCTATACTCATAACAGTCAGTTATGCTTGCCAATCTGGTTACTGTCTATAAAAGGGCCAATCCACACAAAATTTGATGTCCTTGATGTCATATTGTGAGTTGTGCAGAACGTACAAGTCCTTGGTCAGAACACATGCTAGGTTTTTTTCTGATAAAACTCCACCATTCAGATTATTCCTCTGCTATTAGAGGTGACAGAATTTTCATCTGTAATTGTAAAGAATAGTTTCATCAAACAAGGCAAGTTTTTTGCATCATTCTTTCAAAAATATGCAATTTGCTTGAAAATAAAGATCAATTTGGACAAATTGATTTGAACAAAAAAGAAAAACAATCAAAAACTAAATCAAAACCATTGAGATGTGAAGCCTCTTTCTGTGATGCTCTTCACTCACTGTCCACTGAGCAGATGTCTTTCTCCAAGTTGTTTCCTGCTGTATGCAATAATGTTCCATCACACTTTTATTGGAAAAAAAGAGAAATGTCTCCTGTTTTTTTATGATAACATAACATTCTCCCTTTATGTTCTGTATTTCTATAGCCCAGTTTACTCTGATTCTTAACCAGTGCTCTGGTGCTCTCTGTGTAGCTATTGATGCTGCTTTGTCCTAGTGATGAAGCAAGTGGGCCGTTGTTGGGTCGATGTGTGTCATTGTTATATTGATGTGAGGACAGACCCCTGAGGCCTGCAGCCTTCCTCTCCCCTGAAAGCAATAAATCTATGGCCTCCTGTTCCCCGTACACTGTACCTCTTCTTCACTCATACTCGTACACACATACCAACACACACGGTCGACTTGCACTTTAAACAAAAGGGAATTCTTTTTCTTATTTTTTAGTTTTTAGTTTTTTTTAATAGTTTGTCATGTAAAAGTTGTGTGATTTTAAAAGTCAGTCTAGTATTTTTGTGCCTTTAAGTGTGTATGTGTGTGTGACATGGTTGTTAGTGGTTCTGAACTCTTGTGTTCAGTTTCTATGAATCATTTTAATTCCCTTCAGTCAGCCAGTAGAGGCCACTCACAGCATTCAGTTTAGACAGAAAACACACATACACACACTCACACATGAACTCATACATGGGCGACAGCTGTCCATTACAAGGCAAAGGAAGTGGGGAGGGAACAGAGGGTGCAAGCGCTGATGGTAAGTAGTCCAGAGGATAAATGTAAGGATGGAAAAGGGGGGCATGTTTGATAAAAATGGAAAAAAATAGAGGAAAAGGCTGAGTAGAAATCAGAAGAATGACCGGTAAAGAATGAAGAGAGGAGACAGAACTGATGATGTTTTATCTTGTTTGTTGTTCTTCTTATCTATTATCTCTGCACCATTCACAATCAGAGAGAGAAAGTGGTGAGAAACTGGAATTGACACTCATCGGCTGGTTTTCATTGTGAGAAGTGAACAGGGGAGTTTTGTACTCTGTTATCACTGAGAGTGCACACTGATCTTATTGTCCATACACACTCTTATGGCATAACAGTTATTCACTGATTTGAAGAAAAAACAACAACTTTAAAAGTGTTACAAGAAAAAAGAGCAATCTATGACTAATATTGTTTCACTTCAAGGCAGAAAGTGTTACTTCAAGGTTTATGGTGACACAATTACAGAAGCTCTTTAATAAATTCATTTTAATTATACTGACTACAAGCTTTTCCTAAACAGATATACTTACTTCCTTCTTTCCTTCCTTCCTTTTTTTCCCTTTTTTTCCAATCTGGCTTTATTTTATAATATAGTTTTGTTGTCATATTCTAGCTATCCCCTATCATGGTATGTTCAGCACATATATAAAAGTTTCTGGTATCTTATTTATTCTATTCTCTCCTGTTAAATTATAAGACATTTTATAAAAAAAATGTTTATGCAAATTAAAAACATTTTTCATTTTGGATATATCTCCTATCATAAATTATAATTATGTTAACTTGTTTAACTCTGTTTAATACAGATTTTTTTTAATCATTTTAGTCCGTGTTCTGCATCGACACACCGGGAAACACAAGCAAGCTTCACCTTTTGTTTTCTTTTATTATAGAATTAGAGACTCAGCTTTTCAATCAAAGAAAAATCAGAAGTTTTTCTGAGATTTCTATTCCCATTTGTTTTTGTTGTGATATGACAGTCAGGAATCAACATTTTGGGCCCACAAAGACCCCTAAAATTCATTTGTGAATCTGGCCTGACAGTAAAAACATGAAAAGAATAGACATAAAAGAAGTGAAGGAATGAAATGCACAGAGGATTGTTTTAAACTGGAAGCTGACCTTCAAGTGTGTAGAAAGGACGGAGAAGTTTGGAGGATTACTGCTTCAGTATTCTTTTGGTTATATATCTGTCAAGGTGGGTGGGGTGGGGGGGTGCCGATGCCTTGCTGTGACTAATGTGATGTTTGTAAAATCCAAACTTTCTCCTGCTGCCCCCCACCTGCTTTCAGCTTGCAGCTTTCACATGGACAAGCTTATTTTTTAACAGCTTCACCCCATTTTTTTCATTAACTCTTTGTTTATTGTTTGTTTTATTTTGTTTTTGGTTGTTTTCTCAAAACCGGCCCACCTGCAGGTAAACGGGCAATTGTATTCTTGTGACCAGACAATGCTCATAACTTTGTGACCGTGTGCGTGTTCACGTCTCCAGTTCATTGCTCCTCCCGGTCCAAATGTTGTTTGTGATATTATATTCGTGTGTGTTTCTGTGTGTATAAGTATGTGCCTGTGGAGGTGCTATCTGTGCTCAGATAAGACTGTAAACCAGATTAATCTGGCGTGGAAGAACTTGTCAGCAGGACCACTGTGTGTGCATGCATGTGTGTTTGCAAGTCTGTGCGTGGACAAATGCTGTTCTCTTCTCAGCCGGCCCATCAGGTGAGCTGCTGGCTGCTATATTGTCTGTGGGCGTGTACATGTGTGAATGTGTGTGTGTGTGAAGGAAATCTACAGAGAATGCTATATAAGTGAATGAGTGTGTAGGGTCCAGCGCAAGATAATGTGATCATGACTCCATGTAACACAGCATGACAACAGCTTGTGTATTTGAGTGTGTCTGTGTGCTTTTGTGTGTGTGAAACACGGCATGACAACAGTGTCTCTCCATACCACTGTGGAGAGAATGGATTACTCTGCTCTCTGACTCGAAACATCAACACACACACATGCGCGCGCACGCAAGCACACAGACACACAAACACACATACACACACCTCTTTGCTTTGGACTGACTTTCCTTACATATTGTGCAGATATGTGATAAACCTTGGACTTTATACAAATACAACTGAAAGATTTTCTTGGATTTGGATGTTCCTTGGAAATATAATGACAACTTTACACATAATTAAATAAAATATTTTACCAAATGGTGATAGAGGGGAATTCAGACAATCGTTTATTTTTGTTTGTGGTCTTTTAAGTGTTATCTAAAAAGTTATAGCAAAAGAAACTCATTTTAACCATGTTTACCCTTAAAAAACAAGGATAAAAATATCCATATTACTATGGGTAAATAATTCTAATTCTTAATCAGTGCTAATCTATATTGGAAAATCCACAGCTTCACAGAAAATAGGCAATATGAAAATGTTTTAATAGCGAATGAGGGGGGCATAAAAGAAAACTTTGGCTGGCATTTATGGTCAACAATTTAATTACTTAGGCAACTTAGGGGATAGGCAACTCCGATCCTCGAGGGCCGCGGTCCTGCAAGTGTTAGGAGTTTCCCTGCTGCTGCACACCTGACTCAAATCAATGGGTAATTAGCAAACTTGAGTTTTGAAGTTGAAATGTAACTAACCCCCCAAACTACTTTTTTTTTTTGCTGATAAACTGTCTAAATTGGGCTCTAACAGTGCTACTGTGCAACATTACTGTAATATTACTGTGCAATTTTTGACATTTCCGTGTAAACTTGTTTAATTCGACAAACTTTGGTCCAAAACCGTCTTGGTGCTGCCCTCTTTGGGTTGAACAGTGGCTACTGCAGTTGAATTTTCCTATTGGCCGAAGCGGTACATCTTGGTACTTGCCTATGTCACAGGCCGTGGCTCTGGTATACAAGCCTCTCGCAGACACACGCCCTCTGTGGCGAGTCAGGAATTGGAATTGCGGGCATTATCAAAAGCGTTTATTCAGGTTAACATTTTATTCACACCTGAATAAAATCAGTGAGTAATTAGCAGACTTGTGTAGAGTGTGATGTTAAGTGCTGCACAAGTCTGCTAATTAAGTTTAATGTGGATCAGGTGTGTTTCAGCAGGGAAAGTCCTAACACTTGCAGGACTGCAGCCCTCGAGGTTCGGAATTGCCCACCCCTGACATAGAGAGATTAGCATCCTTATCTGGAAGAGGAAAACCGGGATGCGTTTAGTACATCTCTAATAAAGTCTCACTACAAGTAACTACAAGGCTTCGGTACAAGTAATAGAACAAAGTTCTGACCTTAAACGAGACAGAAATGTCTCCTTTTTTTAAGATTGTCCAATGTGTCCATTTCTAACAATTAAGAATGAAATATTTGGATGCCGTTTTCTATATTTCTCCGTATGTGTAATACTCAGTTAGGATTCTACTAAAGCAAAAACCTGTTTGAGCAAACTCTTTCAATAAATTCTCCTTTTTCACAGCTGTTCAAAAGCCAGTCTAATGATTGCACAGCGACACTGATACACATAAACATCTGTATCAAATCACATTTAATTGACACAGCCCTTTTCATGCATAACAGCAGTACAGCATGCTTTACATAATAAAAACAATAAAAATAAAAGTTTTTTGCATCTAAAAAACACAAGGAATCACACACCAAGTATGCACCAAAAATAGTAAATCTTCATACCAGGTTATTGTAAAGACAGTGACTCAGTATTAAGTTCCTTCTACTATTATTGTCTTCATTTGCTATCCTTAAGATTATTTTTTTAATTAATTTGTCCAAAACTACACATCTTATTTTGTCTGGGGAGAAGTGTATTTTCCCTAAAACATCTGTTCCAGAAAAAAAAAGCTGCAAATTTGACCACGTTAGGAGGGGGAACTGCACATGTTGAACAGATTCAGGGAAAAACCTGATTCCCCGACTGCAGCGGGGAGGGGAATCTGGTGGCTCTGTGGGGTGCATTTTGCTCGCATGATTTGGGTCTAATGTCGCCCTGGCAGAGAATCTTCACTGCAATTTATCCTCCAAGGATGCATTAATGTCTCAACAGAAGCAGCCTCTTAAATCACAAAGGACTTTGAGAATGATTGGATGAATGTGAAGATTGTGTAAACCGTGCTGTGATGGAAGTCATGAAAGTCAAAAGCCCCAAATGAGGGAAAAAGCTGTCGTTACCGAGTTTCACAGACTTTAAAATCCATCCCAATCGAATCGAAACCCACAGTATCTATCACTCGTCTAATATTTGTTTCAAAGAGTTTCTCTGGCTCTGCCTCCAGAGTTCTTGAGAGAAACCTCATGTTGTTCTTCAGCTGCAACCTCGCTGTATGAACAAAGGCTGGGGTTCACATGAGTAAGGTGTCAGAGGTCAGCAGATCTATGACGCCTATATTTACAGGAGGTTTTCTGTGAGAGCAGAAAGCGCTGAACCACAGGCTGAGAGAGGAGGCATAAGCAGGGCAAACTGCAGTAAGAGCCCAAGTGTGAACCGCATCGTGTATGTTGGTTGATGTAACCTCTGGCCCTGAGGCACTCGAACCCGGATCTCGCCTGATCCTGGCGGGTGACGCTTACATGTGAGATTATGGGATGTGATGGGAGGATGGCGTCTCATGGTCAGCTTTCCAGGGGTTGAACAAAGACACACTGTGAATACCTGGGTTTCATTGTTTGCTGTTAAACTAGTAATTACAAGCAGATCTTTTTATTATGTGGGTGTGAGTATCATGCATGCGGCATGGCAAACGGGAAGTGTTTGATGCCAGCTACTCTGATGTTGCTGATGCTGAAAATCATAGATGTGTGTGCTGGTACTGAATGTGAGACCACGCAGAGGAATAAGGCTGAAAGAGTAAAGGGGACAAGAAGTGACTGAGAGAAATTTTAGAGGAGGGAATGCAGAGAGTGTGAGGGGAATCTTTTTTGTGTATGTCTAGGGAGAATGGGAGCCTCTTATACACCTCGCAGCATGAATTTGGCCTGGGCTGCAGCCTCGTCTCGTCTACACAGCGGGGTGCTTTCCTGAGCGAGCTGCCCAGGGGAGGGGCACCTGCAGCAGCCCCAAACACTGGTCAGGAGGAAGGCCGGGTGGGCGGGGTGAGAGGGGGCCGGGATGGAAAGACAGTCAGCGGTTCCAGGAAACTGACATGTGTTGGAGTTATGAAATCCTCAGGTAGAACATAGCCACGCTGTCTAAAGAAAATATTTGTCCCTCCGTTTCTCTGCGGCCTTGAGAGGAAGCTGCTGCATGAAATCTCAGGATGAAATCAAAAGCTTCTGTTGGAAGGGAGGACAAAGGTTATTATTGGAGCAGGTCAGCTGCTGTTACTGACTTTAAGCCAAAAATAACAGAGTTTATAGATTGTCCAGTCTGCCCAATGAGACTATATTTTCCATTCATTCTGCTGGGGTGACCAAACAGCATGTATTTGAAGTTTATCAAACACTCAGTCATCCTTGTAGACCTGAGGGAGCGCTTAATAATCTGATATATGGCCTTGTAGAATACACAGACATTCAAAACCTCTTCTCTCTGCAGACTCAGTAAATTGAACAGCGCTCCCTGTCTGTGCTTTAATATTCACATTACTGCTAAGTGTCGTTTTTGGATCGGTTTAATCTTTACATAAGATACACCCTCTATCTTCTGTCATTTTGGTATGACCCTGGGGTCCAAAACCCACAAAGCTTCATATGAAGGCACACGATTTCAAAAGTAGCTGGCGCTTTGTCTGCAAGAAATTCCTTTTAAATGGACAAATGTGGCATGTGAGTCTTTGCTGTCTGTGAAAGGTGGATGGATATTGCATTAACTTCACAACAGAAGCACCCCCTGTGGTGTTCCTGCTGCACATGGCTGTGGGTAATAACTGCAGTGGGAACGCTATGCTCAGAGGTAACCAAGTCAAGTAAATGGAAACACATGGTAGATAGCATGGACTATAGGAATTATGGTATCACACTGCAGAGAAACGCACAAACTCTTTTGACAAATGTCTTTGGTATGGGTCTCCTCACACTCAAAAATAGAGGTACCAGCTTGTACCATAAGGGGTACAATTGCTTGTCACTGGGGGTGTACTCTTTAAAAAGACATTTCTGTACTCTTCAGTCCTGGTACATTTGTGTACTTTATCAAGTTGTACCAGTTAAACTTTATTAAAACAGGATAATGTTAAAATTATTAATGATAGTTAATAAAATATAGATTATGACAATAAGCAGAGACACCCATAAATGAATAAATATTATATAATCATAAAATGATAAAACATTTTCTAATTACTTTAACTATATTTATACCACTGTGAGTATTAGAATTACTGCCAGCAATAGTTATTGTTACTGCACACATGCTACAGGTACCCTTGCTGTCAAAATGGTGCAAATTTGTACTTTAAATCACGCTGAACCCTTTTCACTGATGGTCTTTTGAAGACCAATGTTTTTGAGAGAACATTCTTATCAAATGTACCTTTAAGTACAGGAATGTCCTTATTTTGTACCTCTATTTTTGAGAGTGTTGAACCTGTCATCACTTTCCACTTTCTCGTGCAGCTCTGAGGTTTTCCGTTCTTCGGTTAAGGATCTTTTGCACCTAATCTGCAAAACAAATATACACATAAGGTTAAGCTAATTAAGGTCTCATTTTACATTTTAAGGGGAAATCACTTAAATTATGCAGTACCTGGGGATTATATACTTTGGTAGGTTATTGAATTTCTAGTCAAAACACATTTAACCACAGTTAGTAGGTCTCAATGGTCCTTCTGTGTGACATGAGGTAGTAAGAAAAACGCCATTAAAGTATAGATTCACCACTTGTAAAGGATGCTTACATAGTGTGTTTATTTTGTGGAAGGAAAAAAGCACAGATGTGAAGTCAAAAGTTAACTTGAAAATGGAATAAAATGGTTGGAATTAATTAACTTTTTAAAATTAAGTACAGGAAAAAAATTGTATAAATTAAAAAAAGTACTTTCTTGCAGCTCTTCAGGCTTTAAAGACAGTTTGAATTTTGAAGGCCTTTCAGCTGTTCCTAGGAGGTACCAACACCTGATCGTATTTAAACTCAAGTGAAATATGGATAGTGGACTAAGAGGACTCAAGGTGAGTCAATTATTAAATACTATTAAGTGAAATGTCATACTATGAACTTTAGAACTGAAGATCCGTGAGAGCAAGAACGTAGCCTCAGTGTTTCCCCCATAAAACCGATTTGTTTCCTATATCATTGTGTTGAAATGAAGGAGTTGTGAAGGATAAATATATTCATTTATTCATTCTTTCTTTCTTTAATTCTGTAAAAACATGAAGCCAAAAAGTGAGAAAGAGGCCTGATTTCATTTTATTCTCTCAGCTTTGTGGTTTAATTCTTAACATTAAGTGATAAAACTAGAAGATGCATGGATTAGAGCTTTTCCTGTCAGCCTCTTTCCACATTGGACAACACTTTTTACATGTTATATCTATATTTAAAGGTAATTATTTTCTAATTTATGAGTTTCTTGCTTTGCATTATTGTATTTTTATTTATTTATCTTTTCATTATTTGTTTGATTTTTAATTACCCGTGTTCAGGCCTGGATATTTTGCAGGCATTTTGGGGAATTTTAGGGAATGTTCACTGTCAGCAGTGAAATTTCATGCTGACATCTTTGGAAAATAATTTGAAGCACATAGCCCCTGCTGCTGATTAGTAATGTGTGTGTATTTATACACTGAACTAATTGACCTGCTGTAACTTGTCTTACTACTCGTGTAATTTGGTGGCTTTTTCACAGGTCTCTTTGTTTTTCTGAGGAAATATACACCTTCACAACATTTTTTAATTACCACGATGCAGAGGAGGAACAAGGATAAATCCTCACCAGACTTTTGAAACCCTGTGGCCTCCACTGTAACACTTCCAGGCCCGAGCAACACCATTCCAACCCATTTGTCATATCATTCCATCCCTCTCGCTACTCCTCTCTGCCACACAACAATATTTGCTAATCGGCGTCAAAGAGCAGCAGAGTTTGTATTACATACAGGTCAGCCTTTGAGTGAGGCAGACAGAGACAGACCTTCACTGATGGGGAAGACCTTCTTGATCACTGACATGCTGACACAGACACACAAACAAGAGCATGTCTGAGACTATCTGTCTACCAGGGTTCTTTTGAAACGTTCTTTTTCTTTATTCACTTCTTATTTTATTTGTCGAATATGTTGTTAAAGATTCAACGACACAATGCATAACAGAAAGCTTTCTCTTTATTCAAGATTATATTCTTTGCAGTTTTAACACCAGTTTAAGTCTCGCAAAATACTGCATGATTTAAAATGACCCAACATGCATAATAAGAAACGTCTCTTTTTTTAAAAAAAAACAAAAGCGATATGTCTGAGTTCAGGAGGAGGAAACTAAAAGCTGTTGGACCTGCTTAAATGTAATTCATTAGGTCAACAAACAATGTCTCAGAAAAATGTCCCATTGCGCTCCTGCACGACTCGAACAGTTGTTCAAAAACAAACATTGTCTTTGACAGTTATCTGAAAACAAACAGAAAGTGCTTGTTCATGGACAACATATGGCACAAAGTCTGCTCTCTTTACATGTCTGTTTACCTCTCATTAATCCACTTCTGTAAGAACCATCATAACTTAACCATTAATATATAAACGATATAATCGTAAAAACCACACAATCAAATGTAAACCCTGATGCTATGCATTATTCATATAATTCATCACCAGTTTGGAATATTTTGTATTAAGTATTAAATCTTACAGGTTGCCGTTATATGCTGGTAAATCTAATGAATCATTATATCCAAACAGGAAGTTTTGTCCTTTGACATAGCATTTATACAAAGTGATAATATTTGTTCAATATGCTTCCTCAGTTTGCAGACTGAGGCTTAGTCAATGGTCTTTGATTTACCTTCTCACACATGTGTGTTGTGTTAATTGCACTTATATAGGCTGTGCACACTCTCTTTGTTGTCCCTGCTTTTGGAGAGAAACACATTACTGTGGTGGACTGCTTTTCCGGCAGAGCTGATTTGCTGATGTGAGCACTTGCCGGTTGCGTTTTCGTTTTCCAGTCAGTAGCGTGTAGAAGAAAGGATTGACGCAAGAGTTTCCGTAAGTCAGCCCTGTGAGGATACGATTCACCGTCACCTGTGTCCCCACTGGTACCGTCCTCAGCATGTCAGGCTGGTAAAGAGGGAGCAGCTGCCAAATCCAGAAAGGGAGAAAGCAAGCCCAAAAGGCCAGGACAATGCACAGAATGAGTAGCAGGACTTTGGGTTTGGGCGCACGAGGAGGACAAGAAGAGTTGTTCCCACTGGCCCAGGCTGGTCGTGTCTGTGAGACCCAGTAAAGCCGCCCGAGAGTGGCATAAAGTGCCCCGATGGCCAGTCCTGGACCAAGAATGCTGGTGCAGAACAACACGCTCAGATAGGCTTTGGAGCTCTGCTCATCCCATGCCGGAACACACAACTGGCCTTCATGATTCTCCCCGTTTTCCAGGTGCAGGGTGATCATCATGGGCAAGCTGAGAGCTACTGCCAGTCCCCACGCCAAGCCTACCCGCAGCAGGCTGGAGGAGTTAGAGGAGGAGGTGTGCAGGGGATGTGCCACAGCTCGGTAACGGTCCAGACTCATAGCGGTGAGGGTAAAGATGGAAGCATGCATGGTGAGGAGATCCAGACTTAGAAGGAGGCGACAACCCAGCTCCCCAAAGGCCCATCCAGATGCCAGGCTGTCATACACTATGAATGGAGCCGTGAAGAGGTAGAGCAAGTCAGCAAGCGCAAGGCTCAGCACCTGGAGGTGAAGAGAGGAGGAGGAGGAGGATGGAGAGGAGGTTGGGGAGGAGGAGGGGGAGGGATTGGCAAGGCAGGATGGCACGGGGATTCTTGTTAGACAACTGGCTAGTCCTGCTCCACGTCTTCTCCTGCCTCTGCTGCGCCTCAGAAGGAGGCCCAAAGTGTAAAGGTTCCCTGTGATGCCCAGCAGAGAGAGGAGTGAGAGGAAGGTGCAGAAGAGAGCTGTGGACGCTAAGCTAGGAGATGGAGAGATGGAGGGAGAGGAGGAAGGCATGGAGAAATTTGGGTTGATAACTGAGGTGTAGGGTGGAGGCAAAGAACCTGAAAGGTTCATCATAGAAAATGCTTTTTTTTAAAGGTTACAAGGTGGTAGAGAAGGATGAAAGCTCAGACTGGTTATAATCTTAAATGAAGATGGGGAGAGGACAGAAGTGGGGTTGGAAAAGAAAAGAATGGACAGAGAAGACATAATATGGGTTAGTTTCCTGTTAATTTCTGCCTTGTATTCTCCTGATTTTATTTATTTAACACTGAAGAACAACAAAGCCCCAAACCTTATTCATATATATCCAAAACGTCTGCAGGAGTATTTATGTGTATTTAAATCGTGACAGCAGACAAAGTAAATAAAGCCACATAAACACGTTTAAATGAAAATGTCAGCTAAAGTTTATGATTCACCAGAAACCCAGTTGGAGCAGACATCCCAGTTTTATAGTTTCAGTCCAGCGACGTTGTTGCTTTTAGGAAAAAATGGCTGGATTTTCAGAGTGTGTGTGTGGGTGGGGGGGGGGGGGTGTCGAATTGAAGACTGTAAATCTCGCCTGAATCATCCCCCCTTTGGATCAACAGTGAGATAACTGTTTAACAGAAAAACAAGTCGAAGGACATCGTGAAAGCTCGAAGAACAAGTCGGTTACAAATTGCCACGTTTTTGTTTAGATTTCCTGCGCGTGCCATGTGCGCTTTTGCGCACTGTGGTTTGGATGTGGAGTGGTGCGTGCAAATCTGCAGAATCATAACCAGAGAGCGCTGAAGTCTGGCCATGCGTTCAAAAAAAGTCATGTTTCAGTATGTTTGTGTGCAAGTTTAATGAATTTCCATCCGGACTGATTATACATCATCAGAAGCGACATCATGAAGCAGGCGGCACTGGGATTAAGAGCTCAACCCCCGCGGGCCTTCACCCCCCACATAGATAGATTCTTAGCTATTTTAATATGACATTTGAGGAATTAAATTATGTTGATATTAGGCTGAAATAACTTTACAAACTGCAGCATTTAACAAATGCGCATCATGCATGTTACTCCACATCCCAATTAACACTGTTATGACTTCGATAAAAGCCGCGATGTTATTTATTCTTATGTGGAGAAAAACATCAAATTGACACAACAACCGGTGATTTAATTTGTGATGGTTGTTCCGAGGGGATAAAAAGATAAAGAGGCTCGTAAAGGCCCGTGTTGGGCCCTTACGAGCGCTCAGGGAAAATATATTCAGGCCTCAATGTCCATCTCATGCGTCAGATAAGGATTCAGCATATATATGATTTAACTTACTTAAAATAATTTAATCCCAGATGCTGACAAAGACTGCGCTCCTCGGAGTTGGTGGGTAGAAGCAGTCACTTCCCATATTGAGATCGTCCTCTTCTCATCTTTAAATCCCCCTGACCCCTTCATCAGGCAGCAGGAGGTGATTATCTGTAGTTAGATGGGGAAAATCTTCATGTGATCTCAGCCGTCTGTCTTGTTGCGCTCCCAG
Source organism: Pseudomugil gertrudae (assembly GCA_037177535.1). Classification (NCBI taxonomy): domain Eukaryota; kingdom Metazoa; phylum Chordata; class Actinopteri; order Atheriniformes; family Pseudomugilidae; genus Pseudomugil; species Pseudomugil gertrudae. Next base: position 11,495,147 of record JBAMHV010000006.1, on the reverse strand, counting down.
CGCAACTGTGTGTCCTCAGCTCAGTCCCTGATGTGTCTGAGTCCACCCCGAGGAGCGAGAGTGAGTGGCAAAGGGGTGGGATGGAACAAGGATGAGTGGGCTTATCCTTCAAACTTATTCATATTAAAAAGTTATTTTCATCTGAGCTATCCAAGATTAAGATTTGCTCCACCCCATTGAAAGTTTATCATCCACATGATTTATGGTATTTTCTTTTCTAATCAAACTGTCGCAATAGGGGAGCATTTTATTAAACCATATGACTGCAATCTGGAAATATCAGCCAAACTTTACCTCCATATTTCTAATAACAGTTTGCTTATTTCTACTTATTTAAATCATGACTACAGCATTCAGAGTCAGGTTTCCCACAGCAGAGCTGAATATGTTGAAAGAATGCAAGATATTATTAACCTTTTTTTGGATTATTATGTTTAATGGTCATATTAAGCTGGATTAACCACATGTTTGATCATAGTTTGATGACTTTATAATGGGGTCAATGTTAGGCCGGACAGAAATCCCTCTGCAAGATATTTCCATAAAAGTCAATTAACTAACCATAAAAGGTACCATAATATGATATTTTGGCAAATAATCACATGCTGTATAAGTCAGAGGTATTACAGCTGCCTTACATTATGAAAGCTACCAATTTATTGCAGCTGCCTCACAAAACCAGGATGCTTAATAACAAAGGAGAGCAAGTTTATTCATTTTACACAACACACACACACTCACAAACACACACACACAAATATATATATATATATATATATATATATATATATATAAAAGGGAATGTGTTCAAAGAGCAAAATGTAGGAGTAAAATGATCATTTCTGATGGACTGGATGGACCTTGGACAGGTTGCCAGTTTAAAAAAGGTTGCAACTTCATCTTTATCCTCTCCTTTGCTCCCTTTACTCTCTTTTTTTCTTTTATCAACATGAATAAAACCCTTAAATACAAATTGTAAACCTACAATATATTTTGGATTAGCAGCCTTTTGAATCTGGTAACTAAAAATGAGTGTAAATGGATCTTTCCCGTGTCTTTCTTTGGATTCTTTTGGATTTTTGTTCATGGCATCAGAAAAACATAGTCTCTGCATACACACCAGGCTATTACAGGAAGCTTGAAGTCAAGACTGAGTTTCGCCTCCCTGTAAGAAGGCCAAAAAGATGAATCTGATCCAGCGTATCAAATGGTATTTGCTGTCATTTCATGACGCACTGCAATAACTAACACACTGCATCTCTGATCCAAAGTCAATACCACAACAGCTCAAGTTGAAATGCACAGCTCTATGAGGGATTTACATAGTGATCGAGTGTTCAAACTGTAGAGGAAATTAATTGTCCAGCGTTCTCGCTTATATCAACATTTTGATATACGTTCCAACAAGGTTTAACTGGTGGACACTCTGACAACATTGCTGAATAAACGGGTCTTTCAGCAGTTATCAAAAGCAACTCACAGTTGCCTGTGATCCACTGAGTTGTTTTTGGCTTGGCAGTTGTCAAACCCACAGCTGTGGTTTGCCAGCTTCAAGAGGCTGAACAACTTGGAAATGATTTAGTTGTGACTACAGCCAGTAAAATGTGTAGGCCGAGCGCCTCTTGTTGGTGGTGGGGGGAGTTCGCTTTGGCTGCTTCATACATGTGCTGGTGTACGTGAGATGGACAGAAAAGGGATGGGAGGAAGCGGGGGGGACATACTTATCCCCACGGGGTGTGAGGAATTTGAACAAATGCCTGGCACAGGCATGCCGAAATAGGAATGGGGGGGTTGCTGTGGAGGCATGACAAGCCCAGGCTCCTTATGCATGGAGATGAGCAGGTATGAGCTGGAGGAGGAGGAGAGTGAGTGAGTGGCAGGAGTCCTTTAATGCAGTGAGATTAACTTTGAGATATTAACTATAAAACCAGGAATTATTTGTAAGTTTGCCATGCAATCGTGGATAAAAACATGGAAGGAAATGAGATGCTGGAGCTCTGTGCTGGTCATTTGCATTTGTGAGAGCACATCAATCTCAGCTATGAGACACCATTTCTAATTAAATCTACCTGTGTTCTGAGCTGTGGTCTGTCATCCTGCCTGCACTGGGGGTGTGGTTCTTTTTTTTTTTTTACCTAATAAGGCAACATCAATCTTATATGCATATAAATATAAGGTCTGAGGAGAAAAAATGAGGAAGACTCATTTCTTTTGTTGTGTTCTTGAAAAGGCAGTTATATCCTCTACAAATAAAAGCTTTAAAATATCATATATGTTACTTATTGTAGACAACAGAATTGTTTAATGCCAGCTGTAACTGCTCATCTTCTAATGTGACTTTATTACTTTATTACATGTAAACTTGGATATTTAGGGACTATAATAACATTTTTTGTCAATATAAATAACTCTAAATGTGGCAAGTTTTTTCTTTTACTCTCAAATAACATCCTCATTATTGTCATTATTTATTTTTAAGTCAAATATCAATAATAATTAGTCTATATATTTTTTAAAATGCTCCATGTGATTGTATGGAGTATCTGGTTAGTAAGGTTTTTTACTATATTTATAAATTATACAGTTATATAATTTGATGATTGTTTCATTAACATCACTGACAGTGAAAGCTGCATCGTGACATTTTTCTACAGCATTGAAATGACATATTTCATTACTATGATTGTGAAGCTGTCGCGTGGAAATGTTCTCTACCACATGTTACATTCCCAGTTTTCCAGAAATGATTAGATGGAAAGATCCCGGAAGAATTACTGTGTGGCTGAGAGTTCCCAAGAGGCTGAGTAACAAAATGCAGCTTAAGATTATGCTCACGTGCTCTTACAGCTTTATTTATTTCTGCAGTAAGGTACTGTAACACATCTGATCAGATAGGCAGTCACAACATGACAAATACTCTGCATGTGAGCTCTTAACGGCTCCCTAACCTCCTCCTGGCTGTCCTTGCTTTCCTCATTCATTTCATTAATTAGCTTAACTGTTTCTGAGCAATCTGACTGACAAATTGCCTGCAGCTCGACCGTCTTTAGCATCATAGCCTTGATTAAATGGGCGGACTGCTTTTGCTTGTGACAAATGGTTGTTGGACCAGGCTGATTCTTGTGATGAGTTATTGATTCTCCTTCACCTACCTGCAATCCCCCTGCCTGTGTGCATTTGCATTTATGCATCAAATGTCTCTTGTTGCCTCAATAAAGAGCCAAGAATTTAACATGGGTGCACGATTAGCCTGCTTTGTAGCATTTAGCATTTACATGTCTGATTTCAGTCGTGCATCATTAAAACAATTTACATCTACTTTATTTGATGGGTAAATGTTCTCACATTTTAATGCAATACTCACAAAAACCTGTTTCAGGTTTGCCTAGCTAATTATAGCAAGCAATATATTTTGGTTTTAGATTTCCAGATGGAAAAAAAACTAAAGTTTTTAATATGTATTTTGAGGCTAAAGACAAATAAAATCAGTAATTTAACAATTATTTTAAAAAACATGCAGATATAGAAATACTAAACAAATGATCTCATTTTTAGGTTTATCAGGCCTTCTGTGCTTGATTCTGCTGTCTCAGCATGAATCTGTCTGTGCAGGCCCCTGAAGCAGGTCAGCAGAGGGCAGACACCTCACGTTGAACCAAGATCCACTTACCCCTGAAATCATGGAACATTAGATTTGCACTTTGTGTGACCATGATACAATCTGGAGCTTGTTATGTGTGTGCCTGAACTTGCTGCAGCATCTGCAGAAATCAGCTCAACCTTTCTTAGACCCATGTGAAGCGTTATTATAGCAGCCAGCAGGCAACCATGAGGCAGGGAGTCACTGTAATTCACACAATCTGCTGTCATAAACTGCATTGTGGGAACTGTACAGATTAAAAAGAGGTGTAAGCTGCTGTTTTGTCTTATGTCTCGTTTTGCATCTTTCAAGTCATAAAACACCCAAGGTGTGCAGTACTTATTTAACTATCTGCATAGCTGCTGATATACTCTTGGCCTAACATTATGACCTCTAAAACCAGACGTGCATCGCCACCCATCTCATCAGCTTTAGAATAAAAGAACATCCAAGTCATTTTAACTTCTCTGCAGGATCTATAGAGTTGTTTAAATCTGCCCACTGGTGGCTCGGAACCAGTACTGCAGCCCCATCATAGCCAATAATAATGAGATATTTTTAATGCTTCATCAGGGACACAAAAGCTAAATCTCTAAAAGCAAGGATGGTTGCTGTGTTGCTTCTCTTTTTATTTCAACTATTTGTGACCAGTGGAAATGTTGGTGACACTTTGGATGTTTGGCTATTGATGCACAGTTTCCCCATATTTTGTTCAATGCCACAAACACAGATAGATACGAAGAAGAAAAACAGTTTGGTGCTCTTCTAAAGCCTTATCTGACCATTAATACCTCTGGGTTACCCAGTGTGTTGAAAAACACACCCATTGCATCCAATATTGTCCATTCACGCATTGCAGTGTTGGTTCCAGTTAACTATGAAATAAAAATATGGTTAAATTTTGGACAAAGCAACAGCCAATTAAAAACAAGCCATCTCACAATTCTTTAACCTTTTCATGGCGCCTGATGCCCTGAAGGGAAAAAGTCACAAAGACTCAAACTGTTATTGTTCTATGATCAACTTCCTGAGTTTGCTTGGTTCAAGTGGATCCAAATAAACCAGTATTGCACACTATCCGTGTTAAACGTGAGCAGCTTAAGTGAATGGGATCAAAGGTCAGTTAATTTAATGTTTTTATATCAGGTTTTTAATGTAAAGGTCATGATTACCGAGCCTCATTTAGTTCCGGCTGAAACTTTTGTCTTTCGAATCACCCTCATGACATAAGCGTTCATGTCACTTTGTGTCCCTCTCCCCCTGCTCCCTCCTCCCAGACAGTTTTCCATTAGTCAATTATAAGCACAGCAATGTTTTCACACAAACACTTATGCAATTTCAAATTGCTCACGCCGGTTGCACATGCAGAATATGAACTGGATTCTCCTTTTCTGTGTGAAACCAGTGAATATGCAGCAGTTTTCATGTTTGCTGTTGGCTGGAGGCTAATGTGCTTTGCTTTTTCCCCCCATATGATCTCAGTCATCTTTTGTCTGATGATATATCTATATGAATGAGCATCATAGGACACTTTTGCTGCCCTGTGCACTGTGCTCACTGACTGTGACCTCCTTCACTGAGATTAAATCAGATTAAGTATTAATCAAAAAAACACTCAGCGTGCCCTCTCTTACTTCCTGTTTCTCACAGATGCAAACTCAGTGCTCATCTACAAGGTCTTTGTCTTTAGTTGTCAGTCTGTAGCATAAATCCACAATCAAAAGTTAGCTCCAAAGTGGCTAATGCTAATGGACAGTAGCTTTTTGTGTAGTCTATGTTGTGTTTGCACATTTTAAAATTCTTGTTTATTTAAATATATTTTGATCAGCTTAGATTAAACTTATTTAATAGTAGAATTAATATTAAAGAATAAGCCTTAACAGAATAGTTCAGAATATCAGAAACAGACTTTACTTTAGAAAAAGTGACAGAAAATCTGAAAAAAACCCATTTTTAGATTAAAAAAACAAAACAAAAAGGAAACATAGATGTTTACATTAAAAAAATGACTATAAATCTATCTAAATGAATGTAATAGTGAATCCGACCCTGCAGGGACAAGCTGTGGAACTCCGGAGAGGCGCGTGCACTGTGGACGTAGAGCGCCACAGCGTGAGCGCGCTCCGCCACAACCTGAGGGCTCGCGAACAGTCCACCAGAACAGGTTATCTCTCAGTTTTCTCTCTTCTTTTCTTTCTTTTCTTCCTTCCTGAATTTAAATGAAGAAATGCGGTAACAGAAAACTGTCCTCGCGCTGATTTAACGGAGAGAAAATGCCGATACAGGGTAAGCGCTGCTGATTCACTGCACAGAAAGTCGTTAAAACTATTAAGATTATTATTATTATACTTATTATTATTATGTTGTTGTTGTATGTCATTCAGCTAATGTCCGCAAAAAGCGTTTTTTAAAGTCCCGAAAAGCATTTATGCTTCTGTAGTTTCTTATTTTTAACATTTCTGCTGTTACTTGATTATGAAGGTGGTTTGTGCTGTTGGCCCAAACAGCACTTATGAATTAGATTTTTTTATTTACAATTTTGAACAAGGATTGGGATGGTTATTCTATCTCCTTTTGTAAACTTTTGATTTCAGATGCTTTATATCTGCTAAATTTGATGAAGATCAATTGCATCAATATGGCAAGTGTTGCATTTCTATAGTCTGCTGCAGAACTGTGGAGGAAAGATGCCACAGAGGAACAGAGAGTAATAAAGCAAAGTGAGAGAGCGTTGGACAGATAAGATGACCAGAGGGCTTGACATGCTATGACGATTTAGACTTTAATCCTTTTTTGTTATTGTAAGTCCTTGTGGCCTAATAGATAACACAGCTGTATTCTGAAATGGATTTTAAAATGATACAATGTTTCTCAGAAATGAGAGGATGTTGAAATTCTGAAGGTCTTACCAGTAAGGAGACTTATTTAGCTGTGTATATGTTGATGGATAAAGCAACTTTAAATTAAATGGCAGAGCATGGCTCAGGTTATTTGGTAAACATATGGGGCGGGACAAGCAGGATTAGACAATAAAGGTAATTTCATCTTTTTAAAGTCTCGTGAGACTAAATAAACTCATGCTAACTATTTCTTATTATGCTATTGATAAGTTAAAATTATTTATATTACCGGTACATATTGAAAAAAGGAATAAAAAGAG
>JBAMHV010000006.1:11470977-11487983 GCA_037177535.1 Pseudomugil gertrudae | reverse complement strand
TATATACACCTGATTCAGAGCAAATGGCTCCAACAGCTTATCAAGAACTGCACAGGGATTCATTCATTTGAATCTGGTGTGCTGGAACAGGGAGACATGGAAAACTTTCAGGACAAGGACCAAGGTTCCCCCAGTCGTCTTAATTCCAAATGTCAAAAGCATAAATTATACAGAGTATGAATATCTGATGTTTGTTTTTTCACAGGCAGATTTTATTGTCTTGTCTTGTTTTCCTCTTGGCACGTGTGAGTCTTGCACGAGATTGTTTGATTGTGATGTAGCCTTCTGCAACTTGCTCTGTGTTTTGTTGTGTGCTCTAAAACAGATGATTTGATTCGCTGTAGGACCTTTGCAGTTGGAGAGTTTAAAGCAAATGAAGTAGCAGGTGACACAATGTATTTTAGGATTTTCCCCCCACAGATTACACCTACCACAAGAGTAGAAAGTAGGGTATATGACAGTTAAATCCAACACTATATAATATAGAAAATGGAAAACTATCTGAAGACATTACTATCAGTAACAGTTAAAGACCGTGTTAAACTGTTTAACTGGGTTTAAGGCAAGAAGCATCAATACAACCTTTAGATGGGAATATGGTAACACAAACCGTGATGTATTCTCTAAACATGTCCTGTTTTAGGCAGCCAAAAATCCATCTATCCATGTTTTACTTAATAACATTTAGCTTTGGGAGGGGAGGGCCTGGAATTTATTCCAACTGCTATCAAGTGAAAGGCACTTTTCACCCTGAGCAGGTTTCACAGGACCAAAACAGTGACAAACCTTATAAGTAACCACTAAGTGGAACTAAATAAAATTAAATACAAATTAAAAGTACTTAATTAATCCCAAAGGGAAATTGCATTGTGGGTAGGTGCTGACAGGGAAAGCTCTAATAGAGAGCAACGTGCTACGATGGAGTAGATGGGAGGGGTTAAGGGCCCCACTGGTGGGCTCACAGTGGTTACCCTTGCCATGCAATGGATTAAAAAGCTCTCACACAATGCTACTTGGAGTAACAGTAGTTATAACTTGCAGAACTATTTTGTGATGTCATTCTTTGAGGGAGGATCACCCTGCGTAAATATAGCGATACATGGTCTAACCCATCCGTTCTGCCTGTGTGCTGAGTACTGAGGATATTCTTAATTAGAAACGGGTCATGTAGAGTTTTGTGACTCGCACATCTTAACTCCCCAGATTAACATGTGGTTGTCATCACACAAAGACCTCTGTGAGAGCACGCAGCTGAGGGAGGCACGGCAATGGAAAAGTTTCAATTAGATGGAATAAGGCTGAATGCCAAAATCCCTCCACACTTCTGCTTACTGTCAGATGTTGGCATAAGAGTAAATGTCATTATGTGTGTGTTTCAACGGGAAATAGCTAAATTCCTTGTCTGGTGTGGTTTTTGAAACGGTGCATGAAACCCAAGAAGCTTCTTTAAATCAGTTTATTAATGCAAGGTTACAGTCGGATTACATCTCTTTATTTGCACCTGAACTGGTGGCTACGGTGCTGCATTGTGCAGTCATGATCCACAAGTAGCTTCTTTACATTTAAGCTTAATGCCACTTTGTTCTTGTCACGTATTCTTTACACTGAATGCTTTATATGAGATTATTTTCAATGCGATGTTGCTTTTTGTGTGTTAACTCACACCCACCCCAAAGACTGACCAGTGTTTCCTCTTAAACCCACCGACAACTTACCAAAGAACTAAATCTAAATGTTATCTTACTTTGTTACGAGCAGCCGTTGCAAAGGCCTATCATTTATTCCCATGTTGGTGTGTCAAAGATACCACATTTAGGATAAAAAAGCATTTCTCTTGTACCTTTAAGGGGATTCACATAATGACCTAAAAAGATTTGAGGAAATGGGCAAGTGGAGGACAAAATAAGCCAGGGCTAAGCAAAATAAATCTACAGTAGGTGAATAATATTTGAAAGTGGTAACCATTGGAAAACAAATCCAGCAGAGACCTTCAGGCTATCTATCTGTTTCTCAGAAATGATCTCCATACAGCCACAGGTTAGTTGTATTGATAGCATTATTAAAAAGAAGCAGCAAAGTTTGGAATATCCTGCATAAAGGCTGGGAAACCATACCTGAAGAAATGAAGGAATCCCAGGAAAGAAAAAAATCAGCCTGTATTAAAATAACAACCACGTCTCTTTTGCATGATCTCTATGTAAATGTTTTAGAGTTTATAACACATTTTATTAAAAGTTTTGTAGCTTCTCAGGGTAATGTCTACCACTTGACTTTGGTAAATAATTTAAAACGTAAGTGTGTGTTATACCTGTTTGTATCTGATTAATTATCATCACAATAAAACTCAAAGATTGTTGTTGTTGTCTGAAGGAATTGAAAAATGCAAAGGAAAGTTTTTTTCTTGTTTTTGAGAGTGAGCATTTAAGCGTTATACGCTTTATTTCTCATTTTGACGATCCTAAAAAACATTATTGGATCCTGTTGCATTGGTATTGAATGTGTTTGTTGTTGTTTTTAGGTGAGCATTTCAAGTCCAACAATGTAGTAGGCTACTCAACCACACTGCCTCATAATCAGATGTATTTTGCACCAGTTGCTGTTCTGGTCCTGCTGCAGGCAGCTGTAGATACTGCACCACAGGAACTCAGGCAGAAAAGTTACATCAGTGATTTTATGTGTTTGCGCATTTGTTTGATATTTTTCAGGCTTTGCTTTTTAAGCTTTTTTAGAAGCACATTTGTGGGTACAAATGATTAAAAAAAAGTTGAAAAGATTAACCAAGCTTAAAAAATGATGGAGGGGAAGGGTTTTGACTGTGAGCCACGTGACCGTGAGAGACATAGAGCCAATATGTGGCCTGGTTTCTGACTGCAGCTGATCAATATGAGCCATTGGAATCTCCATGGTTGTATTTTGGCTGCAGTGTTCTGTGCTGTACTTGTGCATATAGAGCTCCCCATTCATCAGTAAAATAATATTAATAAAACAATAATCTAATTAATTTGTTAGTGCCACACAACACATCATGCAATGAGTTCTAAGTCAAACAATTAGCTTCACGGCTTGTATTATAGAAATAATTGATCAGGCAGTATTTATGACAGAAATCAGCTCAGCTGGTGTACAGGCTGAAATTAACAACAATTATGTTATTAACATTAACAATTATCAGCTGTTTGGGTGTTTTTCTTCTTCTGTCAGCTACTCACTGACCTGCTTCAATCAGTTTTAAGCACATGTCTACAGAACAGAAAGTATTGTTCACAACATATCTAAGTAACACACGTTGTTTGAACTAAGAACACACTTCATAGATCAAACAGCAGACTCATTATAATTAACTCAGTTAGCTTTTTAAGCATAAAATCAAAGTGACAGATCGATAGAATGGATCTTATTCAGTGCTGGTTTCAATGACACTCAAATCAAATTCTCTGCAACTCTAATCTGCCCATATAACATGTTAATATGGTCAGATAATCTGGATAGAAAGAGTATAAGGGAGGAGCTATAATGGGAGAGAATCCACAGTGAGGGACCAGCACAGTGTCATGAAATGATAACGGAGGTGTGGACCCAAATGCAGGCAGGAGACAGAAGGGATGCGGATATACATGACTTTAATCCATCAGAACACGAGACAAGATGAACACAACCCAACACAAGCACAGTGATCCAACAAATGAGAGCAGAAACCAACAGGGAATAGAGGGAAAAACAAGGCACGAGTGAAATGAAGGATCCGAATAAAACCAGGTTAAACTAATGAACAGGAAATAAATCTAGAAACAGAACACAAGGGAGAACTACAAAATAAAGCAAGAAACCAGAACTACAACACAAAAACTAACGTCATGACACACAGAAGAGAAAGGTACTGTAGTCATAAACAGGTTCATATGAAAGTGGGAGCTGTTATTAAAATCAGTGTAGTGTAGTGCTTTGTATGCTGGGATCGGTTTGAATCAAGCATCTATAATGAACTGATCCTCCTGCAACATGCAATCCTCTGTCCAAAAAAGTGTCTAAAAATGAAATGGTAGCAAATTTTATTAAATTATTGCTTTATTTATTCTAATTACTGATGGCAGTTGTAAAATTTTAAAGAGGAAAATTATGATAAAAATAATTTACATTCTGCATTTATATAAAATAATATAATGTGAAATGCTCACATCAAGTAGTAAAATAGTACAATTAGCCTGTTTTACTGTTTTGTCAACAACACATTTAAAAAGATGCATTAGATGCAAATATGCATTTAAAATGAATTAAACAGCCAAAAATCCCACCAGTTTGTGTCTGAAATATGAACCAGTGTGTTGGTCCAAATTCAGCTTTGCAGCTTCATAATGAAGCTCAAAAGAACCAACAGAACAGGAGAGTTTACGTGGGCATCTCCGGTGCTCGAGGGGCACAATCCTGCAAGTGTTAGGTATTTCCCTGCTGCAACACACCTGATGTTTCCTCACATAGAGAGCTGATGTAACAAACCAAAGTGTTGTTCTAACATTTGATGAAGAAAGACCTAGTAAAATCTGTTGATTAAAAGATGTGTTTTAAATGCAGTGACATTGGAAAAGTTTAGTGTTCCTGCCTGTTTAACTGTTTTAGTGTAGAGTTTGACTCATATTATGACCAGGTCCAGAAGCTCTCCTCTGTTGTGGTGGATGAGTGGCATCCATCCATCTGTTATCTACCGCTTATTCCCTGAATGGGGTCGCCAAGACAGGTCACCTGTGGCAAATGGCAAATAAACTATGTAAATAATACTAATAATCTCAAAGATGTATCCGAAAAACAACATAGAATCAACCCCAGACAGGCAGAGTGACCTTTTGTTTACACGCAAGCGCCCCTTATCCATGAGTGTTATCACGTGAACTGACAGCATCAGAGATCTGTGGATGCAGCTACGCAGACTGTAAACAGGGGTGTTCTCTGTCTGAAACACTCCTGGTGTGGGCTGTGGAGGTGAGAATGAAACCATGATGTAGTCTGTTTGGCTGTAACAACATACATGTGTTGACAAACTCCTTCATACCAATACTAAAGAAAAAAAACTGCCCCACCCCATGCATAAGCCATGCTTGGTTTATATGCTCACCTTACAGACTAATATCAATTTCTTTATATCACTCCACACACTGTTAATTTTTTAAGGATGCCAGAAAAATGCCGGTGTGGAGGTGTGAGGTCACCATCAGAGGGATCAGAGGGAATGCACAGATATATACAGATTCAGAAAGCATGTACACCACAGAGCAGTCTTTGGGTTGGATGACATTTTCCCTCCAGAATCCCCTCAGGTAGAAACTGTGATGGTGGAATAACAAAGCATCCTGAACCGTATCATCTGAGTCGTTAGTGGTGTTGCGCTGGCCTGTGAAAACAGACCCTGCATCGTGATGTTGTGGCAGCTGCTGCAAGGTGTCGCTGACACAGTTTGATCAGCAGGTAAAGAATTAAGTTAATAGATCTTATGAGATCTGTGTGTGTGCATGGTCGTTTGTCTTTGTGTGTCGGTCCTGTGATGGACTGGCGTCCTGTCCAGGGTGTACCCCACCTCTTACCTGATGTCAGCTGTGATTGGCTCCAGCCCCCGTTACCTGTTCAGGGAATAAGTGGTAGATGATGGCTGGATGGATATAACGAGACCCCTCAAAACCACAAATCACCCCACTGAAGCAAATTTTTTGAGAACATCTGTCAAAGTTAAAAGTCTGAACTACTGACTACATCAGATAAGCTGATTATACTTGGGTTGCCATGGTTTCTGTGCAAGATGAGGACCTGCCTTTTTGCATCTGGAGGGAAAGGGCTGTAAGTTTTAGCATGGATTTAGCCGGTAAAGGCTGTTTTCAGTCATTTTTTACCCACAAAGTTGGAATAAAAAATTTTTTTAACTACACTATAAGTGTTTTTTTATCACAGTTTAGTCACTGTATGTTGTTTACAGCTTACAAAACAAGTTTTGGGTGCACTGCCACTGTATTCATGCTGAATCCTGTTCATTGATAAAGTCAAAAGTTACATTAACAACAGGTAGATTTTTAATTAGGACAAATCATCTGCTCTGTGGTTTTTCTATGACACATTTTATCAATTAAATGTTCATTAAATGAGCTCTACATGCTCACTGACCTCATTAAAAAGTTTGGATTTCCAGGCTCATACAACATGTAAATGAAATATCATATGATTAAAAAACAAAAGATTTAAGGCGAACTCACTTCAGCTTGTCTCTGTGTGGAGATGGTCCTAATTTTTAATCCCAATGACTCTGATGGCCAAAGTCTCAGGGACCACCTGTGCTCGTCGGAGGACCACTATCGGGGTCCTGGACCCAGGGTGGAACCAGGGGTACAAGCGCAGTGCTGTTGTTTCTCTTGTTGCTAGAATATGATTTTACAACAGAGAACAACAGTGGTGAGAATTAACCAGCTGCTAATCTCAACTGGGGGGGGGGAGACACTGTTTTTTAGGAATAAGCATTTATCACAACAATTGGTCTAATTTGTCTCATTTTACTCTAAAATAATTTCAGGTTTGTTTCATCATTGTATTACTTCACACATTTAGTTAAATGCCTTCATGCTGAATGGGAGGAGACGGTATCTAAAATTACTTATGCTAAAAATCTAGTTGCATTTAAGTTTCTCTTGACTGGCAGAAATAAACAAACATTTGATACATTTTCACAATTATGCTTTAAAAATAGAAAATTGTGCCTCATTAGAAACAAACTTTAAGGTCATTTCATTTAGCTCACTGAACCCAACAATTACATTTCTCTTTGTTAAATCTCCTACTGCGTATTTTAATGATGTGACCCTTTCTCCCAGCCTTCCACAAATACGTCACATGAATAAAATTCCCACACGCCCCTTCTTGAATGTTTTTTTTTACGAAGAGCCGTTTGAGATATTTGCCACCTCAACACGATAAGGTGTGGCAACACAAGGGCTCGCACGCTCTTATGTTGTCTGTACATTCATAGGCAAACACACACATATTCATACCTCATCACCTTCTCCAGCTAATCTCATCAGTTATCCAGCACAGTTACCAGACCAGTAACAGAATGCAGAGCTGAGAGCTTGTTCATTTGGTAGTGTGTTGGCAGGCATCAAGGTCATGACTGCCCCCTTCTATTTGTTCATTTACAGTGCAAAGCAAACTTACTACAGACTGTTTTAGGGAATTCAAAGCTTTTAAAGGTTCTACTGATAAGAAGTAGCATTAAATTAACATATTAATTTATTATTAATATTATCTTCTTATGCTTCATTACTCTCAATTGGAAAATTGGCCCGTGGGAAAGTGCCATGTTTTGGTGCCTGGGGAGTAGTTTCAGAGGGCTAATTATTTATTTGGTTTATTCCATTCAGATGTCTGGATTGCTTTCTTTCAAACAAACTCAGTTCTTTCTTTCTGCCTAATTATTTCTACAGACCTTAGAGATTAAATATCTAACCGACAATCTGAGAATGGCTGACTTTTAAAGTTACATTTCTGTTTTGAACAAACAAAAACAATCAATAATATTCTTGTTCCATTAACAGCTTTTGTGCTTGTTTGATCCCCAGATCTTGTTGTATTATTGTTGTGTGTGTTCATTTTCCCATCCTTTGCTATGTGATGATGCTGTTATCAGAGTAAAACTGTTTTAGGAACTCTGAATAAATAAATAACATATAATTATGTCTGCCTACAGAGATAAAAGCTAAAGATTTTTTATTTAATGATAATTATCATATTAGCCTGAGAGATGTTTAGACCTTTGGTCTCATATCATCCTTCATCTGTTCATATAATTAATCAGCTTATTTATCTAAATAAGTTTATCTTATAATATGAACTTAAATAAATAACTAGTTGCATCATTTTGCCAAACTAAAGCTATCCTGCCGCCTATCCCAGAGATTTGTCTTTCAATTGGTTCAGGAATGCATGATGTTAAACTTCAGGGCAACTTCCGATGTAGCACTGCCCCATCCATCCAAACATACTCTAAACCTTATGCATACCATACCTGAGTGCATTACTTTCAATAATATTAGTTATGTAAGTCTTCTGTGGATTAGCAAAGATTACCGAGGTCACAAGCTTTAATTTTACTATTCACAGCAAGAGATGCTGTCTATTTTCACCTCCAGTAAACTCAGAGCTACAGTTTATCCCAGTCCTTCATCTGAAATGCTGTCTCATTCAACCCCTCCTTACCCTGTCTATTGCCTTTAACCTTTTATTTATCACTTGATGTCATGTCATGGGTAACTTTCTATTGTAGAATTTGAATTGATGAGTAGTGCCTTCTTCATAACGCTTTGTTTAGCAGCCATGAGGTTTTCCCTTTGAATTCTAATGAAGGCTCCATTTACAGCCGTATTATTAACCATGTTATAATGGACACATTAACATTTGTTACACTTCCTGTTTAAACAGCATCCATTCATTCAGACCCGAGTCCACATAACAGATTTTCAAAGCATACAGAACTGAAGAGATGATGGTATTTCTGCTTCCCTTCATTCTGTAGGTCATCAGGATGAAGTTATGGTGACTTTTCTTCTTCAGGCTAAAACTCACAGCAGGAAGCAAAGTGCTGCGTGACAGAAACAGATCATCACAGGTAAGCTTCAAATCACCATCATTCATCTGTGTATGCATAAGGAACAAATATAACCAGAAACAAGATAACTGTGTCTTCTACTTCAATATTTTAGCAGTTTTTGAAATGTTCTCACATTTTCTCTCTATTTTTTTTTTTTGTTTGCCCAAATGTCTTTTGAAGACTGACAGCACGGTGCTGATGCAGGTCCTAAAGCAAGGGGATGCAAAAGAGCTTTCTATACCTGAGTAAAGGGAGCAAGACAACCGGCAGACTTTATCAATATCCTCCTGTTATCCTTCCCTCCTCCCCTCATCAAGGAAGTTCAATCATTTTACTGAACATGTATCTGCAAGTGATGTCAACACACAAGTGACAATGAATCCTTACGTCACTTCTCACTTCCGGAGGGATCTCTTCCCCCATTTCCATTTGTTGTAGACCTTTTGTGCTTGTCCTTGTTGCTGGCTGAAGTGTCTTTTTCTGCATTTGCACAGTTAGAGCAGCAGCTGCAGTCTTTTGTCTTGCTGTTCTCTTTGTATTTGCATTAATTCAGCATTTGAAGGGCTTTCGTGCTACTCTGTACTTTTATCAGGAGTCACTTGTAGCATGATCTGGAAAAGATTTGGCAAGGTGAATATATGCATGACAAGCATCTGTTTTTATTGTTTTATTGGATTTTTCTCAGAATAATTTTTGTAATATGCTGATTTTCTTTGGTCTTAAATGTGATTATTTAAAAATGATCCATGCTTCACTTCAAATATTCTTTTATATGTTGTGACTGTCACATATTTTTCCTGTATTTTATAATTGTTTTTATTTTAGGACAAAAAGATTCTCAGATTCTCCAGCAACCTTTTGTGCTCTGGTTCATGGCTGATTATAAGACACTTAAATCCAAAAGGGGGTAACAAAACTGTGTCCTCGGTGGTTTACTGATTTATCAACTTCCAACAAATGCAGAGAGCTTCTCCAGGTGACCTGTGTACTTACCTTTTTCCACCATATAAAAAACCCTGCCATAGCTTAAAACAAACCCATAATCAGCCTCTGCAGCGATAGATCATAGTAATCGTTCCATGTTGTGGCCTTCCCCTCTTGTTATCTTTTGTCAGGTACAAGTGATTTCTCATCTGTAATGCTGAACTGTGATGAGGTACAGCTGCCTAGAGGCACTAACTGTTGCAGGTAAATGTGAAAAGGAGAGTTGTTAGAACAGATGTTTCCCATAAAGTGGTCAGAATCTGAGACAAGTTCACAATGGCCATCAAAAAGATAAGCAAACACTTAGAAAGGACATGTGAAAGTGTTAAAGCAGTGACATGACGAAACAGGAAGTGGCAAACAAGATGTGCTTCTTTCAGTCTGGCCCCACTTTTAGGGCACAAGAGACCTTTCCATGATTTACATGGATGACAGCAAGTTAATCAGTGGAAATGAACACCTTATGACGAGCTACTTATGTTTTGTGAAATGTTTTTCTGCTTTTGATTAAAGTCATGCTCGAACTGAACTGTAAAGGTAGTTAACGGAAACTGACGTTTGATCTTACTGTGTTCTCTGTTCTTCATGCCCGCACCAAGGGGTTTGAAACTGAGGAAAATTTTGGTCGTAAGATATTGCACGTTTTTTTTTACTGCATGTTGAAAATGTGAAATTAGTTAGACCACAACTGTCTTGTAGGTTCATTTTGCACTTCAGAGATTTGCTGTTTTAAGTCAAACCTGAAACTACTCCCATCCCAATTCTCCCACTTCAGTGCGTACATGGTTTATAGCGATTATCAAATTATGCCTGCTCGAGCTCAAGGCCTTGCTGTTTTCCTTTTATTGTGTTGAACTAAACACAAACAATCCTGCATGCTCTTGTGATATATATGATTGAATGAACTCTTGCATTAGAGGATTTGGAGAAATAAGAAGAAAGTGTTTGAGCTATCTTGAAACTGTTCTTAATGAATGCACCTGAATCCACAAAAAATGCTTTATTTTTACTGGTTTATGTATAACTAAACAAATAGACTGTACTGAGAAACAGACATACTAATTGTGTACACTGAAAGAAGTGACTGAACAAACAGCCTTGGAGGGTTTTATGCTGTTGTTGGACCCACAACTACCTTATGAAGACAGCATAACTTTGCTGACTGCATTGAGGTATTTATTGCTTGTTGCACAAAGCTGCAACAAGAAATACAGAGACTGAACTGCAGATGATGGGAGCGGCACGTGTGAAACGTCGCTTCAGTGCTGTGGTGGATGGGCCAGTAGAGGAGGAGGAGGTCATGAGGTTGGCACAGAGTGCTGCAGATACTGCCAGTGCAGGAGGAAGCCCAACGGGGTCAGGGACCCCAAGCAGTCCCTCCCCGACTCATGCCCTCAATGGCAAAGCACTAACTCTTCAGAGCATCACCAACAATGCGCGGAGGCAGAGTGCCATTGGAGAGCAAGCTGGGGGAGATGCAGGAGGAGAAGGTGGAGTTAGGGCAGGAAGAAAATATCAGGGTCCAAGGAGTGGAAAAGGCAGGGGTGTAGGAGGGAGAGGGGAAGGCCGTTCTTCATCGGACAAGGATTCACTCTCTTCCCCCTCCACTACCAGCCGCGCTCGCAGCAGACGCTCAAGCCGCAGGCCTCGACAACGCTTTGTGGGCAAGGACGGACGCTGCAACGTCACCTTCGTCAACATGAGCGAGAGGGGCCAGCGGTACCTCAGTGACCTCTTCACCACATGTGTGGACATCCGCTGGCGCTGGATGCTGGTCATCTTCACCCTCTCCTTTCTTCTCTCCTGGCTTCTCTTTGGTTTTGCCTTCTGGCTCATTGCCTCCACGCATGGAGACCTCTCCATCCGGCTTACCTCCAGCTCAGGTTCCTCTCCAGGATCAGGAGAGGCTGGCTCCGGAGGGGAGCCTGATAGAGAGGCAGTGGTCGAGGAGCCTTGCTTCCTACAGGTGAACAGCTTCATGGCAGCTTTCCTCTTCTCTTTGGAGACACAAACATCCATCGGTTACGGATTCAGAAGCGTGACCGAAGAATGTCCCCTGGCGGTGTTGGCGGTCGTTTTGCAGTGCATTGTGGGCTGCATTATTGACGCCTTCATCATTGGGGCAGTCATGGCAAAGATTGCTAAGCCCAAGAAGCGCAATGAGACACTGGTGTTTTCTGACACAGCTGTGGTGGCGCTGAGAGATGGCAAGCTCTGCATGATGTGGAGGGTGGGAAACCTACGTAAGAGCCACCTGGTAGAGGCACATGTCAGAGCACAACTGCTGAAGGTGAGTAAATAAAAGATGATCGGTGGGCATAATGGAAGAAAATCCTATCCTATCCAAAAAAAAAGTAAGAAGATTTTGCAGCTGTAAATGAATTTATAAATCTGTGGGAAAAAAACTGAGAAATGTAAGTTTTTGAATGTGTAGAAAATGTTTTGCATGGTTGTGAAAAGAAGATTTGTAAAGAAAAATAGAAGCGCTTCGAATATATCCTACCTGCAGCTGAGCGGGCGGACAGGAAGCTCTCTGATTGGGCAGTTTGATTTGTCCTGATCCAATCGGATAGAGATGTACAGACATCTGCAAATTCAAAGTTTTGCATACTGTTTTTTTTTTTACTTTCCATCTTTAAAAACATTTGCAAAAGCACTTTATTGTATTTACAACCATACAAATTCATTTCTACACATTCACAAACTTATTTTTTTTTACGTAACCTAAATGTTTTTTACAGGGTGACAAAAACTTGATTTACAAACACAAACTTTTGCAAACATTGATTTTACAGCTGCAAAATCTTAATGGTTTTAAATTGGGCCCATATGTACCAAATGAAAAAGATTGGCACAATGAAAGGGAGGCAGAGGAAAAAAATTACTGCAGACAGAAAGAGAGAGAGAGTGCTTAGACCATCTGGCCTGTATTCTGTGGACCGTAGTTAATGAGAGCTTGTTTTATTTTCCCTCAGGGGTTTGGAAGATTTACCATGGATTAACTTGCCTACAATTATTTAACTGAGAGCTGTTGTCCTTCCTCATCCCATTTCCCCTTGTAAACCGCGTCTATTTGGGTTAGATGATTGGTTCTTACATATAGATATATTAACCCTTCTATTTCAGTTCAGGTTATAAATGATTCCAGAAAAAGCACAAAGTCTGTGGAGCACAGAGACAATTTGGTTTCTCTTAATAGCATGACTATATCAAAGTCCTGTCCGGGCAGATGAGATTAAAGATTCAAGGATCAAAGAAATGCAATTGTAAATGCTGGCACTGGATATTACTCTAGCAAGGGTTCAGTGAGTGATAAGCCTATGCACATGCTGTGTATCTACATGCATTTTAGATTCACACAATGACCTAATGCTTAGCTTTAAGGCCAAGATAAATATTTAAGTTTACAATATTTTTCAGATTCACTTGAAAAGAAATGGTGGCAGAAGAACTTTCCTACATAAATATTTTTTAGCTAGAGTTACAAACAGTCTGTATGGTGTGTTTGGTTTCTTTATCATGTCTTTGTATTTGTTTGCTGAAGATTAGAGACCTTATTTCCCAACTTTCTCTCAGCCCAGGGTGACACCAGAAGGAGAGTTCCTCCCACTGGACAATGCAGACATCAACGTGGGTTTCGACATGGGCACTGATCGCATCTTTTTGGTTTCTCCTGTGACAATTGTCCATGAAATCAACGAAGAGTCGCCTTTCTTCGAGATGGACAAAAAAAGCCTGGAGAATGACTCTGAGTTGGAGGTGGTGGTCATACTTGAGGGTATGGTGGAGGCCACAGCAATGACCACACAGTGCCGCAGCTCTTATCTGTCATCTGAAATCCTCTGGGGACACCGCTTTGAGCCAGTGCTCTATGAAAGAAAAGACTGCTACCAGGTCAGGAGGGGGGTTATAAGCTATATGCATAGATCCTTTTTTTATGGCTTATATGAAGTAGCATTCATTACAGTTGCACACATATAAGAGGCATGCATAATGGTGAACATACTCTGTTTATGGTTAGTTTTTATGGTTAGAGTTCTTATTTTGAGCATTTCAGCTAAAATGCTATTGTTTCACCCTTTTTCCAGGTGGATTACTCATTTTTCCATCGTACATACGAAGTCCCAAACACACCCTCATGCAGTGCTAAAGAGCTGGCAGAGCAGACGTACATCAGGAGCTCACGCTCGTCATTCTGTTACGAGAACGAAGTGGCACTACAACTGGTCTCCCCTGATGATGAGCCAGATCGAGACCTCAAGTGTCCCTCTTCACCACCCCGAAGGCCCTCCGTGGCAGAGCATCTTCACTACAACTGATCTGAAACAGTGGAGGGCTTTATAGGGAGCCAGGAAGTGGACTGGGAGTTTCAAATGACAAACAGCTTATAAAACAGAATGAAGAGAGTTTAGATCATATAGAGGTATAAGTATACCAGTATGGAGTTAAATATAAGAAAGAGAAGATTGTTTCGATAAGAGAAATGAAAATCCAGTATGGGAGCAAGTCAAGTAAGTCAAAAGGATAGACGTCCTGTGTAGATCAAAAACAGAGGAAATGGACAGATAGTTGGGAAATTATATGTCACTGCTCTGACTTAGTTGCCTGATTGGACCTGGCAGTCTTTCAGAATCAAACTTATCTGTTAAGTCTCACCTCTGGCCCATCGCTACCACAGCATGATCATCATCTGTAAGTCCTGTCTGGCAGGAAAGACAGCAGCTCCACCACGTGGATGCAAATATAACTGACTCAGCATCTTTGTGATCTGAAGACTCTTTTTTTAAACTCCAGTTGATGTTGCTTCTGCATTGAGTGAACAATAATGTTGCTACTCAGGAAAGAAATTCTACTATGATGTTGATTCATCACCTCATTATTTTGTTTTCCTGTGGTAAGTATGAGTAGTGCACTTTCTGTGGTGATGGGGGCTGTTCAGAATATACTTGAGTATTGGAGCAGGTGACCTGTTTGAGCCAAAGCCAAACAACCGTAACATGGAGAAACAGCTAGAAACTAGCAGCGGTTTTGGAGCTGTTTACTCTCATGTAACACACTTTATGCTTGTTTATTTGGCTAAGTGTTGATTTATTTTAAAGATAAGCTTTATATACTGTTACTTTTTGTGCTGGGCGGACTTCTGTGTTTTCATATGATGCCAGGTACCCAGCAGGACGGCTGGGTACCTGGCATCATGGCGGCTTTGTAACTTCTATGCATTTTTCTTGCACTTATATTTGCAATATGTCATGTCGTGTGTGACTAAAAACAAGCATGTTATTGTTTTGCTCTTTCACTTTTGGATTGTTGAACTAACCGAACTCCAACACTGGAATCTTAGAAGTGTCTGGTAACTCTTGATGGTGCAACTGAATCTGAAGCAGAAGGAGTAAACGTTGCTGACTCTGTAAATGAAAGACGAGAGACTTACAGCCACCTCCAGCATCACGGCATTGTGCTCAGCTAAACTGCAGAGGGAGCAGTTTTCTTAATGCTGGAGTGGCTTGCAGTGAAAACACCTGTCTTCCATTCTTCTACCTGTGGACAATCAAAAAACTGGAAATTTGTGGAACAGTTTTAACTTGTTTTTCTTTGCTTAATAAATTATGTAGGGACCCACACACACACACACACACACACACACACACACATAATGTAAATGCATTATAAATGATTTCTCTCACAAAACAGTTGTAGGTGGCCTTCATGACACAAGAGATTTTCAACTTTTTCTTCACCAGCAGCAGTTTATTTAATGGTTTAATTATCCTTAAAATGTATTTTCATTGTGCTCATTTCATGAGAGAGTGTTGTTTTGGATCATCATATGTGTTTGGAGTACACCAATAATGATTACAAGTCATTTCAGGAAGGGAATAGTCACGACGTGCACTCACTGATGGCGTAAAGAAGCTTTTTCCATACTACACTATTAAATAGTAGCAATTTGTCATTCAATTAAAAAGCGCCTGGACTGTTTTGTTTATTTAAATCTTGTAATAATTCACAGTACATTATACTACCTGAGTATAAAGTGTCTAATAACAGCAAAGTAAATGTAAATGAATGTGAGTAAACATACTGAGTGTTTACTGATCAGCTCGTTTGAAGCACAGTCTGGAAATGTGTTCTTTCTACTTTGCACAAATATAAAATATGTAGGCCAATATAACAGATTAAGCTCTACAACAGCACAAAAGTGTTTCTGGATTAGTACAGAATTTGTTGTCTGGATTGCATCAGTTGCAATAGTTCACTCATGTCATTATAGGGATACACCTGTGTAACCTCAAGTGGAGTTATTCATTGAGAACACGTAATACATTTAATTTGAATTCTGTCTATGGCTTTGTCTTTGTTTTTCTACTTGTCCTTATTGGTGATCATGTTGCCTCCATAAAATCTAACTTGAGAGGCCAAAGCAACATCACTTTAATAGTGTTTTATTACCCAAAGGACACAGCACACACTGTCACATACTCACAGACCATTACATCTATTTCCATAAAGGTGATCGTCACAGTATAGGGTCAACATAAAGGTTAACTAAACAATTAAATGTATATTTTAGAAAGTAAATATGTTGGCGTATATAACATTATGCATATCTTGCATTTCTATAGTTTAAGGAAAAAACTAAAATAAAATAAATATTTTAGGCAGTCAACTTTTTGTGTAAACAATGTTATGATTGACTCATTAAAGAACCAACACATTGTGGTGCTGTTGCATCTCAAATCAGTGGTATAATTTTAAATATATATATTTATATATCAGGATTGGGTCTGTGCTTTTTGCGGATGATGTGGTTCTGTTGGCTTCATCTGGTCCTGATCTCCAGCTCTAACTCGAGCGATTCGTGTGAAGCGGCTGGGATGAGAATCAGCACCTCCAAATCTGAGACCATGGTTCTCAACCGGAAAAGGGTGGAGTGCCCTCTTTTTTTTTTTCTTTAACATGTACTGTCCAGCATTAAGCAGGCTGAATGATGGTCCCGCTGCTGTATTGTGCTGAGCAAATGTGTTTTTGTTTTTGTTATTTATTTTAAATTAATACTTGCTGCTGGACCTGACCGGAAAAGACAGAGAAAGGAAAAGGGAAAGCAAACACAACCCAAATAGAAGAGAGATAGACACCACAAAAGGAAACACTGCATCCAACCCGATACCATATATGATCTTATACACCTGTATATAAAACAAAAATGGCTCTTCATGAATAAACCTAAAGAACAGCTCAGTGACTGTGTCGTCATGTAACGTACCGAATGAAAAGTGCTCACAGAAAAGTGATCATGCTAAGGCAACCCATCCATCCATTTTCTACCACTTATCCGAGGTCAGGTCGCGGGGGCAGCAGCCTAAGGAGGGAAGCCCAGACTTCCCTCTCCCCAGCCACATTCACC
>JBAMHV010000006.1:11443177-11470877 GCA_037177535.1 Pseudomugil gertrudae | reverse complement strand
AATACTGCACGCCCCACTTTTCAGTTTTTTATTTGTTATAAAAGTTTAAATTATCCAATAAATTTCGTTCCACTTCATGATTGTGTCCCACTTGTTGTTGATTCTTGACTAAAAAATTAAAGTTTATATCTTTATGTTTGAAGCCTGAAATGTGGCGAAAGGTTGCAAGGTTCAAGGGGGCCAAATACTTTAGCAAGGCACTGTATTAAAGCTGATGTGGAAGTCAGAGTGAGCTACAATGGAACAAGAATTAAAGAGGAAAAAGGAGCTGGAAAATGTGTCATTTTTAAATCTGCCATAATTCATAGATGGTAAAAGATATGAACATTAAAACAATGCGATGATGAACTTTCATGAAAATTGGTCCATAACTTTTCAAGTTATCTTGTCCACAAACAAACAACTTCCGGCCCTCCTTGGCAGAGGTATATAATAATCTAACCCAAATAAAAATTAACGTGACAACTTTCACCCTAGAAACTTTTTTAATTCTGATTTGGAAATGACCCTACACAAATGTGCACATAACACATAACACTGTACATTGTGTACTCTGTGTATCTCTTTATGAGTCAGATCCGTTTGACTGTGTCTCCAACTCTTTAAACTCCTTAAATCTTTTCATGGTGACATCATGGATGATAGCTGAAACAGACAGATCAGAAAACATCTTTCAGACACATTCTGCTGCACATTGATCTACCACTGGATGCAACTCAAACTGCGTTTTGTCAGGATCGAGGGTGCTTTTATTGATTTCCTGAAACAACTTAGTGGTTGTGTTTTAAGATTTCTGTTAACATAAAATCTAAAAAGAAAGTTTTTCCCATTTTAACTGACCCTGGACCATAAATGTGATGGAGACAGGTGACTGTAATTTACAGTTTTGCATGTACAGCTAGTGGACAATCAAACTGGTGCTAAGTTGTTCTGTTTTGCTGTATGTTGTCAGGTAGATCCAATGTAATACTACTTTGCCATAATAACAAACCCTTAAATAATTTGCAAAGAAAAAACACAAAGAATGCCTTCAAGACTGGTACGGTGATTATTATAACATACTGTCCAGCAGCTCTCTATCTACATATCTCTTGTTCACCTAAGTCATGAGACATGGAAGGAAATTAGTCTCAATATCTGAAAATCAGAAGCACAGAAGTTATTAACATCATGCACAGGGTTGTTAAGATATAAACGTGTAGTGCAATGGTGCCCCCATGTGGTAGAATGAGGAAACCTGAACAGGCTCACCTCTCTCCTGCTGCAACTTCAGCACCTCTTTTTTTTTAGGCAATTCTACGCTCCTGAGATACAAAGGAACATGTATGTTATAACTCTCAGTCAGGAAGTTGCTGCTTCATCCAGACTGCATACTGGTTGATCAGATTTAATCAGTTAAAAGTGACATTTTGTTAACCTATAAAAATGTATTCCCAGCTGCATGTTTCAGGCTCACAGGAAAAACAAATGTTCCCCTAAGTGCATTTGTTCTTTCTTGAATTTGCTTACTTTCTCCTCATTGTAGCATCTATTCTGCTCCTGAAGCCACAGCTTCTCTGCCAGCTGATTACTCAGCTCTCTGTAGGCTCTCTGTAGGCCCTTGAGGCAGGCCAGCCACAGACTTGACAGGTATGAAGAGTGGAGGTGCTGGTTTGTCCAATAATGCACAGACACATTAAAGAAAGAATGATGGTAAAAAAATAGATAGGCTTATCTCTACTTTGCTCCGGGCAGGGCACATAGGGATGCCAAAAAAAACACCCCAACATAGAAGCCCAGATTCAACATTAAATTCAAGTGAGGACAATACTTCGCCCTTTTCAATAAATTTGCCTTTACTTTTACAATTGTGAACAAGAAAATACATTAATATTCAACAGAACTATATGTTAAACTATATCAACCCCTGGACAATAAATACAATCTCATGTAAACACCTGTAAACATACTTTCTTTTTTAACAACAGGGTGATAGAGTCATACTCATACTTAGGAACATCCATCCATCCATTTCCTACCGCTTATTCCCTGAACGGGGTCGCGAGGGGGCTGGAGCCAATCCCAGCTGACATCAGGCGAGAGGCGAGGTACACCCTGGACAGGTCGCCAGTCCATCACAGGGCTATACTAATAACAATGGCAAGTAAATCTGAAAGTTTTTTTCTCAGTATCATAAACTATATTAAATCCCACCACCTCTAAGAATGAACATTAGCCAATAAACATGCCTCTTTCAAATGCTATTCATACCACAGTCTATCTAACCTGTGCTACGATAAGATGTCCTCATTGGTCTTTTCCTGTCACAGTCATGGTCCAACCAGCATCTCTTATTCTTTTACTTTCAATGAGCTTCCAGGGAATTTAAGAGCAACAACAAAACAAACAAAAAGCTCCACAAACAAACCATTTTTCACATGTGAAGACACATTTTCACACCTTAATGTAGCCATCTTTTTAAGCAGTCTGTTCTCTTTATTCTTTATTATTTACACTCAAATTGCAAGCCGTGGACACTTCTTCTTTATTCTTGGTATATGCAACCAGTGCAAAAAGTGGCTTTAGAAAAGATGATTGAAACTTTCATAGCAAAAGAACTGAGTGACCAGTGATTAAGGATTTTGGCCTTTTCTTGTTAACTTGTGAGAAAAATACATTTGAAACTGTGCTTGAGCCCAAAGGCAAGGTTCAGTTTAATGATTCTTATCAGTAAAAAATCTGTTCTCATGTGCTACATCGTCCGTATGTACTGTTTCTAAATATTCAGTGATAACGTTATGAAAATCACTGTTAACGTTAAAATATAACATTGTTTATAAAATTGCTTGAGCCTGATGTTTAAAGAAACTACATTAATAATAACTTTGCAAGGCAAATCACTTAGAGGAGCTTATACTTTCATGTCAATCCTCAAATATTGGTACAAAAAAGGAAAATGAAAGTTATTATAATTATTATTCATTCTTTTCACATAGCACATAGTGCTGTCATTGTGTCAAAGGCAATAACTAATTTCTTCCATGTGATGTTTTTTCAGAGTTGATATGAAACTTAAAGTTGCAGAAAAACTAAATTGTAGGTCCAATTTTGTCAAGCAAAATATACAAATGCCATTTGCACATCCAAAACTAAATATGGTTTTAGCTTTCTTTTATTAGAGTATACATACTCTGCATTTTATACTCTCAGTAAACAGTGTTGGTTCACACAGTATGTATGATTCAGACAAATAGATACAAATTGAATGAAATATACATTTAAAAAATAATCATGACAAAACTTACTTTACACTCAGGGTAAAACCATTTTCATATTGTATGTATTGTCATCTACTTTTTCAAATCATGACTTAGTCATGATATATGCAAGGATATCTTTAATGTTATAGAAAAAAGGTTCATGTTTTATGACACAACCTGTTTAACTTCATAAGAATTGTGTAATGTGTTGCTCAGCTTTTGCAATCTCTGATTACAAGGAAAATGTAACCAAAGTCCTTAATTGCAAGTACAAATTCAACGCTTAGTAAGCATCAGATGAAAGCTGCAAATCTGACTCTGCAATCAGATATACTGTCAATTTACAAAAACATTTATAGCTCACCTGATGATGCTCATAAAGCATATTCCGACGCAGAAAACGTTGAAAGTCACTAACTCTGACGTTCACTGTGCCCTGGTCACCTCTGACAATGCTCGAACAGCCATCTAATTTCAAAACTGCATCCATAACATCAAATAATCTCTGGATCACTAAAGGGACAGAGGAAGTAGAAGTCGTAGCGCTGTGACTGATTTGAGACAGTGTCACTGAGTTTAATATCATCATCCATATTACAGGTTGAAAAATGTTCATTTGTCCCACGTGTTTCCACAAAACATGCAACTATATTCATTTCTGTTACAATGTTTTCCAAGTTTTTCAATTTTATACAACAAAGCCCGTTCAGTAAGTTTGCTTTCCCGTTTTCTTTCATTTCAGGACATGAGCACCACTCGTTTTACTCATTTTCCCGTTTTTCATTCAGTTCTGTTTGTGAATCAGTTTAAACACATCCACAGTGCGTAATTAATAGAACAATTCCCATCAACAAAGTAACACCCTCATTTCCACTGAAACTCCATCCAAACATTGCATTATTCAATCCACATCAGGCAATAAACGTCGATTAAAGCCATTAAAGCACAGAGCCCACACAGCGCAGGGACATCGCTCATCCGACCAACATCCCATCCATCCAAATGGAATAAAAAATGTATGATCTATAGTGTTTTGTTAACCTTTTTTTTTTAATGTTCGTGTTATTTCTACCATTGTAAGCTGCGGCCGCTATGGAGTGGTAAACAAAGAGCGCGCAAATCTCTCTGCTCTAGCGCGAGAGTGCCGCACGGCACCTGCTACAACACTGCCATTGCCTACCGGACATGTCAATCACATTCGACCCCGCCCCTTAACAGTTATCATTGGTCAAAGGCAGAGACGTTCAAGCTTACGTCAACGTGATTCGTCATCACGTTCGTTCCTTGCCCATTTTAGGGCGGATGGCTGCCGTCATGTTCTTGAGGCGGGTGTGCGACCTGCTTTCATGGTGTGATTGGAGTAATTTCGCTGTGAGGTTGAACTAAAACCCGCCTGGTTGTACTTAGTTGGTGTGCTGGCAGGAAGCTCTGCCTCGAGGCCGAAGCCGTCGCCTTGCCCACAGTGCTGTCTACTTTATTCTCACCGAGAAGTGTGTGCGGCTCCACTGAGAGCAATGCAATGATAAACGCCGCATATGCGGTAGGCTACACACCTCTTGGGCAGGAAAATATCCAAGAAAAAGCCTCATCCTAGTTCTTCTCACTACACAGCCTTATCCATTTTTCAACGCAGGACCTGAAGGTGAGACCTCTAATTACTTTAACCTAATCCAACTCGTAAATAGCAGTGTAATATCCTTTAGCGTATCATATTTCAGCGAAGCTTGCCAGCCTCGCTGGGTTCGTCTATATGCGGTGGCTTAACGCTTAAACATAAAACATTAGGGGGACAACAGACGTACATGTTGGCCTGATCTTTTAACGCCTCCGATGAGAGGCTTACATAGAAGTAAATAGTTCCAAACAGACCGTTTCATGGCCAACGATTTGGACCTATATAATGGTAATACGCGATCTACTGTTATCATGTGTTATTGTGAGCAGAATAAAGTAACATCAATAGAGATGGTCCAAAAATGGCTGGTTTTCTGGGTGTCACATGCACCTTACAGAATCAATTAAAGACTGTGGCTCATATGATGGCTCATATCTTCAAGGTGTGGTTGTGTGAGCTCCAGGTTGAATATGCGGGATATTAATTTATAGGGGTCGCGCCGCATCTGTGCGGCTCTGCAGATGCGCTGTAATTATCACAGCCAGTGGCTTCATAATGTCACTTTTCCTCACGATCTGAGCGCAGATGCCTCGATATCATCCTCGATGCACTGCCACTTCGCATCAAAGCTGAGGAAAAGGCGTTTCCATCTCCCCCCCACCCGTTGAATACACGCAGTCACGCGCAGGCACCCACACCAACACGCAGAGACCCCCGCAGTGAATGACCTCAGTCCACACACTCTTGAATTTGTCTGTGGCATGCTTGGTGTTGCTTATGCAGGAGGGCAGTCAGGTTTTTTGGCAAATCCAGCTGCTGCAGTTGTTTGCAGGTTAGTCCCCGCTGTACTGCGACAACCTGAGGTCTCAGGCTGTGCATGAGGAGGGGATCACACTGAAGGCCAAACATCTGATAGAGAATTGAGTTCTATTCAAACATCATTCTTTCAGTGTAATTGTCAATGCATCATACTTAATTTGTCTGTAAACATTTCCTACTTGTACTTTTACTCCTGAGGTAAAATACACAAAATGTAGTAACTGTATAATATTCACAGAGCGCAAAGACTAACCTGGGGAGGCAAATACTTAAAATAATCCCACATTGATTAATTATCCTCTCCGTTGAGGGTGTGATTGGTTGTACACTGGTGTGCATGCAAGTTAAAACTATGCAGTCGGGAACTGGTCAAGCTGCAAAGCTGCAAAAGAACCAGCACACTGTCACCATTGACTCATATTCTAAATAAAAAAATATATAGAGAATAAAACCAACTTTTAATGAGATGCACACCTTTTTTTTAATGTCACCGTGGGATTGCATAGTTTCCACGCTGACTGTCTGGGTGTTGGCAACTCTTTTGTCAACATGATTACTCCACACCCACAGTTGTATTGGAGTTACAGGTGTGCTGACAGCAGGGCTGGGAACAGACAGAAAGACAGGAAAACACTGAGACTGAGCTGCATAGCAAAAATCCGGCCTGATGACATACCTGCAGAGGTATTGAGATGCCTTCAAGCAGATTCACTGGTACAAAGCAGCACAAAAAGCTGCTTGTCAGATTAAAGTTGAAGTTTGTTTTGACCCCAGAGGTTACTGGCTTATCATTCACCCCAGATACTACAAGTCTATATGAGCTACTTCTCTTATCTAGTCTTAAATCATTTTAATCTTTGGAAGACGGTATGGAAGGGCTGTAATCATTTTTATGATTCACATTTGTATTATACAACAATTATCTTGTTATTCATTTGTTTGTCTATGAAGTCAGAAAGTAGGGAGTCCAGGAGGATACGACGGCACCGTAAAAAGACCCCTTTTCTTCCACTTAATCATTAATAATGATTAATAACATGTATCACTGTGAGAAACTCTCTCAGACTCGCTGCTGTACATTTCTCCTAGATGTGGAAGCAGATGTAGAAACGTCATTTAGTCTGGCTGTGGTGCCTTCATGTGCCAGAGCTGTAACCACTTTTAGCAACTGTCACCTTGTGCCTCTCAGGACACCGGCTCCCAACGGCGACTCAGCATTTAGGCTCCTCTTTGTCCACTCTGTGAATTCCTCTTCAGTGATTTGTCTCTGATAGGGTTCGGCAACCTGCAGTGAAACAGTGTTTGTTTTTTTCTCTTAACTCTAGACTCAGTCCATTTTAACCTTTATTCCACCCCCTCCTTCGCCTACTGTCATGTCAGTTTACTCAGTCGATTGATGTGTCTCGCTGTTCCTCCATGCCTCCACCCAGAAACCTCACTCTCTGTCTTCCATTTCTGTCTTCCCCTTGATTTGCTGTGTCTCTCAATTAGGCCATCCTGGCACAACCTCCGCTGCATACAGCCTGCATGCTAGTTGCGTGCTACTACAACTCTTGCTGGATGCGTGCTTGGATGTCCACGAAGTGTGTGATGTCCTGACACAGAATCACATCAGTGTCATCATCCACCAGTCATGGATGTCAGCCACTCAGAAATGTTTCAAACTGGGGCTCACCTCTTATTGTTTCTGCTTGGATTCTCTCCTCAACCAGTGCCAGTAGTACCATGACCAGGCCAACGGGGCGGGGTGCCAACGATGTCACCCGCTTCCTGTCATCAGGTGGAGGAGGGTCTGGGCCCCCAAACTCCAGTTCGGTTGTGTTCACCGCCGCTAGCCAGGCCGACTGGGCAGCTAAGAGGCTGGTGTGGGTGCCGTCAGAGAAGCATGGCTTTGAGGTGAGTTTACTGATTTACTACAAACATCCAACTTAATCTGTTATCACCGACTAAACGCTGATACTTGTGTTGTATCAGGTCTGATTGGGTTCAAACATGCAAAGGTTTTTGTGAGAATAAACCTTTTTTCAGTTTTTACAGCCTGTCCTCATGTTTTTGCTTTCTTCCTTCTGGGCGTTTGTCATCTTGTAAATAGTTAGCCCCAAGTGTTCTCCGTCTCAACTAAAGGTGTGTCAGACAGTGAACATAAAAACGGCGTAGAGTGTGTGTTTATATGCTGATGAAAGTGCTTTTTGTTTGGCTTTTCTCCATCTTGTCAGATTCGTCACTGGCACATGGCGATCACGAGACGCCCGCTATCATTTTGATTTATTCAAGTAACTGAGTAATAAGCAGAAGTTTTCAGCCTGCTTGTTTAAAGATGTGACAAATGAATTTGATGTCCCATCTCTGAGTGCCCCTCTCTCGCCTGGACTGGTTTCATAAAACGCTCTATGAATAGAACAATACACTCCTTCAGCCTCCCGATGTTAAGGAGGCCATAACAGAGACACTGACTTCATTTTTACACTCGTGTGCTGAAACTATGCAGTTTCATATTCCGAGCATGTACTTCTGTGTGACTAATATGCCCCCATACACATGACACACACATTTTTTGCTTGTTTTGCATGCCAAGTAGCAGAAACAACACAATGCAATAGAGCTAGGTCTTGTGATATGGTCAGTTATAGTTGCTTTTTGCAGTGCAGCGAAACCCAGAAGCTAAAAGAGAGAGGTCCTCCCTGCTTGTCACTGTCATCGTCTATTTTTGTCTTCTGTAAATGCAGTGATACTCCTTTGAGTATAAAAAGTAGGAGAGATTGTAGCAAACATTTATACAAATATACTGTAGGTCATACAGTTCACACTTATGTTTTATTAGTGCCTGTCTGGAGAAGAGCTCTAATAAGATCTGAAGAAGTTTTTTCTTCTAAAAACATTGTTGTGATCCAAATCGTTGTGTTTTTACTGCACTAAATCAGAACAAAGACTCTTTAAGTGTCAGAGATACAGAGAACATTACCTCCTGCCACTCTCTATAACTGCTTCTGTGTTTAATCCGTTTTCCTCAGTCGGCCAGCATACGGGAAGAGCGTGGCGATGAGGTGGAGGTGGAGCTCACAGACAGCCAGCGAAAGTTGACGCTGTCCAGGGAGGAGGTGCAACGGATGAACCCTCCACGCTTCAGTAAAGTGGAGGACATGGCCGACCTCACCTGCCTCAACGAGGCCTCTGTGCTGCACAACCTGAGGGAGAGATACTACTCTGGCCTAATCTATGTAAGAGATGAAACAGTGGGTGACATGAAGGAGTTACTGGAGATGATTTTAGTCTCTGATGTTATTATGTGCAGCGCCTGCATACAAGATCTCCTGTGATAAGAGATGTGAGGAGCCAGTTTGCAAACTTATTAGCACATTTGTAGCGACAGTGTAAAGACCAGACATGACATGATCAGGATGCAAGAAACAGATGGAAGTGGAATTGATAGCTGGGTGTACAGTTTGAATAGAATATAAAGCATTAAATGATTAACTTCCTACTAATGAAATGATTATTGATAGGGTTAGATTATTTCCATATCTCATAGAGACATGTTATGCAATATGAGCTAATACATGCTGGCTGTGTGTCTCAGTATCATTTCTGACTTTCACCACAGTTGAAATTAGAGCATTATTGGTAATAATCAGAGTAAAAACTGTCACCAGAAGCTGCAATTATTTGAAATCCTTTTAATCCTTCACGGAAATCAACTCTCTAAAGAATCAGTCCTGCATATTTTGTGAAGATGGTTGTGTTTTCATATTGTATGTCAGTCAGTTTTCTACTTCATACTCAAACTAGAAATCCATCCTATAGAGGACCGAAAAGCAGCTACGTTGGTTGCAGAAGGCTTTTTGTCTTTCTGTGAGTAAAAGTAGTAATCTGAATGAAGAGCATGGTGCACCATTGTGAGGTTCGTCTTTGCTTTGATACTGTGCAGACACATGACCCGTTAGAAATATGTTATGTTGTCTTTCTGAATTGCTGTTTCTCCTTGGCTAAGAACTATTGTAAATATTTTATCTAAAATGATATATTCAGAGTATTTATTAAGGTTTTGGGCTTTACAAGAATTCCAGACACATTACTGAAGCAAGGTATAAAGGCGGTATTACTGATCCCGTCACCAAACAGTGAGCCAGAAATCAGTGGAAACTTCTCTGACCTTTGTCTTTTCGCAGACATATTCAGGGCTGTTCTGTGTGGTGGTGAACCCTTACAAAAACCTGGCAATCTACACAGAGTCCATTGTGGACATGTACCGAGGAAAAAAGCGTCACGAGATGCCACCGCACATCTACGCCATATCAGAAGCCGCCTATCGCAGCATGCTTCAAGGTAATCAGCTCGATCTGCCACTTGTGTTTGTTCATCTTTCCAACACCAGAGATGTTTTTCTAGCACTGAGCTTTCCTAATTTACCACTTTGGAGCTAGTTTTGCAACTCGACAATTTGTGCCAAGAATTGGTTTCATCATTGTTGTAATAGCCAACTTGTCTGTCATGAAATGAAAGTATTCCCAGCAAGCGTTTAAAAGCAGTTGGGAGTTGATTGCGTAATGTCTCTACAAATCCACCACAATAATAAGACAGAGCAGATGACGATCTGCAGTAGTTATTGCCACCGTAGAGCACCTGTGGAGTAGGTGGCAGGTGTGTACTATAGTGAATGAACTTGTAGAACGAGTCTTTTTTCTTCAGAAGTCAACATGTGGGTAGAAAAAATTCCATCTATTGACTGTAGAGACCAGTTGTACTGGTGACCAGCTTCTGACTTACAGTGCTAATTGGTGAATTGGTGAATAACCAGAGAGCATTTAGAGATGTAAACACAGGAATAGTGAATATCTTCTTACTCATGTATTATCTATTACCCTTAAAGGGGACATATCATGCAAAATCCACTTTTTTAACCCTTAAATACATGTTTTTGTGCACTTTTAGGTGTTTAAGAATGCAGATAATGTAAATTTATTTCCTTATGATGCTGCACATATATCTTTATATCTTTTGTGGTCAGTCTTTTATTTTCTCTATTCTCTATTACATTTTTTAAAATCTATTATGTCACAGTGTTTGCTGTGGGTCTGCCAAATAAGGTCGTGGACTTCCAGGTTAATCAAATTCGTGAATCTGATACGTTGACATTTATAGTAAACTTACCAATAAAATGTTTCTCTGCCGAGACATTAGCTATTACTGCTATCAAGCTACAAACATGGCGGAACAGGGTAGAGTTTAACTTCCTGTGACCTGGAGGGGGGCGGGGCATGACAGGCCTTTACACATTTAAAGAGAGCGCACCAAAACGAGTCGCTCTGACGATGCACCTCAGAACAGGGTTATAATAAATTAATGATTTACATGCTAAAAGGAAGGATTTAATAGCATGATATATCTCCTTTAAGCAGTGAGTCCTTGTGTGGCTTCACAGCAAGTGGGGGTAGAGCTTTAGTGTAATATGACACAATACGAGGGACACCAGTAGAGCACCCTACAGGGTATTATTTCAAGGAATCATATGTCAGCTGGATCCTTGTAAAAGTTTTACCATTGTGACAATTTGTAATATTGTTCTGAAGATCTATGCAATGTTTTATTGTCAGTCTCATTTTGTGATGCATTTCCCTTTTGCAGACAGAGAAGACCAGTCCATCCTCTGCACGTGAGTGGTTCAAAGGGGCTGTGGTGTTTCTATGTGAATGTTTTCTGATTAACACGAGGAATATTTCTAGTTTTCTCACAAACATCATCATAGCTGAGTTATCCTCATAATCTCATACCATTGATCTGTTAGATCAGGATATTTTGCTCCATGTTGCATAGAGCAGTTATTTTTAGCGCTACGACGTTTATCTTTTGTGATGCTTTTGCAAATATGTTAAAAAATCTCACTTATGCATACCATTTCTATGGCGGGAGTTAAACAAGTCTGTCATGAGCATAGTTTATTGATGCTACTGTAAATGCACAAATGAAAGCCTTTGGCAGAGTTGACTTTATGTCTGATCACGTGTGAGGAAAAAGCACATCATTTGTCTGCCTTCATGTGTGACTGTTGCCTTGACATTCATGTTTTCCTGCCATAATCTTCCTGTCATTGTCACGCATTCCTCTTTAGATCTGTCTTACATCAGCCCGAGACAAGGAGTCTGTGTCTTTTAGATCTTTCACAGCTGCTATTTTTGCTCCTTCATTCTTATTCATCTCCAAAAGCAACAATAAAAACAGGCTGTATCCTCCACACCTGCTTTCTGTTTAGGCCCGTGGCTTTGCATGCACCACTCGAGCTCCATGTTTATTGTTCTGATGACTTGCTCCTGTGTGTTCTCACCCTATGAAATTATAAACCACTTCCATAATCTGTTTTTGCACCGAGCCTTTCCATTGACAGTAGCGTTTATTGTGTACGTTTGTGTATTCCAGAGGCGAGTCTGGAGCTGGAAAAACAGAGAACACAAAGAAAGTCATCCAGTATTTGGCTCATGTTGCCTCCTCCCATAAAAGTGGCACTTTGGGTAGAAACAAGGAAGCTGTGCAGGTGAGTTTCTGATGGGAGAGCATAGAGCAGGAGAGCTTCTGTAGTATCTGTGTGGTGTCCCAGAGTTAGAATCAGGGAAGAAGGAGGAAACCTTTAGTCTCACTCCAAAGGTAAAACATAAAAATGTGTTGCAACTATTAATCACCTTTTTGTTTTAGGTTTTTAAGATGACTTAGTGACCCAGTGAGGTTAGGAAAAGTTCAGAATCGTTTATAGTTGTTTTCTTAACCCCCCCCCAAATATGTCCTTCAGGTGTAATAGTTACACTTTCTGTGAGTTTAGTTACACTTTGTGAGTTTCCTTCTTCATGGAGAGTCTGCACCCTGGTCTTTTCTGCTGCATCCTGATGCGCATTGCTCTGGAAAGGTTTGCAGGACTAAAATAAAACAGTTTTCACTGAACATTAATGGATTGCGCCAAGATGGAGCTCAAAACTCCACGAGGAATTTCCTTTTTCATCGTTGTCTACAGTCCACAGCATCTTCCTAATATAATCACTTTCCTGTTTATCTATACGGGCTGATGCTTAAATATTCAGCTTTCTGCAGTAAACGTAGTAGAATGGGGTTTCTCTGTCTTCCTCTTTTTCTGCATTTCCTCTTTTTTTTCTTACCGTCCTTCCTTCCTGCACTTGTTTCCCGTCATTCTCTTCTCTCTGCATGCTTAGATGGATGGCTCTAGATCCTTAACAAGAGGCAACACTCTGGTGAACAGGGTGAGTTAACTGTCCTGCTGCCCTGTCTTGCCCTTTTGCTTTTTCCTGTCCCATTTCCGCCTAATGAACCCTGCAGTGATTCTGATTATCTCAGTAAAGTAACCTAAAACATTCTGACTGCCACTACTGATGTTGTTCCTCCCTAACGGTCAAGCATCGTGCCGTATATTTGATTTGATGTGTTTTTTTTGTTTTGTTTTGTTGTTGTGATTGTTGTCTTATTTGTCTTCTTTTTGTTTTCTTTTTGTTTCATCCATATGATCCACCAAATCTCCCCTCCCCCTCCTATACTTCATGTATTTTTTCCACAATTCGCCAGAGTATGCAGTATGTGAGTATATTTAGAAATCTTGGGGTTTATTTGCAGGGAATCACATCTCTGATATGATTCTACGTAAACACAATGTAAATCACATCTTTCAGGTTTTCATCAGGCAGTTTTCTTGGTTTCTATTTTGTGAAATTTTTGCTGATTCTTCTGGTTCATTGGGTTTAGGGGTTGTTTTTCTTCATGATTTCTGACATCCACATGTACATGTTGAAAAGGTGGGGATTTATAAAGTTGTGGCGGGTACACACTGACCGCTTTGTGTTTCGTTGGCCTCTCGCTCTGTATG
Source organism: Pseudomugil gertrudae (assembly GCA_037177535.1). Taxonomy (NCBI): domain Eukaryota; kingdom Metazoa; phylum Chordata; class Actinopteri; order Atheriniformes; family Pseudomugilidae; genus Pseudomugil; species Pseudomugil gertrudae. Next base: position 11,457,346 of record JBAMHV010000006.1, on the reverse strand, counting down.
TCTGTGTGTGTCGGTCTGTCTTCAGTGTTTGTTGGTCGCCATATCTGATAGTTTTTACACTACAAGCATCTTCTGTAGCAAGCTCCTTTGATGCTGATCACTGCCAGCAGCTGCTGCTGCATCGACAGCTGTTGCACTGGCAATGCGACGCCTGCAGTAATGCATTGCAGCTTGCTAGAATGAGCCAATATGCTGCAGCTTAACAGTGGTTCTCAACGAAGTCTTCATACATGCCTTTGATTTGGATTTGAAAACTCTACAATCACATTTAAATATAAATAAATAAAATATATTTATAAAAATAAATATAAAATATAGCTAAATAATCTTACATTTTTAACGGATGAGGCATTTCTTCTTTATGTTGAGAATCATTGGTCTGGGAATGGTGTGATTGGTGTGGTTGCTATTTTGGGCTCTAAAATGCATCAGTTCATGCCATCACTCTTTAGTGATGAGTCATGCATTTTGTTGTGTTTTATGTAACGAATCGATAGTTAAAAGAGTGCATTTAGGTGGATGGGCTTCGCGGTGTTTTACTGTAGTCTTATTTCTGTGCTGTTGGGAAGCTGATTGATGTCTCCTGTGTGTCTCAGGGCGAGTTGGAGAGACAGTTGCTGCAGGCCAACCCCATACTGGAGGCCTTTGGTAATGCAAAGACCGTCAAGAACGACAACTCCTCCAGATTTGTAAGATCTGTCACTGGACAAAAAGATTAACATTGGACTTTTATTTATAACTTTAAATGTCCTGAAATATAAACTGCTTCTCCTTTTCCATCAGGGTAAATTCATCCGAATTAATTTTGATGTGGCGGGATACATTGTTGGTGCCAACATTGAGACCTGTATCCTTTTATTTTTCCTTTATGTGTGTTACTATGCACATTTATTATATAAGAGGCATGCAGATTAATAAAGTTATAATATAAGTAAGCTGCTGTTTTGCTTTTTAATGATTTCTAAAGCCTTCTTTTTATTCAGGATTGGCAGTCTACAGGTGCTTTAGGTTACTTAATAGGCATCTAGAAGCATCTGATTTAGATCTGCATGCCTCTGTTTTATATTGTTTTCAATGGATTGAGTTTCTCTAATTAAACTAAAGTATGATGGGGTCTCCCCATATCCTTAACCATTAAAATCCAGACCTCCTTGAAAAGTCCCGGGCCACCCGTCAGGCCAAGGATGAGCGGACCTTTCATATCTTTTATCAGTTATTATGTGGAGCTTCGGAAGAAACTCGAGGTGAGGAAATAATTAAGAATAAATTCCATCCATTATCTGTACCACTTATTCCAGTGAAGTTGGAGCCTATCCCAGCAATCACTGGGGTACACCCAGGACAGAAAGATTGATATTGTTTAAACCAGCATCTTTCCTCTCTGTGTGTTCCTCTCTGCTTCTCCAGCGGACTTGCTCCTTGGAAGTGCTGATGCGTATCGTTTCCTCAGCGGAGGCTCCATCCCCGTTCCTGGTCAGAGCGATTCCGAGAATTTCACTCAGACCATGGACTCCATGGCTATAATGGGCTTCAGCCCTGAGGAGTTACTATGTAAGAGCGGGGATTAAAGAAAAGGGGAAAGAACACATATTCAGCATGCTTTTCTTACCAGTGATCCCTTCTGGTCTCCCTTTCTTACCTCAACTCAGCCATGCTGAAGGTGATCTCTGCCGTGCTCCAGTTTGGAAACATATCCTTTATGAAGGAGAAGAACCATGACCAGGCCTCCATGCCTGATAACACAGCTGCTCAGAAGCTGTGCCATCTGCTGGGCATCAATGTGCTGGAGTTCACCCGTGCCATCCTCACACCGAGGATAAAAGTGGGCCGAGAATATGTGCAGAAGGCCCAGACGAAAGAACAAGTATGCTCTTTATCTGCCAAGGCACCTGGTAAGGTGACTCTTCGGTCTTGTTAACTGTCTATATCTGCACATATAGGCTGACTTTGCCATTGAAGCCTTGGCCAAGGCAACATACGAGCGTCTGTTCCGATGGCTGGTCCACAGAATCAACAGAGCTCTTGACCGCAGGCAGAGACAGGGAGCCTCCTTCATTGGCATCCTTGATATCGCTGGGTTTGAGATATTCCAGGTAAATTCATGTGATTATGGTTTGTTTGAGAAAAATATCACATAAATGCATGCGTGTAGTGTGGTAGGTTGTAATCTATGCAAATACATGTCTGGTCTGGTCCATGGTCTTCCCTAGTTATAAATATTGAATCCTTGTTTGCTTCTCTACAGCTAAACTCCTTCGAGCAGCTATGCATTAACTACACAAATGAGAAGCTCCAGCAGCTCTTCAACCACACCATGTTCATTCTGGAGCAGGAGGAGTACCAGAGAGAGGGCATCGAATGGAACTTCATCGACTTTGGCCTGGATCTCCAGCCCTGCATTGATCTGATTGAGAGACCTGTACATATCACTCACTGAAAAATGTCCCTGCTTATAGCCTAAATGTCCTCTTCAGTGTAAAGTCACATCTTTTGTGACTCTACAGTTAATTAAAGCAACACACTTTGTTGCCATATTTACTGAGAAAACCCAGATTTCCTGGTAATTCCTTTCCTCTTGTCAGACTAACCCACCCGGCGTTCTGGCCCTGCTGGATGAAGAGTGCTGGTTCCCCCGAGCTACTGACCGCTCATTTGTGGAGAAGCTGTCTGCTGAGCAAGGCAGCCATCCAAAATTCTTCAAATCAAAGCAGCCACGTAGAGAAGCTGATTTCTCCATTATTCACTATGCTGGAAAGGTAAGCCTTGCTTTTTCTCTTCCTCCACCTTATTCTTGTTCAAACAAAAGTTAGATCTCGCATGACGTCCTCGTCCTCAGGTGGACTACAAGGCCGATGAGTGGTTAGTGAAGAACATGGACCCTCTGAATGACAACGTAGCGTCTCTTCTTCATCAGTCGTCTGATCATTTCGTGTCTGAGCTGTGGAAAGAGGGTGAGATTAACCACTCATCTTTCTACATGAAGTTTTTCAACCTGTCCGTTTCATCAGTTTGTAACATTTTATTTATCTTTAACTTGAACAGTAAAATATTCCCAACTGAATCTAAAATGATTTGTTTTATTCTGGTTAAAATATATTAACTTTGCTACATTTTTCTTTCTCCTTTATCACGCTGTTCTCTTTCTGCTCTCAAATTTGACGGTCTCCCATTTCCTCCTCTACAACTGGTTTCCTTCTTTCCTTCCCTTGAACCTGACTCCCTGTGCTTCTCTGCATCCTGCATCAGATATCCAAACTCTTCCTCGTGTCTACTTCTTTGACTCCTATGCCACACTGCAGACTAATGGCTCTGACAGTAGGTTTTTCTCCTCGCCACCCTTGCATACCTCGCTCACATGTTCTCCCTGCCCAGTTTGTGGCTGCGGTGTGACTTTTTGTGTTATAGCATCATATAGTGCTGCTCACTACTTGCTCTTTCAACAACATGTGGCTTTTAGAACTGTGCTGTGGTTGTGTGATGCTTTTTTATTCATACGGATGTTTAACTCCTCATTTTGTAGAAATAGCACCAAGATAGCAGCATGCTCTCAGCAAAGACACTCAGGATCACATAGAAGCTGTGCAGTGTTGCTGCAAACTGCAACTGGAGGTTACAGCTGATTTAACATCTGGCTATGGTCAACAGTAAAATGATGAACTCATTTTAATTAAGGTAGCATTAACCTTGTGAAAAATGAATAAACAAGCACCACAGCTAATAATGTGATCCTGAATTAGCTCTTTTTACAGACTATTTCTATTTTAAATGTTTAAAGTGTTTCTTTAGACTCTTATAGTGTTGTTCTGATTGTTTTGTCGTAAATATTTGGTTGATTGAGAAATTAAAATAGTTCCAAATAGTGAAAAAATGAAAGAAGGAAATTTGTCAAGTACTTATTTACCTAAACCCGCATCTGACAGTTTCAGAATTCCTGCTTAGTAAAATCAGCATATGAACCAGGAAGCTCGAGGTTTTTTTTTGGCTCATGTTGCTTGAAATTAATTGAAATATGTATGAGATTATTTGATGTAGCAATCTCAACACAGGTCAAGTCAAGAACAAAAGAAAAATCCTGTTATATCCTCTTTAGGCAGTGGTCTTGTCACACCTGTTTCAACATGCCCAAAACTAACAGGTTAAGCTTGAAAGGCTTTTACAAAAACAAAGTCTCTGTGTGTATTTTACTGGATCTACAAATGCATGCTTTTAATGCTGCCCTTAAATCCTTTTTGAGCTTTAAATTCCATAGCTCTCAAACTTTGCACACATTTTTTAAAGGAGATGTGACAGTCAGTTTGTAATTCTCTCAGATATAAAATGTCCGATCATGTCTCTCCAACTTCAACTTACTGACTTAGACATGGTTTTCTGCCTTCATCCAGTGGACAGGATCATCGGTATGGACCAGGTGTCATCAGGAGAGAACAGTGGGCCGGTCACTTTTGGAGCAGCAGGGCTGAAGACGAAGAAGGGAATGTTTCGGACTGTTGGTCAACTCTACAAAGAGTCTCTCACCAAGCTGATGGCTACGCTGAGAAACACTAACCCAAACTTCCTGCGCTGCATTATCCCCAACCATGAAAAGAGGGTGAGAGATAGGAAAAGCTGAAAGAATATCAGACTATTTTGTCTGTCCAGACTTTTTTCTTCCTCTGCTTAATGCCTTTTTTGTATACCTTAGGCTGGAAAGCTGGCCCCCCACCTGGTCCTGGACCAGCTGAGGTGTAATGGTGTTTTGGAGGGGATTCGTATCTGCAGACAAGGCTTCCCAAATCGTATTGCTTTCCAGGAATTCAGACAAAGGTGTTTAAATTAGCTTTGTCTCTTCTTATTGTCACACATGATACGCACAGGAAAACATTCTCTGGCATCATGTTCTCACTTAAACACACTTATATTCCAACAATTGTCTTTCAGATATGAGATTCTCACTCCTAATGCCATTCCACGAACCTTCATGGATGGTAAACAGGCTTCAGAACTCATGGTAGGTAACTTCATACTCGTAGCAGGATATGCAGTCGTGGGGATGACTGTTATGAAGTAAAATAAACTCTCCCTGTTCAGATAAATGCTCTGGAGCTGGATCACAACCTGTTCAGGGTGGGTCAGAGTAAAGTCTTCTTCAGAGCTGGAGTTCTGGCTCATCTGGAGGAAGAAAGAGATCTGAAGATCACGGACACTATCATACGCTTCCAGAGCGCTGCCAGAGGCTTTCTCGCACGCAAGTACGACTTCAGCAGATATTAACTGTGCATCATGATGTGCACAGTGCTGTTTGGCATAAATAGAGACACATCATTGTTATTTTTACATTGAATTGTACCTATAATACAGTGTTGAGGCAAAAACTTCTCTGTCAAGAATGAGGAGTGGTTGTAAAAGTGAAAATGATTATAAGTTTATTGAAACAAAGAAAATAGTACAAAGTAAAGAAATTACAATTCCCAAGAGTCTGTTCAGAGATCCGTCAGGCAGAGCTCTGGAGAGAGTCTGACCATGAACATACAAGCTGGGACTTATGAAGACTCATATCCACGTCATTGCTTAATCATATATCTTGTCAGGATGGAACAAAGAGATTGCTCTGGAGCCTAGTGGAGTCTAGCACCATATTCACGTTGCAAAACCATAAACAACGATGACCGGTGATGCTGACCCATCCAGGTCAGCTGAGAGGGAATCTGGTGGATATCAGCTAAAGTGTAGACAGGCTCTCGCATTTAGAGGAAAACAGATTTATTATCAGTTGTTTAGCAAAGTGCAATCAGGAGAATGTGCAGGCTGTATCAAGGACTTAACACAGAGAGTTGCTGATTCAAATACTAATCTCAGTGACATTATGCTGAATATGTAAAGGATGAAACTCACATATGAAAGTTATTAATATGAGAAGCATGCATATGAAATTAACATAACAATAGACATTTTATCTTGAACAATTGGTCAGTAAATACTCTTTCCTTATGAATCTGGTGAAGGGACAGAAAGAAGCACACATGCAGTTTAGTACAGGTAGCGCTCTCTTCACATGGAGCGCCGGGTTGCTGCTGTAGAAGTTGCTGTTTGTCTATTTTGCACTTAAACTAATATTAATCTTTTGTCATCCCCTGTCGGGGACAGAATTACCACTGCATTAAAGCTTTAGGAGGCATATAAAATAAGTTATAAAATATTGAATGAATAAAACCTTTTATGTCATTTAAATTTTAGATTTAAATTTCTTTTTGCAGCTGCTTTGAAATTTGTCCTAAGTTACCTAGCTATGTCCATGTAGTTTTGCTGCTTGTTTCATTTTGTTCTAGGGCCTATATGAAGAAGCAGCAACAGCTGAGTGCTCTGAGAGTGATGCAGAGGAACTGTGCTGCTTACCTCAAACTCAGGAACTGGCAGTGGTGGCGGCTATTCACCAAGGTATGCACAGCCACGTCACTAGAGTGAAAGGAAATTTGTTATACAGGCTACTTTAAGCGGGATATCTGTGGGAGTATACACAGAAGATAATGAGCTGTAGGTTTAGCGAAGATCCTAAATGAGACTTAAGATCTGGTGTTTGTTTTGTGCCAATCAGGTGAAGCCCTTGCTGCAGGTGACCCGGCAGGATGAGGAAATCCATGCCAGAGAAGCCGAACTCCAGAAGGCCAGAGATAAACTCACTCAAGCAGAACAAGACTACACCGACCTAGACAGGAAGCATCTTCAAGTAAACTAACCCCATCTCTGCTTGGCTACTTTTCTACCTGTGCAGCGCTCTACATGTGAAGTAGCAACTTTCCTCATTTCTCCACCTCCCACTCTCTCTCTCATGTTCCAGCTTTTGGAGGAGAAAGCCGTGCTGGCGGACCAGCTGCAGGCAGAGGCAGAATTGTTTGCAGAGGCGGAGGAGTTGAGAGCCAGGTTGGCCAACAGGAAGCAAGAGCTTGAGGATATTCTGGGGGAGCTGGAGAGTCGATTGGAAGAGGAAGAGGAGAGAAATTTACAGCTAACCAATGAGAAGAAAAGAATGCAGCAAAATATACAGGTTAGGAGGAGGATCATAAGATACAGTTTACTGTCCTACTAGGGGAAATTTGCCTTTAGCATGAGGTCCAGGTACAGATGCATAACAGTATAAAATATAAAAAAATGTTCATTTGGTATCTAATATGCTACCTCTGTGTTTTGTCAGGACCTGGAGGAACAGCTAGAGGAGGAGGAAAGTGCTAGACAGCGCCTCCTGTTGGAAAAGGTTTCTTTGGAAACCAAAGTAAAGAGTCTGGAGACGGACCTTCTGACCGCAGTGGAGCAGAGAGACCGACTCAGCAAGGTAGACAACACATACGAACGTTGATATGTTGCAGTGTAGATATACAGTACATAAGCACATATGTTCCATTAAACATCTACAGAAAAGAGCACTCTTTCAGCACCGCTCACACGTTTATATACCGTAAAGATGTTTTGCATCATCCTTTTTTTTCTCTGAGCAGGAGAAAAAACTGATGGAGGAGCATCTGAGTGAAGTGACTGACCAACTCACTGAAGAGGAAGAAAAAACAAAAAGTCTGGCAAAGCTTAAGAATAAACAGGAAGCTGTCATTGCAGACCTTGAGGGTGAGTGTACTCCACGACTTTACAACCGCAAACAATAAAAAAAAAGTATTTTAATCAACTACAAAAGATGAGCCTGCTCCTGATTTGATTTATTATGACAGTAAACCCTTCCCCTAATGACATATAAAGTCATTGTTAGGTATTACATTTATTTAGTGAATTTAGAGAAAGTTAAAAGGGCTTGGTTAGTCTGTGACTAACGACTTCCACCACTGTTTGCAGAGCGACTGAAACGTGAGGAGCAGGGCCGATTAGAACAGGAAAAGTGGAAAAGGAGGATGGAGAATGAGTCGCTGGAGGCTCAGGAGCAGCTGTCTGATCTGGGCATGCTAGTCGCTGAGCTGAAGGGCACCCTGGCTCAGAAAGAGAAGGAAATCACCACTTTGCAGGGCCGGTGAGACACAACAGAAAGTATTATGCAAGTAAGAGTCTAATGTCTTTAAATGCTTCTGTTTCATTCTTTTGGGTTTGTTTTTTACTGTCAGGTTGGAGGAAGAAGGTGCACGGCGTGCTGAAGCTCAGAAGGCTCTGAGGGAGGCCTTATCCCAAGTGTCTGAGCTGAAGGAGGAAGTGGAGATTGAACGAGGGATGAGGGAAAGAGCAGAGAAACAGAGACGGGACCTCGGGGAGGAGCTGGAAGCTCTCAAAACTGAGCTAGAGGACACTCTCGACACCACAGCTGCACAGCAGGAACTCAGGTAAACACGGGTTGAAATTCAGACCGTGAAATAGAAATGCTGCCATGTTTTTCAGTGCTGAAATGTTTACTATAAATTATTCAGTCTTGTCGATCCTTCTGCATTTCCACAGGTCTCGTCGTGAAGCAGAGTTAAGTGAACTTCAGAGATGTGTTGAAGAGGAGACCCGTCGCCACGAGGCCCAGTTATCAGAACTCCGAGTCAAACACAGTGCTGCCATAGACAACCTTCAGGAGCAGCTCGACAACAGCAAGAGAGTAGGAGAAGCACACATACACACTGAAGCAAAACTTTCATGCAAACATGAATCATCACGACCACCTGTCTCTTACAGACACGTCAGTCCCTTGAAAAAGCCAAAGTCTTGCTGGAGGAGGAGAGGCAGAATTTGAGCTCTGAGCTTAAAAGCCTTCAAGCGAGCCGCACGGAGAGCGAGAGAGGTCGTAAGAGGGCTGAGGGTCAGCTGCAGGAACTCAGCGCCCGACTGGCTCAGGCTGATAGAGAGAGAGAGGACAGAGAGGAGAGACAGCAGAAGCTGCAGGTGCAAACAGATAAGCATTTCATTTTGGTTGCTTTGTTTTGTTTCTGTGTGTTTTAGCATTTACAAAAGCTTTGTACACCATAGTTCAGTAAAGTCTCTCATTATTTTTATAGAGTAAATAACCCTTATATTAAATTCTATTTCCTTCAGACTGAGATAGAGTCTCTCTCCAGCAATTTGTCCTCCTCTGACCACAAATCTCTTCGACTTGCTAAAGAAGTCAGCAGCCTGGAGAGTCAGCTGCATGATGCAAAGGTAAGAAAAACACACACGCACCTTCTTAACTTAGGACAGCTACTTTGTGTCAACTTCTGCTGTTAGAGTGGCACAATATTCTTTATGAAGTTACAAGTATCCATTAGACCCTTTATTAGAATAAGCGGTACTGATCATGGATGGGACCTGTCCAGGGTGTACCCCGCCTTTCGCCCGTAGGCAGCTGGGATAGGCTCCAGCCCCCCCGCGACCCCGCTCTGGGAACAAGCGGTTGAAAATGGATGGATGGATGGATCATGGATGGATGGAGTTACAAGTTGTTGTTTTTGTAATATTAGGAGCTTCTGCAAGATGAAACTCGACAGAAGATGTCTTTGGCCTCAAGGGTGCGAGCTCTGGAGGAGGAGAAGAACGGATTGATGGAAAGACTCGAGGAGGAGGAGGAAAGAGCCAAAGAGCTCACCAGACAGATTCAAACACACACCCAGCAGGTAAATGCAACTCTTGAAATGCTACATTTTGTTTTGGTAGATGTAATTAAACATAAATCCATGGTGTGCATAAAAAAAATCCACTTCTGCTCAACCTCTGCAGCTTGCAGAGCTACGTAAGCAGTCAGAGGAGGTGAGTACAGCCGTGGAAGCTGGAGAGGAGACACGCCGGAAGCTGCAGAGGGAGCTGGATAGCATCATCCAAAGAGAGCGACAGAAAGAGGAAGAGAAGGAAAGAGTGGAGAGGCAGAGGGAACGATTAAGGGAGGAAATAGAGGACATGACAATTGCCCTGCAACGAGAGAGGCAGAACTGCACGGCCCTTGAAAAGCGGCAGAAGAAATTTGACCAGGTCAGAGCTGTAAATGTTAGATTATGCACTGGCTGCAGAGCTGTAATGGAGCTGATATTCCCGAAGCATTTTCCCATGTCTGTAACTTTTCCTCATTTACCCTCAGTGTCTGGCAGAGGAGAAAGCTGTGAGCGCCCGCCTGGCAGAGGAGAGGGACAGAGCAGAAGCAGACAACAGAGAGAAAGAAACAAGATACCTAGCACTATCCCGATCCCTCCAGGTAAACTTTCTCTAGAATACATCTATGCTTGTCATGCATCCAACATTTTCATTGCTAACAATATGTTATGCCATATGTAGGAAGTCCAGGATCAAAGAGACGAGCTGGAGAGGACCAACAAGCAGCTCCGTCTGGAAATGGAGCAGCTTGTAAACCAGCAGGATGATGTCGGCAAAAATGTACGATTCTGACTTTTCAGACGTTTTTCATCCCTTTCAGCTTGTGTTGAGTCACTGTTTGTGTTTTTTTCTGCATTAGGTCCATGAGCTTGAGCGTACCCGGAGGACATTAGACACTGAAGTACAGAACTTGAGAGTTCAGACACAGGAGCTCGAGGAGGAGCTGGCAGAAGCAGAGAACTCAAGGCTGAGGCTGGAGGTCAACCTGCAGGCACTCAAAGCTCAGTTTGAGCGGGAAATCAGCACCAATGAGGAGAAGGGAGAGGAGAAGAGGAGAGCCCTCAGCAAGCAGGTAGAGAAGGAGAAGAGCACTGACATGGCTTGTGATGTCTGTCCAAGCTAACGCATTAAATTTTTTATTTACTTGTAATCCAGGTGAAGGAATTGGAGATCCATTTGGAAGAGGAAAGGACTCAGCGCTCTCAGGCTGTGTTAGTCAAGAAACAGCTGGAAGCAGAGCTGCAGGAATCCGAAGCCCAGGTGGAGGCAGCCGCCCGTGGCAAAGAGGAAGCTGTGAAGCAGCTACGGAGGCTGCAGGTAGAGCAGAAAGCCACTCAAATGCACCTTTTTTTTATGCTGTAGCCATCAGCAGACGTGAACGTGCAATGTTTTATTCATTTGTTCCAGAGTCAAATGAAAGAAATTCTGCGAGAGCTCGATGAAGCCAAGTTGGCTCGTGAGGAAGGAGTCACACAGTCAAAAGACAGTGAGAAGAAAATGCAAACACTGGAAGCCGAGGTGCTGCACCTTACTGAGGTACATGGTCTTAAGCGTGTTCTAAAACTAATCTCCGGTAACATACAATAACCCTGCAGCCCCTGTGGTGCCTGCACGTGTTTACATGACTTTCATGTTTGCATCGATTTCTCTGTGTAGGAGCTGTCTGTGTCCGAGAGGCAAAAACGACAGGCTCAGCAGGAGAGAGATGAGTTGGCAGATGAAATGGTCAACAGCAGCTCCGGAAAGTCCGTGCTTTGCCTTCTGCATCATGTTTATTAGAGTCTTATCACTTGAGCAGTTATTTTGATACTACTTAAGGTTGTGTGTACATACAGGAACGCACTGTTTGAAGAGAAACGGAGGCTGGATGCACGAGTCAGTCAACTGGAAGAGGAGCTGGAGGAGGAGCAGACTAACTCTGAACTCCTGGCAGAGAGACAAAGGAAGACAGCTCTCCAGGTACGATAGATGCACATATGCATAAGTGCCCTGTCTCCTCAGATTTAACATACATTCATGTAAGCACCCTTTACCAGTGCTCTGCTTGTGCTGCAGGTGGAGACTTTGACTGTGCAGCTTCAAGGAGAAAGAACTCTGTCTCAGAAGGCAGAGGCATCTCGAGAACAGCTGGAGAAGCAGAACAAGGAGCTCAAGGCCCGGCTGGGGGAACTGGAGGGAGCAGTGAGGGGCAAACACCGGCTCAGTGTCGCCGCCCTGGAGTCTAAGATTGAGTCAATGGAGGAACAGCTGGAACAGGAGAGACAGTGAGGGGAAACAAACAGACATCAGTTCAATCATTCATCATGAAGTTCATTACATTTGCTTTTGTCAGCGTTTCTGTCTGAAAGATAGACTTCTAAATCTTTACAGTAAGAGGAAAACAAACCGTCAGATTGTCAAAACACACGTGATTAGAGATTAAGAGTTTACCTTGACAGGTATGTGTCCTTTTGAATTGATTGATGCAGAGGTTAACAGATTCCCCTGTCCAACAGAGAACGAGCTATGTCCAACAAACTGGTGAGGAAAACAGAGAAAAAACTGAAGGAGGTTATGATACAGGCAGAGGATGAGAGGAGGCATGCAGACCAGTACAGAGAACAGGTAAGAGCATACCTGCCAGGTCAGACACACATCTTTCAGGACAAAGGCAATGAATGGAGCATTAATGGAGGCCAGGGCAGCTTAGTTTGCAGCCTAACTGTGCATTAAGGCACAAAGAGAGTGTTGACAAATCATCCTAAAACGAATGACTTATCCAGCTCAACATAAACTAATCCTAATCCTGTGTTTATTGTGACGTTAGATCACTTTCCCCTCCTTCCCCCTGAAAAATAAATCCCTCACAGCCACAGCAGACACACTATCTCCTCCCAAAACACCAGTGGTAATAATCTGCCAGGTTTAATCCTGCTGTTCCCGGATAATCTACCTTTTTAAATATCTACATGCCCCCCCTTTTGTCTTTCTTCTTCTTTCCTTTCTTATGTCCTTTCTTATGCCCCTCACACACACACACACACACACACCTTATGCTTGTCTCTCTGGTATAGCTGGATAAGTCGATGGGGCGACTGAAGCAGTTGAAGAGGCAGCTGGAAGAGGTAGAGGAGGAAAACTCTCGCACTAATGCCCAGAAGAGGAAGCTGCAGAGAGAGCTGGAGGAGCTCACTGATAGCAGTCAAACTATGACACGAGAGATCACCACCCTCCGCAGCCAACTCAGGTAGGCAAGCAATGCAGGCGATGTGTGTGTGGGTCTTTACTTCTGCTTGTATTTATTTGATCATCATGTCTTGTTTGGTTTTGTTTTTAACATTCCATTAACCTGATATAATTTGTTTTGTTTCGCTGTTTTGTTACGTCCTTTTGCGTCCATCTAACACTGACATATTACTCATCTGTCTGCGTCACACCAACATCCAGCATCCCAGATTGGAGACCCGAGAAGTAGGTTGCTGTGTGTGATACCATTTTTTTATTACGTCTGTGTGTGAAAAGCTGGAGGTTTTAAAGCAGCAGTGTGTAAAATGCAGACAGCTCTATTGTCAGTCACTCAACATGATATCCACCTCGTTGTTTATAGTTGTTTAGAATCAGATGAAATGCAAATGGATTGTTTTCTCTTCAGTTTATAAGTCATTTATATCTACAGATACTCCATCAGACTATGTGCTTGTTCACATTTCTAGCATCTATCATTGTTTCTATTGAATTGAAATAATTTGGGTAATTGTGCAGAACTTAAAAACAAGTTATTAAGGAGAATAATTTAATTTGAATTGGCTGTGTTGGAGCAGGAAGCACAGGAAAACATCCAGCGCAGCGACTATAGCTGTAGAAGCTTCTGCTCCATGCATGAAATGAGAATAATGACAGTAAAGCTGGGAAAAGTTTGAGTTTCTAAATGTCACAAAAACCTCACACTGCTCCTTTAAGCTTCCATATTCACTATGTGTCTAGTATTTATGTTGGACATTCTGCAATAGTATTTTTGTTTTTGTACATCTGGAGCTCTTTTTTTAGCCATAGCTTAAAGTTATGGGGCATACATTTTTTTCTTTTGTATTTTTATTTTATTTGTGTTTTTTTGTTACTGATACTCTTCTAATGTCTTTAAGAGGAATATGTAGCCACTATAAGCAGCCAGTTAGTCTAGCTTAGCCTGGCTTAGCTTAGCTCTCTGTGGGCCTTTTTCGACTAGACTGGTTCCCGTTCTAGTTCGGTTCTTGAGCTATAGCCAGAGCTTTGCTGGTTCAACTTCAGTGTTTCCAAAAAAACAGTTTTGTTTTCCACCGAAAGAGCCTGGTCGGTTCTGCGTCATTACGTAATCTACATCATGTTTACGTGCTTAATAATAAACTTCACAGCCTCCCGTTACATATGAGTAACACTATAACAGCAACACTTACCAGACTTCATGGTGTTGAAGTTATGAGTTTTCACCACATTTTCCACCATGGACAGGAGGAATAACTCAATCATGGTGGAGTTCAGGACGCCGGTTGTTTAGTTCACTGTCGCCAAAATCAGAAATAGGATCGGGATAATGCGGGTTGCTTTTGGATTGCTTGTTACCGCCGTGTCCCAGCTTCCTCTCCTGATCTATGAAATCTATTTAAGCTTTTATCATATGCTGAGCAGCTGATCAAGGCGCCG
>JBAMHV010000006.1:11416544-11426966 GCA_037177535.1 Pseudomugil gertrudae | reverse complement strand
CAGAGAATAAAACAACACAAGCATGAAATCAAACGAGGAACAGCATAGATAAGAGCCAGACTGCTGCAAGTCTGGTTAGACACAGCTATTGTCCTGTAGGACACAGACGTCCCAAAGTGTTACTTTTTTTTGTGTTTGATGTTACACATAATCATACAGAACTGTCTTGCATATTAATGTCAAGTTCTGTTGTGTTAATTCTGATCAGGGATAAAAAATATTACATTTATTAGTTTCTGTTGATCAACAAAAACAACTCATCCATTGTTTTTTACAAATTAGATCCGTAAGATGAAGCTGCCCGGCCGTGAGAACAGGATTGCCGTTGTTGTGGGAACTGTCACCGATGATGTCAGGATTCAGGTTATCCCCAAGCTCAAGGTAAATCTTTCTAGTTTCCCCATAAAATATCTAGTTAATGGCCGCTACATAAACGTTGTAAGGATCTAAATCTGAAATAGTCCTAAAGTGTTTGTTGCTGTTGCATAGATCTGCGCTCTCAGGGTGACTGATGGCGCTCGTCGCAGGATTCTTAAAGCAGGAGGTCAGGTGATGACTTTTGATCAGCTGGCTTTGGCCTCTCCCAAAGGACATGGCACAGTGCTGCTGTCAGGTAAAGGCGCTTTTTTGTCTTCCCTCAGGTTAAGCAAGTCATTATAATGTAGGAAAAGATGGTTATTTTCTAAACCACAAAACGGATTCATCCCACCTTATTTTAGTAGATCTATAAAAACATATCCTGCAAGGATATATAAGTTATTATACAAGTTTTATCTAAACATCTGACATCTGCTGTGTTGTCTTTTGCTCTCATCATGTGGGAATGAGTTTGAGCATTCATATTTGGAAAACTGGTCATATTAGACCAGCATGTTATCTTTCTGTTATGGCCTGAACATTAGAAAGTGGTCATGGTGCATTAATTACACACTGGTACACTGCATGCTGTGTGTTCTTATTTGGGGTAAAAATGAAACTTTCTGTACTGTTCCTATTTGAACACAAGAGCAATATATGGAACGTAAAAAAGCTGTTTGAGGCAGCAGTTATCATATTGTGCACTTTTTAT
This sequence comes from Pseudomugil gertrudae, assembly GCA_037177535.1. Lineage (NCBI taxonomy): Eukaryota > Metazoa > Chordata > Actinopteri > Atheriniformes > Pseudomugilidae > Pseudomugil > Pseudomugil gertrudae. The sequence goes on along the minus strand of JBAMHV010000006.1, from coordinate 11,425,897 downwards.
ACTTATCTTTGAGAGCAGTGGTGAACGTACAGTATGTGCTCACATTTGAAGCATTACGTTCGAACCTAGTAGTCATTAGCTGTAAAAATGTGCATATACGGGCCTTTGAGGATAACTTTTTATTTTAAGCAAACACACAAAGTCGTCTGAATTCTGCATGCTATCTTGTGAGAACTGGGATAGATAACTAAACTATAGCCATCATGTCATTAAACAGTTTCTTGAGCTGTTTTGAATCGAGCATTTAGCCAGATTGAAATCCTTCTCATTAAAGATTCATACTAACATATTAAATCACTCATATCTGTAAGTGTATTTTAAAAGATTTTGTGGGAAATGAAAATGACAGGTTTTCAGAAATGTTACAGACTGGCAGCTTTCTTTTCAGATGGTACATCGTGTTTGTATGCACTTCTAAACCTTTGTTTGCATCGCAGGACCCCGCAAAGCTAGAGAGGTGTACAGGCACTTTGGAAAAGCCCCTGGAACCCCTCACAGCCATACCAAGTATGTATACACAAAATTTCCCTCTCGACTGTGTTTAAAACGTGTAAGAAAAGATGCTCTGAAGTAGACAAAGTTGTTTCTCTTCTATCCTATAAGGAAAATAGAATAAATACATCTTATTTTTCTCCTCTGACATTAATAGTCAAGATCCTTGCCCTGTTTTAGGGTTTTGTGTCTGGTTAACGATCATGTACCCCTGCTGGTCTCAATGCCTCAAATATTGCTCACACTACACTTTGTTCTGGTACAAACCAGCTAATGAAGATTAGCTTGTTTGTTTCTTTTTCTGGGTACACAAATCCTTTTTTCTAAGTGCGTGTTTTAAAACTTTTGCCCAGTAAAGAAAAAAGTGGATGCGCGATTAGAAAAGTCCTGTTATTTTTTTGTATACAAGGGGTTTATTTGTCCCTTTTGACAATGTTTTTTTTTAAGTATTTTTTTAAATTTTAAAAATGTTTTTCAAATGGATTTTATTTATTATTGTATAAAATTATCAGAAGACCAAAATCTGATTGTTTCACGGAATTATGAGCAAAGTTTTTTTTTAACCACAAAGTGATGCTAAATGTATCATACACGCCCAGTTCTTATGGGTTAAGCTTCTTAATCTAAGTAATCATAGGTTAACCCTAACCCAATATTTACCTACCTTGATTTAAAACAATGGTTTTTACATTGAGTGCATGATTGTCAGTGAGGTAATTCTGTTTTCAGGTTGGGTTCAAATAAAACTGCCACATCTATTTTTAATGCATCATAAAATTATATTTTTACACAGACTTTATTTTTTTAAAAATGCACATCACTCTTAATTTACGTAGCTAAAACTTTAATAAAACTCATGAAAGATTGTTGCATTATCAATACTTTGTGATTGTTCATCTGTCAATGATTGTCCAGATGTGTGCACGGTAATGGCTCGTACATCTGAGCTAGTTTTAAATGATAGAAGAGATTAAATTTCACCTTTTTAAATGTCTTTTCTAATTCTCTTAATGGAGAAAATGCATCTTTTGCTACAATTTTAATTCTATTTCAGCACTTTTATGTGTTTCCACTTATATAAATAAGTGTGGATAGAGGATTTTATAACACTTGATACCCTACATATTTAGTGTGCAATTTAATCTAACAAATGCTTGAAATACCAAGAAACTTATTTAAAGATGAATAAATCTTTTAAATTGATCTAAAATATTGATTGGTGTGGGTTTTTTCCTTTTATGTATTTAATCTAATTTTCTCCCCTTTTCCAGGCCGTACGTCCGCTCCAAGGGCAGGAAGTTCGAGAGAGCCCGTGGTCGCAGACCCGGCTGTGGCTACAAGAATTAGTCTGTTTTTGTTTTTCATGCAGTCTGACACAAATAAAACATTGGCTGTACAAAACCAGTGGTCCTGTTGTTTTATCACGCAACTCATTTACCTGCTGTTACATGGGGAAACATTGCTTTCAGTGGACAGCATGGATATCATCAGGCGGGGCTTTTCTTCTTACACATTGCTCGTTGTAGGGCTTGAATGTAAAGTTAACATGATGCATTTTAGAGTTTATCAGCTGGCCTGGTGACAAACACTTAGCCCGGAAGTGGTGTACTGTTGATGATTGGAGAATGTCGGTGGGTGTTGCAATGTTTTCCTTGTCATTGGATTTCCTCTCCGCCACTCAGAGCCGCTGCTGCTTCTCGTCCAGACACTTCCTGCATCGAGACACTTTTTTCACAGCCCACGACTGAGTCGTGAAGAGGGAGACAAGATGAGGTAACATTTTGAGTCACGTCTATCGTTATGTTTAGCTTGGCTTTTGCTAATCCTGGATAGATAATATGAAGTTTAAAAACTGGTCAGTCATACTCCCCGTTTGCTAAGTTGCTAAATTGTGTAGCTCAAAAGTATTTAATCTTCAAATGTTAGCTGCCGGGTTACAGTATAATGAGTATCATTTGCAAAGTGTGAAGGAAATAATGGTTTGCTATGTATGTAATGAGGTTACTCGTCATGTAGCTATCAGCTAGCCATAGCTAACTGACAGCGCTGTTTCTCTTGACAGCAGCAGCTAACGTGTAAACTCAATCTCGTTATATGCTAGCCCTATTTCTTTTGGCGTGAATTAAATTATTGTAACCTCAACACTTTTCCGATTTCATAAAAGCCCACAAAAGTGCTTCCTCAGCGTGGTTATGGTAAAAAGGAGAAGAGCGTTTGAGTTGCCGTCTAGCTTGTCGGACTGCTAGCTGCCATAGGTGGACAACGTAGATCAAAGTTTGCTGGTGAATTAGCATTTAACTGAAGACCACCAGGTTGTTGGTCAAGCTATAAAGTAAGACTGCTACTACAAGCCATCTCTAAATGAGTTCAGTAATCCTACTAAAAAACACATTCTTGTATTGAGAGTTCAACCAAACCACAACTTGACCAACATACTCCACAGCAGCTTCTTTGTGTAGGTGACAAATTTAGCCTGCGTGTGTGATTATTTCTGGGTGTCTCCAGCCTGCACTGCAAGGACCTAGGTGCAACAATGGGCATCACTGTATTACCTTTCTGTGTTTTATCAGCAGAGGACATCAGCTAAGTAGTGATTTTTTTTTCTATACAGCTTGGAGAATTTCCTGGCTGTTTATAAAACGTGACCATTTGTTGCGTATGGTGGTCCCATGAGTGTGTTTATACTTACACAAGTCTGATAATATGCTGACCTGGCACATAAACATTGCTAGGCTATAAGCCTCTGATAAAAGATAACTATAACTTTATAGATGACTGTCAGAAGTCATGCAAATTATTAGTGTTTGACATTTTAAATGATCAGACTTAAAATGGAAATAAATAAAACTGTTCAATTCCAGTCAGTAGTCAAAAATTCAAGTTGTGAAAGATATGTTTAGTCTCTAAATCTGGTTACACAAAAGCCCTGGGTATAAAAATGGCTACGCATTTTCATCATCTCATTAAAAATAGTGTGGTGTCTCAGCAAGACGATCGAGGATGTGTGATTGTGAGTCAGTTCAGCGGACACACCTAAGGTCAATGAGCGTGAATATTGAATTGCTTCACCCCGTGAGCCTAATCTCTTCTTTTTTTATCACCACTATCTTCTGTACTTGTTTCACTCTGATTGTGTAAAACTACAGTTTAGAAAGATTTCCCTTTGATGGCCTGATGCAGGCGAGCCAGGGGTACAGATTTAGTTTACCTATTGTTGACTTATTTTAAAGTGTTTAAAAATAAAGAAAATCTTAATTTCCTCCCGTTGTTTCTGAAAATGCTTCCTGCAGGATAACCCACAAATAGCAAAGTGTTGTTTTATTTACCAGTTTGCGAGATGCACACTGACAGGTTGTTCTCTTTCCTCCCATCATACAGGAACAGAGATCTGTGGGAGGGAACGTGAGACACTAATGAACAACAATAAGATGACATAAATTCAGGACCCATCTGAAACTCTTTCCCTGTTTGTATTTTGTTTTTGTTCCTCTTTTTGTGTTGTTTCAGTACTCCTTTAACAAGTATATTCTTGAAAAAAAACTTCAAGTTTATCACACTACTGTCACGGAGACTGGCCTTGTTACTCTTGTTTGTCTGAGTATATATCAGAGAGATTTAAGATAGCAATAGAGGTATCAAAGGTCTCGGAAAAAATTGCACTTATCCTTGTGGCATTAATCACACTTAAGGCTGCACTTGCCATGCAACATACTTTATAAAAACATCTTGTGCATCAACTTACTTTAATCGTTTTAGCCTTTTTTGTATGCAAGGTTGTGTTTGATTGTCCTATTCTTACATAATTGATCTATATTTTAATGCAATTAAGAGGCTCAGTTTTGTTAATTTTTTATAATTACATGAAGGCTGATTGTTAATGTAAAATAGCTGCTTTGCTGCCTTGTATTGTTATCAATAAAGGCAGCTTTAAGTTGTAATTTAAACTTATTTTTAAATGCAATTTAATGAAGAACATCTTTGTTTAAATGTCAGATTTAAGATCAAATCCAGTTGTGTTGAAAGTATTGCTTGTACAAACACATAAGCTGACCAAACTGTGATGGAAGATTGTAAATGGTCGATCTAGCAGTTCCCACTTTCACTGGATTGATACCCTTTATGATTGAGTGTGTGTATACTGGAAGGAATTATCTTTTTTTACCCTCTTTGACATGAAGATCTGACCTGAAATGGACACACACGAAGAAAAGTTTATTTTTTGTGACATTGCCTGAAACACGAACATTCAGATCCCTTTTTTTTTTATTTTTTCCTGTAAATCTTGAAGTACTGCCATCCTCCAGGCTTCTCACTGCTGCCAAATCTACTGTTCGGCTAGTTGAACTGGTAAATATTGTCTTCTTGAAGCGTGAGAATGCGCTCTCCAGATCTTTCTTCACCTTGTCCAGCAGAAGCTCTCCTTCATGGCCAGTTTGCAAGCTGGGGTTCAGGCAGTAACAGTAACAATAACAGCTGCCCTAACAGCCCTGCCAGTCCACGAGGGCTCTCCCCCGCTGCCTCCCTGACTCCAGCTTCAGCATCCAGCTATGCCTTGACCCTAACCCACACTCACATACACATTCAACGGCTGTCTCCACGGCCCGGAAAAGAAGCCCGTATTTTGCTGCCTGTTTCAGAATTGGTAGGGTGCAGCTGCCCTCGTTTTCCCGCGCCTCCTCTGCTGGTGCTGTATTGGTACCCTCCAGGGAAACGGCGGAAAGGGGTGTCACGGCGCCGGCAGGTGAGGGCCTATCTGGCCGAGACCAGGGCTGAAGCTGAGAGGTGGTCGGCTGCTGTGCAGTGTCTCCTCAGAGGTGTGCCCGTCACTGCTGAAACAGGTGAGTATGTGTCTTCCTGTCTGTGTGTGATTGCTCTTGATTTGTGTGGCACATTAATTACATCGTACTGACCTTCAAGAGGTTTTCATGTCTGTCATGATGCAGTCGCAGATACTGATTATTTTTTAAGGATGTAGAACGTATGAATGAGAACACAACTGTCTAAATGTATGTTTTCCTTCAGCTGTGAAAGGTTTAGTCTGTAAGACGGGGCAAGTTAAAGCTCTAGCAGCAGTGTCCTGCATGAACTGCAGGTGCTAATGCTAGTTTTTTAGAAATCATAATCTTTCTGGCCACAACTATCTCCTTAAAGTCCACAAAGCAAAAACAATATATATAGATATCTGTATAAAACAGAAATTAATCTGCTGTTTTTAGTTTTCTTTTCTCCCCCAAAGGTTTCAGCAACCTAACCTTCATCACAGATAAATGTTCCTGTTGAATGATTTTATCTTTCCTAATAACATAGGTAGTATACTGGGTCGAAGTTTTTGGTCTGACCTTTTATGTTTCCATGAAAGTGTTGAACTCACAATGTTGCCTCGTTTAGCTTTGATTTACACTCCTTTGTAAATGCTTGCTAATTTTAGCCAAATACCACAGTCTTCCTGAATGTTCAGCTCTCACATTTAGTCTGCGAGAGAACAAACACAATAGTTGAGCATCTACCTAAAAACAATGGGAGGTTAACAATAATCCACAGTAAGAAACATGCATGTCCAGTGTGCCTGTTTATTTTCTTATTACTAAACTTTCTCTTTATTTTATCTGTTCCTTTTCTTCTTTATTTCTTTCCCTTATCTGTCCTGCACATATTGCCTGCATCATCCAGAGAGGGTGGAGCTGCTGAAGCTCGCCGCTCTTTCCCTTCTGCCATGTTCAGGAGGATTACTTATCAAACAGATGACTTCTCGGTGTGCACTGTCTGACTGTGTTTGTTTTTAGGTTGTGCCTGATTAACATAACCTGCATTTCCATCTTTTATTCATCACATCCCCTCTTTAGACGTGATGTTGAACCATATATTCTCTAAAATGTGTATCCTTTCAGAACAAGGGGGAAATTACACAACTTATTTTATTTCTCTTCACATCGTTATTGTTTTTCAGTCACACTTAGATGAACATGCCTGTCACTGTGTTTCTAAAGAATTACTGTGTTAATTCTGTTAAGTCTTCTGCTGAGTGTTTACTGCTTTGTTTTGCCCTTATTTGTTGCATAATCCAGATTTTACCTGCAAATGTCAAATGTAGCCTTTTCATCACTATCCATGCAACACTGGCATCCATCCTTACACACAGCCATTGTGTGACAGCAGAGGTTATCACGTTTAATTATCATGTGTCTGACATTAAATGGTTTTCCAGATATGCATGAAAGTCAGCTCTGTGCAGGGTGAAGTAGATCCTGTCAGGTTAACTAAACGAGCCTTTATTAGTTAAATGCGATCAAAGTCCAGGGTTGGGCAACGCTGTAATCAGAAAATCTGATTAAATGTCTTGTATGGGTTTAAAAGTCATTCATGCTGTTTTTTTTTCTTTGTCAGAATTTTCAAGAAGTCTGCTACCTCGTCCAAGGCGACTGCTGTTATTGGTCAATCCGTTCAGTGGAAGGGGCCAAGCGATGCAGTGGTGTCATACCCACATCCTGCCAATGATTAGAGAGGCCAACATCAGTTACAACCTCATACAAACAGGTAACACGAAAACAGTGTGCCAGATGATGTACATCAGGCAGATGTTTATAATGGACGTTTATTCATCTTATTGTAGAGCGTCAGAATCATGCAAGAGAGCTTATCAGAGAGATATCGCTCCCAGAGTGGGATGGCATCATCATTGTGTCTGGGGATGGTTTGCTGCATGAGGTGAGGTTCTCATGTTGTGGAATTAAGCATCGTGAAAATGATGTTTTTCCACTGATTGCCTTAATTTGACTGTGTTGTGTTGTCTAGGTAATTAATGGACTGATGGAGCGCCCAGACTGGGAACAAGCAATAAAAACACCTGTTGGTATTCTGCCCTGTGGCTCTGGGAACGCACTAGCTGGTTCCATCAACCACCATGCAGGGTGAGCGTGGAAACATTTATACCTGTTAATTTTTAATACGTGAGACAACTAAAGGTGTCTGGAAAACAAAGGTGGTCTAATCGTTTTATTTTGAGACTGTAATTGTGACATCTGTGATGTAATTTCAGCTCATCTTAATGCCAGATTTAGGAATGCATCTCTGCATTTAATGTGCTGCACCTTTCTGAAATGCTCTTTTCAGCTTTAGTACATTTTTATCTGATATCGTATGTTCTTCAGATGTTTTTTTTTCTGTTCAGTTCTATAGTCTTTTGTCTCCATCTTATCCAATATTGACACGTTGTGAAACTAAGGGCCACAGTGGTTCACTGATAATGACTTCTTTGATGTAGTCGGGTCATCGTACACCATTAGATAAAATGGTTTATGGACTCAGTGTCTTTAGACGCTATACAGTACATGAATCACATGTTTCCATCTTTCAGCAAACTTTAACTCAAACACAGCAGAGTCAAAGCAGATTAAAAATTTGTGAACATGTAGATTTATTCTATAGAAGATGTGAAATTGATATCAAATGAGTAAATTAGTGCATTTGTGTTTGTCTATGCACCATATATCTGGGTTGGGCTGAGTTGTTATGTAAATCAGGAACTCTGATTTAGCACAAAGCTAACCACGCTACATCTGTGGCCAGTTTAAATAACTGGAATATTCCCAGCAAGGTTAAGTTAGTTTAAGTACTGACAACAGGTTGTTGTGTTTCTTATTTTCATGTGTCTCTCTCAGGTATGACATGTGCCTTCGAGAGCCCCTCCTGTTGAACTGCTGCTTTCTGCTCTGTCGAGGTGGTATTATACCCATGGACCTGGTCTCCGTGACAACAAGCCCTGCTCCCTCCAACAACAGCTATGCCGCAATACCCAGGAGACTGTTTTCCTTCCTCTCTGTTGCCTGGGGCTTTGTGTCCGACGTGGACATTGAAAGTGAAAGGTATGTAAATAACTAATAATGTAGAAGAAATATTTGTCAGTGTATAAATTAGTCACCAGAATTAGTCATCTGCTTTTAACCCATCACTAGTTAGACTGGGAGCAGTGGACCATTTTCTCATGGTCCAGGGAGCAGATAGAAAACCCACCTCTGTAACCACTAAGCTGCCACTCCCCATGAAATATGTAGCATTACTCAGGTTGGTTACAAAACATGGTTTTGTTCCTGTTCCAGGTATCGAGGCCTGGGATCAGCTCGCTTCACCCTGGGCACCTTAGTGCGCATTGCTTCACTACGCTCTTACAAGGGTCGCCTGTCCTACCTGCCTCCCTCTGTTGTTACTGCATCCCCTGATGGCACACCTCCTCCACCAAGGAGACCCCTGTCACGCAGTATCACAGAAGGCCTGGAGGGTTTCTGCCGAACACCTATCCATCGAACTTCCTCTGATATGGGCATCAGTGAGCAGAGGAGCCTGCGTAGGGGGGAAGGAGAAAGGGAAAAGGAGGAGAGGCAGAGACAGAGGGAGAAGAGAAGAGAGAGAGTCAGGGGGGGAGGAACTGGTGTCGTGAGGGCAAGCAGTCTTGCAGAAGACAGAGAGAGAGAAGGGGAGATGGAGGCAGAAGAGGAAAAGTCAGGAACATGTTCGGAGCGGTCTGGGACAAGTTCAGAATCCATGGAAAGGAATCAATGCAATATGGAAAAGAAAGAGAGGCTGGAGAGAATCAATGATCAAAGAGAAAATGAGGGCACAGCAGAGCAAGACTCTAGAGAGATGGAGGAGGATGAAGGGAAAGACGAGGAAGGCAGTGGTGGTTCTGTAGAGGGGGAAGGAGTGCTGCATGCGAGAGAGCTGGGAGATAACTACGGGTTGGACATGGGCCGAGAGGCAGATGAAGAGCCAGAAGGTTGCATCAATTACCAGGAAACCAGACAGGTGGTAAGAAAGAATTCAGCTCCTTCCAGTCAGATAGCCAACGCTCTAATCCCCCAGCCTCT
>JBAMHV010000006.1:11397489-11416444 GCA_037177535.1 Pseudomugil gertrudae | reverse complement strand
CAGGAAACCAGACAGGTGGTAAGAAAGAATTCAGCTCCTTCCAGTCAGATAGCCAACGCTCTAATCCCCCAGCCTCTGAGTCAGGAAGCCAGCACCGATGCTGATGCATCATATGGGATGGAGGACATGGATCTGAATGGAACCTACTTCCAGAAAGAAACATACCCACTGGATGTGGCTCGTGAACGATCTCTTACCATTTCCTCTCCCTTTCGTCATTCTCCTTTCTCTTACAAGCAGAAGGCTCTGGACCAAAACCAAAATGCCTCTCGACCGAGGCCCCTATCACTCCTCCAGCACTCCCACACAAACTCCCTCCCCCCTAAATTCCCATCTCTCTCGCTCTCTCCCTCACCTCCCTCTTCTCCTTCTTGTGCCTCCCCTCACTCATCATCCTACCTCGCTCCACGTCCAAATACCCCAAATTCCACCTCACCCTCTCCCTCTTTACGCACACCGTCCTCATCTTTTAACTTTGACATCGCCGAACCAGCAGGACCCTTCAAGAACCGTCCGTTTGTCTCGCTGCCTTTAGATTTACCAAGAGATAACTTGCTACCCCCTCTTGACCAACCCCTTCCCACCAGAGATTGGGTCACCATTGAGGGGGACTTTGTTCTGGTCTTGGCTCTGTATCAGACCCACCTTGGAGCTGACCTTCATGCCGCACCACAGGCCAGGTTTGACGATGGGCTGATCCACCTGACCTTTGTGCGGGCAGGGATCTCCAGAGCCACCCTACTCAGACTGTTCTTTGCCATGGAACGAGGAACGCACCACTCCGTCAGCTCACCGTATGTGAGCCATGTAAGCTGCAAGGCCTTCAGGTTGCAGCCTCTGTCTACACGAGGAACACTCACCGTGGATGGAGAACTTGTGCCCTACGGGCCGCTGCAAGCACAGGTCAGAAAAAGCACAATAGTTCTTATGAAATGGTTTAATTGACATTGAATGTAGACGTGTGAACAAACAGGCTTTGCTTTGTACCAAGTAATAATGCTGTGATGTTCCACCCATTAGACACTAATCATTTTTTGCTGATCTCTCAATATTTTACAGGTCCATCCTTCCATGGCTCGTCTCATTGTTGGAGACTCTGGAGTGCAGATTACCAGATTTTAATCAGGGATTGGTTGAGTTGAATGACACATCGGCACTCTACTGAATTAGTTTATCTCTGTTGCTGTCAATACTCGTCGCAGAAAGGGCAGTATCTTTGATGTCTAAATTAGCATGGATTGCAGGAACTGCTTTTTAAATTTTATTTTCAGGGATTAACAAAAGGGATAATTTACCGAGCCACGTCTCATCGGAGAATGACTGCAGGGATTAGTACCGAATTTGAAAATGGATCAAAATGCTCTTGATTGCACAGATGGTAAATCGTGCTCGGCGTCTCCTGAGAAGCATGGAAACTGCACAGTTGTGGATAATAGGAGGGAATGGCAATTAATTTGGTTGTTTTTGTGCAGATAGTGCATGCGTTGGATGTATACATGCATGCAAAAAAAAGCACTACCTGATTTTTGCCTTACATTAAGAAAACAGATTAATTTATAAGAAAGTTGTGTCTTAGAAAGTGGAAAGCTTTTTAAAAATACTCACTGGGGCCAGCTCCACATGACAATGACCCTCCATCTGTTCAGCCTCACCTCCACCAATGTCTAAATGTTTAAATAGAAAAACTTCAGCCCTCAGAGGAATGCCTTATCTGACTGTACAGTTCAGCTGTACCTTTGCCTGTTCTGTCTTATATAAGGAACCGGAATCTTATCGATCTGTCCACCTTTCAGTTTACATTAGCTATATAAAAGCAGTGTTATTCTTATATTATTAGACAATTCATTGTGCCAACTGGAAACTGTGTACTTTAAGCATGCCACTCAAACCACTGTTAAACAGTAGAAGAAGTGGCTTTAAGCATTTGTTATGCAAATAAATCCACGTAGAACAGCAAGAAGAAAGTTTTTATAATCCTTACACGAGGAGAAATAGAACCATTGAACAATAACCAGCATCAATATGTTTGGATACAGTCTGTTTTCTTAGCCAATGGATGTATGCTGTTAGAGATGTCGGTGATATTGGTCTTTCCAACATATTGAACAGAGAAATGTGTGGGGAAAAAAAAATCACTTTTTTTTTGCTTTTAGACACTTTTGTTTAAAAAAAAAAACACCAGAGCTTTAGTCTCCAACACTATTTCATGTCTAGCATATGCCACTATCTCTTAGTTATATTTGAAAGTAGAGGACATCACTTGCCTAAGTTAATTAGGAAATAGTGCATGTATTTTGCACAAACAGTTGAGTTGAAGAACACAAATTCACAACACTAGATTCAATGTAATATTTACATACTAACTACAGTGACACACCCAGACATATTGTTTCAGAAAGTGCATTTATTTGATTGAGCAGCTCCCTTCTGATGTTTGGAAATTGATCACATGCATTAAAATGTCTGAAATTCATTGCTTGCAATTTGAAAACTCGGCTTTTGACTGTTTACAAAGCGTAAAGAGGCATCAAAAGAGACTGTATTATCAGATCACCTACTCAATCACGAGACGAGATGGAAATCAAACCAGTTCGCACGATGAGGAATTAACCTACTGAAGAGAAAGTATGTTTAAGTCACAGACTGATAAGTAAAATTACAACCTGCTAAGAACAAACTTACTTCCAAATGATAAGTTAAAACTTGGAGCAGACTGTGGAGACTGGCTTGTCTTTTAAAATTTCTTTATCTTAAGACCTGCTGACAGACTTGGTCTGTAAAAAGAAACAGATCTTTAGCATGTGCAATGTATCAATCAATAAAATCATGTGCCAACTGCTTGGATCATTATCAACATACTGTATGTCTTGGTCACGCCTGGACAAATCAATGTGTTTGTGTAATAAGCCTGTAAATTCTGGCTGTTGATCATGAACTAATTAAAACTGAAAAAAAAAAATCCAGTAAAACTTGTTTTTCACCAGGATGTTTCCTTCCTGCTTTTGCCTTTATTCCCTCCATGAGAGCACAGTGGAGCTAGTTTTCCACAATTACACTGGGCTTACACATCTACAGAATGTGAGTGCAAAGTTTGGAGTCTAGGCTTTTAATAGTACCAAATGGGGTCATTTATACACACTTCAGATGGAAAATTTGCCAAAATGTTTACTCTTAAAGGTTAGAAACTTAAATCTGACAGGTTTACTTTCATAAACTTGTTATCTGTGGCCATAGTTGGGACCATGGTGTTATTTACTCATTTGATAAGACAATGTTAGGGAGCAACACCTAAGCTGATAATAGCATTAAAATGTCTGTAGCAGACTGCCTGTAATGAAGTTGTAATTATTACTAAATCAGTGAAAATATATGCATAATGTACAGTTAATAGTTGCATATGGTTTCAAATAAATGTAACTGTATGGTTGTCTAAGTTAAATGAATGTTTTTTGAAGTCTTGTCTCTAATGTTATAGGTCTGAGCTTTTGTTTTAATCAACAGGTATAATTTTATGGTATTTGTGGTTATGCATATGCATCAACAGTTTCAGGAGAAGCTGCTTACCCATTTGTCACAAACATGAACTCACATCCCTAGTTACTGTATTTTAACTGAATGTAGGTATAAAAGTATCAGAAGGCATAAACAAGCACTGGTGATTTTAGTAAGTTTGGGGAAATTTTAACAATATTGTAGGAACATGTTGGAACAAGATTAAGCATTTGTGGAAAAATAACTGGTGGGATATATTAGTCTCACTAAAGCGCTGAACTTCTGATCACAAAAATCACAGCTCTCTGTTGTATGGTCATTATAATTTTAGTGTGAAATCTATATTTTAAATCCTACATATCCAGGAAGACAATGATTGTACACACATAGTGCAGTTTTTATATAAAGTGTCTAAAGTCCTGTCGGTGGTTCAAACGTCGAAATGTACTTTTACATCTATTCTCAAACTATGACAACGTCGTATTTTGAAAAGCAACTGACCGGAAGTCGACATCTCGAGAGACAGATACCGCTTCCGGTGTCGCCACCTTCTTTGTCTTCGGCCCAACATTTCGACATCACGGGTTCTCTAAATTTCTTTTTTTATTTTGAGGATATATTTACACATATATCCAAATTTTTCTAACGTTTAATGACAGTCGACTCTGATCTATTTATGCCTAAAAGTAAAACGCCAAAAATGGATGACCTGGACTACAGTAAGTGGTTTTAGTCGCTGTTCGCATTGACTGTTTTTGCTAATAGTGGCTAGTACTGTAGCCTTTACCTCAGTTTTTTTGGCACATGCTAGTTTAAATGTTAGTCTTGTTAAAAATATTATATATAATGACTAACAATGTACTATTTCCTCCAATACCGGGGTAACGATAGACTGAATTTGGGTAAAAAAAAAAAAGCTACAAGATGATTTTAGCTTAGCAAAGTAAATATTGATTTTTTTTATCGTTCATGCTAACTTTACAGCTAATGTTCGCGGACATTTAACAGTCCACATTGACATTTTAGTGCACAAAATCTTGTACAAATATTGGTTTCCATAAAACCACCCGCTCAACAGCTGTTATTATGTACAGGTTCCCTTTTTTGTGACTTAAATATAATTGATCCAGACTGTGGGCGTGGTTGTTGGACGTGTAGGGCAGCTGTGTGTGTGTGTGTGTGTGTTTTAAATAAACCTAGAAGGTTTTGCTCATCATTGTGTGGTATGGATAAAATACTTTATTTTCCTATTTCTGATATTGTTTGTTTTGTTTAAATAAACGACTATAAATGTGTTGCACATCAGTTTGCTAAAGCGATGTACTTCAGTGGTTTCTCGCTGTTCACAAAGAAGAGGTGCTGATCCAGTTGGGCCGATACCAAATGGGGATGTTAAAGTCATTAGCCCAACGCTGGCTTGTGTTCTTTCTTTCCCCCACCCTGTTATATAGTTGAAAATAGAGTAGACAGTGTTGTTCATTTTTAGAAATTTATAGGAAACAAAAAAAAGCCTTTATTCATGTTTTGTTCATTCATTGAATGTGGTAAAAATGTTCTAAGAATACTATAGATGTAAAAGCTCTTCTAAATTTCTGACCTAAAGAAGCACATAATGTGTGATGAAGAGTGACTAACTTTAGTTTGAATGCTGCTTTTCATAGCTTTTTCATAGCATTTGATGTAAACTCTGCATATATATCCAAATTAAGTCTGTATGTCAGGTGTTGCAGCAGGAAACACTTGCAGGACTGCAGCCCTCATTGACCTGACCATCTTTCACTGACCTGACCAAAAATAGTATTTTAAATGACTTCTGAGCCAGATTGTTGAGTCTCTTTATTTAACTTAAGTGTATTTTTTAATGCCTTAATTTTTATTGTGAGTGTAAACTAAACATTTGTAACCTAGGTCTGCATTTCCCAATGTTTTTCTACATAGAGCCCAAATTAAGCTTATTATGCTGTTAACACTTCACATCAAGCAGCATAAATACATTTTTGATTAAAACACTTAACTGTTTTACTGGTGCTGGGTTTTAGAATCAAACCCTCAGTGGTTTTTGAGTAAAATACGTTTGAATTGTGGTAATAATGAGTTGTCTAAATGTTAATACTCTTTACAAGTTTTCAGGGTCTAGCCCCTTTCTCTGTTTCATATTATTTCAAATTAGCTCCATTCATGTCACTCATTTTGATCAGTGTTGAGTTTAGATAAGTGCTTTTAGGCCTCCATCAGAAACTGCTTTTGACCCACATCATGTGGGCACTGTAACTAGTAGCTAGGTCTACGTCTGCAGGAGAAATGCACTCATTATTCTTTTCTTCCCCTGCAGTCCCTGTAGACCTGAGCCCAGAGGAGCGCTCTGAGCTGGAGGACATCCGCAGGAGGAAGGGCGTCCTGCTGCAAGAGATCCAGAGGCTCAGGGAGGAGTTAAGAGAGGCAATTTTAGAAGTAGAGGGACTAGAGACCAGCACAGAGGGCAGGTAAATTAAAGCAAAAAGACACAAACACATATACTCATCTTTGTTTTTAGAACTCATGATTCTTTTTTACTATGCATTTTCTATTAACCATGTAAATGACCATGATGTTACCAATATTTGCTCATTCAACAATTGTCATCTTAAAAAGCTACTTCCTCAGAAACATTAAAAACTATATTTGGTCCAATCCAGAGAACTGCTTTTATGTTTAACCCAGATTTAAATGTTGCAAAATGCAAAAAATAATTAAACAAATGCATCTTTTAGTTTATTAAATGGGCTGATTTTTCAACATCCATTTGAAATCATGCTATAGTGTAATACTACTCTGCTGGTAATGAAGAATATCATTAACAATAGTGTAGACCATTAAAATATGAGATTTTTTTCTTCATTTTGTCCACTGCAGTAAAACCCTACAGAAAAGTAGGCACGTGGCAATGGGAAGGAAAAAATTCAACATGGACCCAAAAAAGGTAAAGCAGTCGTGTAAATTTGCAGATGATGCTGGGTTAACTGGGTACTTTGCTTTTTATTTACCGACCCTTTTCCCATTCGCCAGGGAATTGTGTTCCTGGTGGAGAACGAGTTGCTCAGACACACACCAGAAGACATTGCTCAGTTCTTGTACAAAGGAGAAGGCCTCAACAAGACTGCGATAGGAGATTACCTTGGAGAGAGGTGCAAGATGCTGAAATGTCTTGTGTTCTTGTTCTTTTTGTCCTCGGCTTCTCTAACTGTGTTGCTGTTCTGCAGGGATGACTTTAACATCAGAGTTCTTCAAGCTTTTGTTGACCTCCATGAGTTTACTGATCTCAACCTTGTGCAGGCACTGAGGTAAGCTGCATCTCAGAGATAAACTGAAATTAAAAAAAGCTGAGCTGTCCTCAGTGAACTAACATTTTCAAACCGAGCTGCCTCATTGGCACTGAAAGTTCAGACTTTATGCAAAGGGCAGCAGTAGCTGTGGATCTTGGCTTTGATACCAACATTTGTTCTCTCAGATTTGACCTAGAACTTGACTTGTTATGCAGGCAATTCCTGTGGAGCTTTCGTTTGCCAGGGGAAGCACAGAAGATTGACAGAATGATGGAGGCCTTTGCACAGAGATACTGCCACTGCAACACCGGTGTCTTCCAGAGCACAGGTAGACACACAATAGCTGCGTTTCTATTACAGTTTTAGCTAAATAAAAGCAGTTATTTGTAAAGTTTAGGAAAACTTTCCATTAAACTGTGGCTCACACAATGAAACCAAGTACCATTTTTTAAAGTTTTTTACTTGTTGTGGAAAATTTGCCACAGCTTTTGAAGCCATTCTGTCATATCCCTTTCTAATTCTTTGTAAAACTCTGCGTTTCCTGGTTGTTTACCATATACCGCCCCATCTTAACCAGTCACATGACCTACCACGTCACGCACCTATTTTTAACTTTCCACATTTCAATAAGGATGGGGGAGGTACTGAAATGCTTTGACTAATAACATCTTCTGTTTAGGAGTGTTTTCATTCTTTAAATTTAATTATTGTCTTTTTTTTCTGCTACTGTTCTTTTTTATGAGTGGTGTAAAACCATTAAACTACAAATTGAAAGTAATTTTCTAGAAAGTGTGCCCTCACACAATCAACCCTTACCAAAAAATGACTTGACTGCAGGTCCACAGAGGCATTTCTTTTCCACTCATTGCCTTTCAGTGTAGGTCGTGTTATTTTAACTGTATACTGAATTATTTTGAGGTGATGTCATTCTTTTAATATTTCTTTGTTTAAACAAATGTAGCGTGACGGGTTCAGCATACCAAAAATATGTGTTCATCTTTGTTTGCTGAACGGGTGACGGCAGGAAGGGAGGTACTATTTTAGACTTAGTCATGCGCTTGGTTTCATTGATGCACAAATACTGATACTTGTATCAAGTTTTGTTTGTTCTTGTTATGGTAAAACTTGTCTGAAACAAAGCATGCCAATGGTATGTTCACCCCTTGTTGGTTTCGTGGGTAGAAAGATAAGAAAGACTGTAACCAGTTTGGAGATGCTGGAGGAAGGACGTCCTCCCTTTTTGATATGTTGAAGTCAGTTTATTCAGGCACTGCACATGTATGAGATTGAAGCTAAAACTGTGCTTCTTGGTGGAATCCCAAGGCGTTCCCAGGCCAGCTGCAAGATGTAATCGGTTCAGTCTGTCCTGGGTCTCCCACAGGAACGTGCCTGGAATACCTCACCTTAAGGCATCCCAACTAGATCCCAGAGCCACCTCATCTAAAAAAAACAACAAAAAAAAAACAATCTCAGATCACCTGATATAAACCGGCACGAAGTATAGAATCAGTGTAATGTTGGACTAACGTTGGAACTATGGAATAGATGCAGTTTTGTCCGAAGGGCAGTTAGTTGCCTGCATCAAAGTGTCTGCTTAGTATTTTATTAGTGCTTTTGTCTTTACTGGTGGATTGGTTGTCAGAATTATCTGTGAAAACAATGATTTGCAAGGAGCACTGTGCAAACGGGAGTTTTATTCTTTTTTTAACAGCTCGTTAAAACTTTAGGGTGCCTCAGGATCTTTGTTATATTTTGGGAAAGCTTTGTGTGTGTGTGTGTGTGTGTGTGTGTGTGTGTGTGTGTGTGTGTGTGTGCGCAGGGTATTTGAATTATCCCACTATATGCAGATACAAACTAATCCATGTTCCTGTATGGCATTGTGCTCTACAGAGCTCAGCAGCTTTACATTATCTTGTTTTTCTCCTGTTCAGACACGTGCTACGTGCTGTCCTTTGCCATAATTATGCTGAACACGAGCCTCCATAACCCCAACGTGAGGGACAAACCTGGAGTGGACCGTTTTATCTCGATGAACAGAGGCATTAACGAGGGGGGAGACCTGCCAGAGGAACTGCTCAGAGTACGACTTTGATCCACATATTTTCTCTTTGTAGAAATGGAGACATTTCTTGCTTATATTTTGCTCCTGTCATTTTTTCTAGAACCTTTATGACAGCATTAAAAATGAACCTTTTAAGATCCCAGAGGATGATGGCAACGACCTGACACACACCTTCTTCAACCCTGACAGAGAGGGCTGGCTTCTGAAACTCGGTGAGATGATGTCAGGGGGGCGTTTGTGCTTTGCTGCAGCTTCATGTCAGCTTCAATGCTGAACAATGTGTTTTTTTAACTGACAAGTCTAGCAGGAGCTGATGTGTATTATCGCTGTACTCATGTTTTGTATTCTTCTGTACTCTGTTCACCTTGAAGATTGTTGCTGTAATTAATCTATCCTCCTGTCTGAGGTTTGCTGTCTCTTGAAGCTCTCATCGGTGTGGCGTTTAAGCGTTGCCACGGCTAGAAGGAGAAAAAGACTGTGTTATGGCAGCCTATGACATCTAATTGTTTTTCTTTTGCACGGCGCGACCTGTGATCAGTGTTTCACTAATACAGAATTCTTCTCTTCCTCCTCCCTGTCTTTGTCCTCTGCTCTTAAATAATTGATTTCTTTATGTTTCTGCTTCTTCCCTGTGATTCTCATCCTCTACTGCTGCTGCTTGTTTTCTCAGGAGGTATGTACTGATGGTGTTTAAAAAGTTGTAGTAAAAAATTTGCCATTTAGTTTGCTCTTAGAGTCGACGCTGTAGAGTAGTATGCCTACTCCAACCCTGCTTTTTTCACCATTGTCCTCACCTTTTTGTTTTTCCTCCAGGAGGAAGAGTGAAAACCTGGAAACGTCGATGGTTCATACTCACAGATAATTGCCTTTACTATTTTGAATACACAACAGTAAGTCATGCATTACCTTTGTGAATCTAACTCTGCAAACTAAATAAAATGATTTGATAAAAATATTTTTTTAACAGAAGCAAATGTGGAAATGCATAAAAAGTGTAATATACCTAATGACCAGTAGGGGGAGACGCTTTAAAAGAAAAAGTTTTGCCTCTAAGTCTAGGGAAGGATTATTATGCTTCTCACGTGATTTAGATTTATTAGCTTTTTGTTTTATTTAAAATAACATTATGTTCATTTTGAGACTTTTGGTCCTTTTATGCAATGGAAAAGTTGATAAAGCAGGCCATGATGTAGACATTTACCCAGTTGCATGGCTTAATAAGATCATTTGCTCACTCGTGACTCCCAGTTTTAAAAGGCCAAATTTTCCAAAAACCTGTGAGAGATGTAAAGGAGGATGTGTCTATGTCTTTTTTAGTCTCAGAAAAATAATGTTTGAAGTCATGGATATTCTCATTGTAGATAAAATCTCTGTCTCTGAACAGTTAGTCCACTTATGGTAGTGTTTGGAAACGACCATAACAAAAGAATTGTGCCAGAAAACGTTTGTTTGTGAGAATATTTCACAGTTTGTTTCCCTGGGAGAGTATAGGGTATCGCAGACAATTAAGTTTTTACATTTAATGTTTTCTTCTTCTTTGTTTTTAAATGTAATTTACATCTACAATTTTTTATTGAGTTTATCACAAACCTCACAGGAGTTCTACGTACCCACTCCAGCCTTCATCTGCAAAAACAAACATCCAATCAGGAATAGAGGATAAATCATGAGTCACTTTCAGACAAATGGCATATTTTAATTTGGTTCAGTATACACTGTGTACAATCCCAAAGCACTAAAATTCAGTCTTGTTTGGTTGGTCTTCCTCTCAACAAACTGGCATATTATCATAGTTATGTGTCTTTAACTGAATGTTAAATTAAGTTGGATAAATCTTGTTTCACTGACAGGATAAGGAGCCACGAGGGATCATTCCTTTGGAAAACCTTAGCATCCGTGAAGTAGAGGATCCCAGAAAGCCTGTGAGATTGCATTTGCACTTAATCATACAATTCGATCTTGTTTATTGTAGATTACACTATTCAGTGTATGTTTAGGTAATCTAGGGATGTTTCCATTAACAGAACTGCTTTGAGCTGTACATACCCAACAACCGAGGCCAGCTGATCAAAGCATGTAAAACAGAGGCTGATGGGAGAGTGGTGGAAGGCAACCACATGGTGTACCGCATCTCTGCACCCACACCGGAGGAAAAGGATGAATGGATCCACAGTATCAAGTATGTAAATGGAAAATTATGGCACAAAAAATACTGGGCTCATATACCGGCATAATAATTTCCCTTCAAATGCATCTCTCTGTTTATTAAGGCCTTTGTGGTCGCAGACTGTTTGAGTCTTACAGTTTGTGCTGGTGCTGTTTATGTAGCCTGTGTTTTCACTTGCTAACTGGTGCTCCAACCACATAACCTTTTAACCGAATGTCTTCTTAACCCACAAAACGCTGTGCTTCTCTGTGATCTTTCAGATCTGCCGTCAGCGTGGATCCCTTCTACGAAATGCTTGCTGCCAGGAAGAAACGTATATCACTGAAGAAGAAAGAGGAACAGCCGTAGATTGCTTCCTTTTTTCTCTTCTTTCTTCCTTTTATCCTTGGTCCTTTACCGGTTTATGACTAACCTAACCTCCTTTTCCCCAAATGCCTTCTCTTCCTGTTCCAAGGACTCCTTGCTATCCTGTCTGCGAGACTGTAAAGCCACATCCAGCCCAGAGCTGACTTTTGTGGCAGACGCCTACACTGCTGCTGACACACACAACCTGAATCACTACAGCCAGAGCACAAAATCTGTTCCTCCTCCTCACCTTTACTCTCATTGAAGTAGACCGTGAAGTGTATTAGGCCATATTTACACAAGCGCAGATCATTTTTACCCACTTTTGTTGCTGTGTTGGCATTTAATCCACACTTAGAGGGTTTAAAATGTCATTTGAAAGGCTGCTCTTATCCATTTCAATCTGAAAGAAAAGTTCTTGCTATGGCTTTGTTAGAGCATTTCATGCATGTCCAACAACAGACACTTAATATTGCATTGATTTTTCATCTTTCAAAAGACTTCTTGAAAAATAAGTGTGGATAAAAATAATCCATGAAACAGCTTTTTGAGATTAACTCTTCATCAATGTGGATCTTATGGTCAGGGTAGCAAGCAGCTTCCACTCATTCTCATATATATATATAAAAACTTTGAAATGTATGTATGTTGATGCCGCCTTGTTGAGAAATGGCCTTTCTTGATTGTGCAAACCTGAGACAAAATGTGAATTCAAACACTAATAATTTTATATTTATCTCTTCTTGAGGTGACGTTTGATTTCAGACTGATATATACTCAAGGCTTCTCAAAGTACTGTTAATGGCTTTAAATCCACATCTATTCTAAAGTACTTAGACATACTGAGGAGGATGTCATAAATGTCTAATTAGGTGAACTTTGACATGCTTTGGCGTAAAGAATCTGTCAGTGCAGATAGACTGAGCCACTACATATATGCTTAAGCATGTTTAACATGTTTGAGTAATGGCAAAATAGAAGTAAGTAGTGTGTAAGGTTAACAAATCTTTTACTATACTGAGCAGTTATCATGATGTCCTCCCAGATGTAACATTACAGCATGCCACCGATCTTGTCCTCATCACTACGAGTCAAACGTCTCTGTCACCAGTAATAACTTTGATCAAGCTTCATGAAATCACAAAGGCAGCTCATAACGATGTACACTTCTGTGAATAGATGTTAGCTTATTTGTTTACGAGACACATAGAAATTCTTTAATTTATTCTTTATCTTTTGTTAAGACTTTTTTTTTGTACAAGCTACTGTATTACTGCATGTTTGATAAAAGGAGCGGTCAGTTTTAAACACTGACATGTCGCTGATCATGCTAGTGCACTGATATGACAAGTGTTAGTGTTCCCTGTTGACTTGGAAAAAGTGCATTTCATTTTGAAGGTGATTTTTTTTTAATTAAGTGAATGATCCTGGTAGCTACTTTTGAACATAAGATGTGCTTAATGATCTGACTTCTTCTTGTTTTATTTTTGGTTTGTAGGTACATAATTTTATCTGGAAGAAATGGGCTCAGTAAAGCACAAGCAGAGATCAGTAATCACACTCTGCAGCTCAGTGTCCGGCTGCAGTGTGAGGAAGCCGTTTACAAGATGAAATGACACGTTTTATTTATAGCACAGAAATAAAGAAAGAAAACACCAAACAAGGAACGCTAATGAATATTTGATCCATGATATAATAGTAATAATGAGTCTGGAACAAGTTTAGATTTGTATCCAGTAATACACTTACTAAACACCCAGTTCATAAACTGTTAGTTAATGAATTGGCATTTTAGATGGTTAGAAAACTGTCTGATGCACTTTATGAAGTTAAGCATTTTGGAGAAATTGCTGTTACTCTGATCCCACTGCTCGATGGTACCCTGTGCTGGTGCCACACACTACATTATACTGAAGGATGAAGTTAAGAGCAACCACCTCTGATGGTTCATTATAAAAGCAACAGATACTCATCAGGATGTGCTGGATTTATTGATCCCTGTTAGTGCACCTGTGACAGATTATGCACCTAATGCGGTCATCCATCTATTATCCACACATCCTGTGGACACAACTTATCTTTTGCTTCCACGAAACTGACAGACTTTAACTCTACATGTTTATGCTTGTGTATGTCACGGGGACTGTCCTTTTCAGACCTTTATCCAGTGCAAAGTTGCCAAAAAAGATGGATGCATATTTCCAAGTAAAAATAAACGATGATTAAAACGAAGGAGGTTCACTGGGTTTGATTTAGTTCAGTACAGTCACCTCTTTTCAGAAAAACGTGTTTATTTTGTATTTATTTATTTTTGTTTACTGTACAGTGAAGATGGATACATCATCTGTTCATGTAGCAAATGGAAAACTACCATACGTTGGTGCCAGAAAACTACTGTGTAACAATAAAAGGTACATGGAAATAAGATATTTGATGTATGTGTGTTTATTCCATCTGTCACGTTGTTCTGTTGGACTTAAGTGAAAGTTTCAGAAAATGTGTCAAAAGTTTATAAGTGGCTCTGCTGACAGTTGTGGTGGTAACAGTTACTCGTGTTTTAAACTGGATGGCAAGGAGACAAGTCGGTGCACAACAATGAGAGATGAAGATGGGATTGTTTGACTGTACCACTATAATGGACTGGACTGGGGGTGTCCTCCAGAAGCTGTGTCTCTGATCAACAACTGCTGAAAGTGATTAAAGGAAACACAGGATGTATGTTTTTGCACTTTATTTGACACTTAAAGAAATTAAAGAGATAAAGGTTAAACCAATCTAAAATTGTTTTACAATATTGTACAATAATAAACATTCAATCAAGGCAATCATTCGCAAATTCAAAACCCACCATGCAATGACTTTATTACACAAAATGCTAGTCGGAAGTTACAAACCAAGTCGATATAAAACGGAGAAAATGTCCGATTTGTTCAAACAAACTTGTATTAAAGTGTAGAAAAGCTGAAAAATTACATTTCAATGTTTGAAGGAGCTCTTGAAATGACTAACCAGAGGCAGACGTTTGTGTAATAAACCAGGATTTTCAGTATTAACCTCTTAAAACAATTCTATGATGCATAAATGAACAAAATCACAAAACAGTTTCCTACAGTTTCTTTGGTAAAGTAGCTGTATGTTTCATGGAGACCTTTATAAAGAGAATCCAGAGTACAAAACATTTTAATAAATTCAAACTAAATATTTACAGTCTTCACCACAGCTGAACCCACGTACGGTCTGCAGACATCAGCGCAGACCAGGCAATATAAAGTCTTATTAACAACATGACAATATGTCACACTCTGCGCCGGTTTAAAATAAAACACAAACTCATGGTTACAGCAGAGGTGTATAATCCTGGTCCAGAAAGTAGAAATCATGTCCAGCTGCTGTTCCAACCAGTCCCCAAACCAGCTGAATGTAATGTGCACAGTTAGTCTGCCAGGTAAACAAGCCTGTTAATGAAAACACCTGT
The DNA here is from genome assembly GCA_037177535.1 of Pseudomugil gertrudae. NCBI lineage: Eukaryota > Metazoa > Chordata > Actinopteri > Atheriniformes > Pseudomugilidae > Pseudomugil > Pseudomugil gertrudae. The sequence continues at coordinate 11,401,601 of JBAMHV010000006.1, read as the reverse complement.
TCTAATTGTACAGGTAGATCCAAAAACACGCTAGGATTTCTACTTTCTGGCACCTGGATTATACACCTCTGGGTTACAGTAGATAATGGTCTGTGACAAAGACCTCCACAAAGACCCTACACCATCTGTAAACACAGATTCTTCACATCTTTTTTTCTTCTTGTAGTTATTTAAAAAGCTGTTTTAAAAGAAGGCATACACTCTGATGTTTGGAAGTTAAAGGATTTTTGTTGTATTTTGGTGCTTCATTAGTGTCTGGAAATATTGGAGTGCTTCTCTAGTGACAGGGATCAAATGGGTATCTGGCGACGCCTCCGTGAAGCTCCATATCTGTTTCAGACCAAGCGATGATGTCTCCTCTGAGGTGACTGCCACAGGAGGCCAGGCTGTAGATGTCACTGCCGCTCAGGACGTGTGACCACATGTGGACATCTGACATCTCACCCACATATGACTGAGTGGCATCAAAACGACCCCCCAGAGTGTCCTGAAGAGAAGACGGAAGAATGTCAAAATCTCCCCCTTTTGTTGGATCAGGATGCAAAACATATGGGCATCAATCAAAAGTTGGTGAACAGTATCACTTTAATAGAAACACAGCTCAATATATAAGTTGATATCTGTTGCTAAGGTAACTGGCTCTGGCCACAGAACCTCTTTTTCAGGTGTCTTGTACCACTTTTTAACGGGCCAATCAGAATCAAGTATTAACTGGACCATGATATAATGAATTATATGTGTCCAGTTTAAATGTCCAGAGACTAAAACCACACTCGTTTCGTCTTTACCTGTTCTTGTCCCAGGATGAACACCCCTCCAGGTTTGATGGCATGCCAGGGAGAGAGGTTCGTCCCAGATCCTTTCTGTACGCCATCCTGGTAGGCCTCCCACTGTCCATCCCTCGTTGTCCAAGTCACACAGACATGATGCCACTTCCCATCAGTCAGAGACAGAGGCAGGGGCACTGCCTGTGGATTGGATGGTTAAAAGCTCCATAAACATGTCCCTTTTTCTTTTGTGTCAAGATGAGAAGTCAGGTCAGGTGAGTGAGAACACATTTTCATAAGAATCGCATTTCAGGAGAAAAACTGTTGGTCACGACCGAACACTTATCCTGTCATAACAGGTAAATCACAAAGATGATGTCATCATCAATCTCACCTTGTCGTCTATCAGCAGCTCTATGGGATTGTTCCCCCACTCAATGAGGACCAGTTCATTTGCCTGTCCAGGCGCAGAGTAAGAAAATGGCGTTCCCAGTCCAGGGCCCACACCCGCTTTCATCCAAAGACACAAAGTCAGTGCAAAGATCTCCTGCAGCAAAGTCCTCTTCATCCTGCCGTACATGTAGTTAGTCCTCATGGGGAAGCTGATCTGGAAGGCATCGAGTCCCTTGGATTTCTTCCTGCTGGAACCTGTTCAAGGAAACATAAGATTAAAGTCTTTAAAAGGCCCATCTTGTAGATGCTCTGGTGTAAAGATTCCCTGTGTAACACATGATTAACACACAAATGTTCAAACCAATGTACGTTAAAAATTTTTGCAGAAAATTGCTGATTTTTTTAGCTAAATTTGTAAAGGTGCAAAAGTTTATATTAATGGTTCATGATGGCTCTTTTTTTATGTATGCTTTTTATTTTTTAATGTTTAAATGTCCATGTAAAGCGCTTTAAATCCTGTGATGCAACTATGCTGCTCCTCAGTAGCAACATGTGACTATTATCAGAATGTAACACTGTTGTTTACCTGTGAGATGCAGCTGATTGAGCATTGTTTCCAGTTTGTTTGATGGGAAAACAGTCGGAGACCCTGATGCTCTGTATCCTGTGTGTGGAAGGTAACTGTGATTGTCTGCTTCATTACTGTGGTGATCACCATCACCATCATCATCCTCGTGATGCCCATCGTCATTTTCACCATCTGCATCCTGATGTCCATCGCTGTGACTGTCATCGTGGGGGTCTGTGTGGTTTCCACCGTCATAGTGATCGCTGGGATGCTCATCACTGTGATCGTGTTCGGGATCGTTGTTGTAGTGGTTGCTTTCATGATGTCCTCCTTCATCTCTGTGACTGGAGTCATCATCGTGGTGGTCTGGACTGTTAAGGCCAGCAGTGTGAAGGTGCAGCTGCTCCTCCAGAGTGTTGATCTTCCTCTGCAGAAGTTCTTTCAGAGAGCTGGAGTATGTGGAGGATGTGTTCCTCTTCTGCTGGAAAGAAAACGTTCAGATGAAGGCGTGAGGAATTGCTATGGAATTGAGAAGCTGTTACAAATTGGCCGAAACCAAGATGTATGCATTGTTTATTCTCAAATGTCAGATGAGCTTTAGCTCTGTCCATCTCTTAGTCAGTGTGCCTCCATGTGTGTGCTTCTACTTCTCTTCTACTCAGGTAATCCAGGCTTTATCCTGGTCCATGCCCTGATTACAAGTCTGTCAAGGGAGATCAACATAATTACTGCTGATCTTAGACCACCCCCCTTCCTTCCTACACACACTCAGCAGCTTCTGGCATCTGTCTGTGTGGCCACGATCCAGAGAAAACAGCAAGAAAAGGGCTGATAAAAGCAAATTCAGACCAGACTCCAGGAACTGACATCCACTAACACCTGTCTGAGACCCTGTCTGGTGCAGAAGTGTCTTTAAACTGTGACGTGCACTTCTGAGCTTGTTGGTGCACTCAGGGGATCACTAAGAGGCATCAGAGCAAGTCTCCTGCCAAGGGAATGGATGGCTTTGTAAGATTAAGTACTTCATTGTTCTTCTGTCTAAGTACTCGGTGGACATCCTTCAACAAATACTATATGGTAAAAACATTTCATGTCTCATTTGATCCAACTCTTATCCCATCCAAAAGATTGCTCAAATCTACTTTTACACACTTTTTTTTGTGGAAATTTCCATTTCTGTCTTGGTTTTGCTCAAACTCAGTAAAGTTGTCTCCTCGTCTTGCGACTCACCTGTAGATTGTCCAGTCTCTCCTTCAGTGCCTGCAGCATCCTCTCCATCTGCTCCGTGGAAGACGTGCTGTCCCCTGGTGTCACGTGTTTATCCTTCCCCTGGTTGTTGCTGCTGTACCCTCCTTCAGATCGTTGGGAAGGATGGTGTGGTGAGTCTGGGATGAGGTTGCTGTTTCCATGGTGACCCTGCTGGTTGCTATAGTGCCCATTGTCAGTGTATGTGTGATGGTTGGTCAGGACTGCATGATGCAAGTGTGGAGCCGTGCCATGATGTTCATCTTGAGGCGAGCCGCCTCGTCTGAAGCCCTCACACAGGGAGAGTTTGGCTGTTAGCTCTCTAATGGTCTCCCTCTGGTCCAGAATGATCTCTTTCTGTTGGACAAGGCTCTCCCTGAGATGGAGGATGGTGGCTTTTGCCTCATCATTGACCCCCCACCAGCTGCTAGGAGGGACGTTTTGATGGCTTGGGCCACTAGATCCTGCTGCTCCAATGTTTGGGCTTACTGTAGGAAAGCAAGGAGGGTCTGCATCTGCAGGAATCGGGGTGCACACAAAACGTGGATGGGCTCCATAGTCATACTCAGATCCTGACGTGGCAGCTGCAGGATTGGCTAAGAACACTATCAGGAGAGGCAACAGCTGTATAGACAGAGAGTTCCTCATGATCTCCATCTGCGGTTCAGCCCGAACAACAGAAACAACTTCACTTCAGTGGAAAGAAGGCATCAAGAAGCAAGAAAAACTACTTTTTCTATCCACAAAAGTGGCGTACATGGGGAAAAAATCATCAATTTTCTTGGTGATCTGGGTTTCTCATTTTCTCCTTTCCCCTCAGAAGAATGAAAGAACCTGTAAAACAAAACGCTGAATATTAGAAAAAACATCCACTAAATCTAAACACACTATTGACTGACTTTTGCTTCCTTATGTGGCAAATGTGTTTTGTTTGATAGGTTGGTTTGTGATGGTCAGATTTTCCTGACAAACATGTTTACTCCACCGCGAAGGGTATGTTTTCAGGATAGTTTGTCTGTGAACAAGATAACCCGAAAAGTTATGAACCAATTTAATTAACACATCTGAACACATCACACCAGTTTTAAAATCTTTATACTGGTTTCCAGTCCGTTACAGAATAGATTTTAAAACCCTGC
>JBAMHV010000006.1:11371910-11391304 GCA_037177535.1 Pseudomugil gertrudae | reverse complement strand
TATTTCAGATACCTGGCTGCTGATGGATGTCCCCATGATGTTTGGACCTCAGCTGATCCAGTCTGTGCTCCTGTCCTCACCGATGGGCCCTTACCCTCACTTGGACCTCCTGATCCCCTACCGACACCCACTCCCCTGTCTGGATGAAGACCACCTGCTGCAGGCTACAAACCTGAACTGTTATTTTACAATGTAGATGAGCTGATTGATAACAGTCCTAAGCACATTTGCATGTCCGTCCTGGGAGAGGATCTCTCCTTCAATGTGGGCTCCATGAGGTTTCTTTGTTTTTTATCCCCACAACTGGTTTTTCCTTACCGAGAAGGAGGGTCTAAGGACAGGGATGTCCTGGGTCTGCTTAGTTTAGTGTAGTTATTACTTGTGTTTATTGTGTGTTATGTCTGCTGTTGTGTGATTAAATGTGTGTGAAGCCCTTTGAGATGACTTTGTTGTGATACTGGGGTATATAAATAAAGTTGAGTTGAATTGAATACAGAGTAGCTCTGCTAAACAGCTAATGTTTTTAGCATCTGTATGTTTTAGCCTTTAAGAGATAGCTTTAGAACCTTAGACACTCAATGCAGTCTCCACTTGTTTTGAACATGTACTGTTGCTTTAGTGTTTTTAGATGGAGGCGCTGCAGGAAATGATGTTGCAGCATCACCACCTCCTGGAAAAACCTGAAACTACATGTAAGTTGCCATTTCAGCATGGTGGAATTAAAGTGGTTTATTCACTCACTTGTACCAACAGTAAATAGAATTTTAATGTGCTTAAAGTGCTTATAATCAATATGTTATGCATCCTTCTTCTATAATGATTGAGGAAAATATTATATTGTGTACTGCAGAACACGAGGTTGCATGTTTTCCCTGTGTTTGCATTGATTCTCTCCTGGTACTCCAGCTTCCTCCCACCATCCACAGACATGCATGTTAGGTTGATTGGTCATTCTAAATAGTCCTTAAGAGCCTGTGATGGACTGTCGACCTGTCCAGGCTGTGCCCCACCTCTCGCCAGTGGATTGCTGGGATAGGCTCCAGCTACCTGGGACCCTGAAAGAGACATGTGCCATATCTGTGATGGACTGGCGACATGTCCAGGGTGTATCCTGCCTTTAACTAAAGAAGATGAATGAATGAATGAATGAATGAATGAATGAATGAATGAATGAATGAATGAATGAATGAATGAAGCTTGGTATGATAACACTGTATGGCAGCTGACTGGGATTTAGAAATGAGCATTTATAATCAAATGTGCAGCTTTTCAGACTTGCATATTCTCAGCAGGCTGAGTTTTTTTTACTTTAGCTTCCTGATGCTCTAAGTTAATTTATAGTTGTATTATTCTTCATGTCTGTCCACTTTTTATTTTTATCATTTTTATCTTATATTCATTATTAAACCTGCTACCAATCTGTTGTTCTCTCTGAGCTTCTCCACCTCTATGCTCCTGCTTGGTGCTTCAGGTCAGCTGACCTCCTGGTTCAGTGGCTGGTCCAAAATAACAATCCTCCTCACTGTCCAATTTTTAAAACTCTTCTTAAAACCCATTTTTATTCTTTGCCTTTTCACCCAGTATGAGACTGTTGCTGTAGTTTGGTTTATTTATTAATTTTATTTAAGTTTAATTAATTTTTAATATTTAACTTTTTAGAATTGTTTATTGTTTGTACCATAGACTGTATAAAAAAGAAGCAACAAACTATCATTTTATTGTTTTGATTATGTAAAGCACTTTGTCGCAACTACAACTGTTTTAAAGGGCTTTATAAATAAAGTTGAGTATGTAAGCAATGAGAAATTCCCAGTAATCCCAGTCTGTTTTATATAGATTTTGTTCTGAGTGCATTGATGAGAGAATAGTGAACTTGTGACCCCAGAGCAAACTCTCCTTACAGTAAATGCAGCACATGCGGTCTGTTCAGTTACCTGTCCAACCTAAAAATCCACCACACTTAAACTTCCACAGCACCTTCATTTCCTGCATTAGTTCTTAATCTCTTGCTGGGTTTATTGCGGTAAATGAAAGGCCTAGCTGTGTCCATGCAGGGCCTCCTCCTCCTCCTCTGAGAATGGGGAGCAGGAATGTGTGATGGGCCGGCTGTATGTAGGCCAGTGATAGGCCTGCCTTTGCTGCTCTGTCTTTGGCTTAAAAAGTTCAAGTCATTATTCTCCTCCTGCTGCTATTCAGACAAAGTCCTGTTGGCTCATTGTTATTCTGCCCGAGTGAGAGAGGGACTGGGAGAATGGGAGGCTGAGAGTGGTTTCCAACAGCAGGGGGGCTGGTTGTGCTGGTGGAGGTGGTTCTTCTGGCCGGTTTTTGCGGTTGTGAAGGCATGTCGGTAATCGGCTCATTAATGAGGAAAGGTACTGAACAGCACCGGATATCTGACCCTGATTCCTGGGAGTAAAGAGAGACAGAGGGAAGGTGGGGGGGAGAGAGAGAAGAGAGGGCCATGTGAAAAAGGGTGGAGGGGAGGTGATATTTAGTGCTCTGCTGGATGAAACAACCCCCCACTAACTAACGGAGAGGGAAAGTAGCCTAATAGGAAGAAAAGAGGGGGTGTTTTAGTTGTGTTACTGTTTAAGACGCACAGGAGGCCTTTCTCGTTACCCACTATGAGCCCAGTAAAGGTATGTAACTTATTTCTTATAAAAATGTAACTGTTGCTGTTATGTAAGCTGAGCTGAGAGCTGGAGATGAACAGGTAGCTGCTGAAGAACCTGCTTTACCACTTTTAGTGAAGCTTCTACTCTGCAGTTAAAAAACTGATATGTGAATAATACTAAAACCAGTTTCTGTGCACCGGGAGGACACCTGACATGTGTTTTAGTGAATCAAAAGACCAAACTCATGTTGTCTTTGAAGACATAATATGGAGAAGATGATGGTTTGTCTGTACATAACCATTTTTTCCTTTCAAATTAAATCATGTTTAAAGAGATGCAACGGTTAAACTAGAGCATTTCAGACCATCCACCCAGAATGCGTACACTTGTGCACAGATACGCTACAGCATATTATGTTTGTGATAATGTCGTCAAACTGTCAGTGTCTTTGGAGGAAATTTTAAAGAGGCTAAAGCACATGAATGCACCGTCTGTATCAGTTCCCAACCACCTGCAGACTTTCCTCTTGAAACAAGCAGCACTTTATTTCTCAGAATTAACCCTAACTAAGCAAGTGTATTCATGCATCATCTATCTTCATCATTTCCCTGCACCAGTGGACTGCACACAGTTATGAGACAAAGTTAGAACAAAGCTGTCAGTCCTCTGTCCCCCCTCCACCACCACCACACACACACACACACAAACACACACCCCACCACTGACAAATTACATACTTCACCAGGACGGCCTTAATGAGCAAGAGTCTGGAAATGTTTTCCTTGTGTCATGTAACATTAGCTGATCTGGGTCAACGTTTTCTCTGTAATCTAACTATGATGACAAAGGAGGGCTGCACAGGGAAACCGAGTCTTTTGCCATTAATACCAAACTGGAATCCAAACTGGAAGTCCTCCTGACCTCAGAGCGGGTTCTTGCTTGATCGGACCCTCTTCCAGGGTCGCATGTTTATTCAGAGCTCGGACACCTGTGACTCAGACCGGAGGAGTCCATTGTCCTTATCTGAAATTGCGAAACTTGGCTGGCACACAAATCTTGGAGAAATATTTGGGTTGTTGTTATGTTTGAAGTGATAGTGTAGAAACTGGCAAAGGGACCCATATGAAAATAACACTGCTACCCTCGGACGAAACCCAAGATTGACTTTGTCACTTGTTATGATGGTTTATACAGTGGCCTTAAAAGCTCTTCCATTTAAGTTCTGCATGGAAAAACAGCAGTGCATGATCTAGTACTGAATGAACATTTAAAACTATCCTTTCAGATACAAAACATACTCTTATAGTAAGTTAAGGTAAACGTTATTTTCAATTTAGGGATAGCTGTAAGAAAGAAACTTGTTATTTTCTTTTCTTTTTTGGGGGGTGAAGGTAAAAGCTCTTGAATTTGGGTATTTCTCTTAACTTCATCTCAATCTGCTCTTTTTAAGGAGATTGCTGATTTCTAAACAGCAGAGGAGAAGAACAACACAAACATACATAGTGGAGTTAAACCAGTGAGATAAAAAAAATGTCTCGAACTGAAGAGGTCAACAAGATGACAGAAAATGTCTACAAGGTACAATTTTTTTATATATTTGTGTGTACAAGCATTAGAAATGTGGCAACACCTAAAGGATTTGCATTCTGTTGTGTCGTTTTTGTGTATTGTTGCCAACAGGGGATTCTGGACCAGTTCAACCCCAGTCTGAAGAACTTTGTGACCATGGGAAAACACTATGAGAAAGCCCTGACAGGTCTGTCTGACGGACTTACATCTCCAGTTTGAAGCTGTTGGAAGTTTTTAATAGTTTTCTGCCTCCTGCAGGAGTGACCGTGGCTGCTAAAGGCTACTTTGATGCCCTGGTGAAGCTTGGAGAGCTGGCAAGCGACAGCCAAGGCTCCAAGGAGCTGGGTGAGTGGGCGGTAGAAAGACCAAGTCGAGAACATGAACAGAATTTGAAAGGTTGTGAAGTTTAAGGAGTGAATGTGACAGCTGTGTAAAAATGGGAACTGGCATGTGAGGGTGCTGCATATGTGTGTGAAGATATGAAGACAAGAGGGGATGAGGAAATGTAGAGCCAGAAAACAGAGGGACAGGGAGAGAGTAGGGCCATTGTTGGGAGATTAACAACACCACATGATCTCATTGTAATGCTGAAAACGGCGGGGGAGGCAGGCAGGAGTGTCGGAGGGCGAGATGCCAGCCACCACATACTACAGCGCTGTGTGACCGAGGGAGGAACTCGCAGCTGACTGCCACTTAGTAAATCAGAAACTGTGTCAAAGCACCAACTTTTCCGATATGTACATTGGTTTTGTAGGACAGTGATTCATTCATGTTGACTCTGGGTGGCCTTTATTTGTGCATTTGTCTCATAAGTTTGCAGCTTTTAGGTCAGGACATCACAGCGTGAAATCATCTGTGGGTCTAAATGATGTGATGATTTCTGTGCTGTGCTCCTCTTCACAGGGGACACGCTGTTTCAGATGGCAGAGGTGCACAGGCAAATACAGGTGCAGCTGGAAGATGTGGTAAGAACACAGTTGTCTCACACTAAATAATCACATCACGGTCATTTAGTGGATGCTTTCTCTGTGTATGGTGAATATTAAGATATTTATATCACTAAAGTTTTCATTTAGTGGCTCACACTCAGGAAACGTTTAAAAGCTCATTATAGACAAGCTTCAACATGGGTGTTTTTGTGCTTTATTTTAAATGGTTTGTTGGATTAATTCACAGCTGAAGTTGTTTCACTCTGAGATGCTCGCCCAGTTGGAGCAGAAACTGGAACTGGACATTAAGTACCTCACAGTAAGTTCACACGTCAATGATAATATCTGGACTTTTTTTTTACTTTAATCTTTGCACCAAATTAAGATATTAAAAAACTAGAAGCACTAAAAGAATGCAGACCTCTGCCAAGCCATCGTGGTTTTCTTTTTTCTTTGCCAATGCTTGTGGGGGTTATTTTTTATTAAGAAGCTCTAATGGTAAATTATTCCTGTCTCGACATGTAACAGTGAAAAAAATCCTTTTAAAAGTCCTCAAACCAGGCTGTGATCCAGCTCACCCCCAAAAATACAATCAACTCTTCCTTATTTAATTTCTTAGACTTCTTTAATTTTATTCCATAACATGACTAAGAAACAGGCAAACCATTGCTCTGAATGCATGACCTCCACCGTCATTAAGGATGTTTTTTTAACTAAAGAAGGCTGAGGCCACACAAAGTTATTTTCCAATCATGCAAATGGGTTTAAAATGTGTTGAAAATAAATCAGAATACTTGTATAAAACAGGTAATGTGATATTTTATTAATAAAACAGAACTGGTTTGTTAGGGGCACCCAAGAATTATAAAGACATTTGAGAATATAACCAGAAATAAGTAGCAAATTAACCATTTTTATAAATAAATAAACATAAATGTCCTGGAGAAAATCATTCGCCTGCTGGATTCTCCCCAGTTCAAGGGTTGGAGGCTGTGGGCATCTGGCTTGTAAAGCAATAAACCAATCAGAGTTCAGATGACTGGTCTTACTCCACCTTTCTGCTGGTTGAGAGGCTGCTTCATCTTTCTGAGTCCATTGACAGGTTTTACTACAGAAATGAGGGTGATGGGATAAGCTTTATTCACTAAGGCCGAACAAAAAGAAAACGTGTTGTCATCAAAAGAAGTCTGAATCATGACACTAAGATTCTTTCAGGATGTGAAAGCAGGACATTAGCAATAAAAATTACAAGATACATTGCTGCATCTGTGTGCACTGGTTATCCCGAGTGAAAAATTAGGTTTGTTTTCAGCCTCAGTAACATAAGAAGGATCAACCGAAGACAAATAAGTGCTGGCTTCGGTCGCTTCCAGAGTTGAAACCACAACATAAACAAATAAATGAATAAATTAAACTCTTACAAAAATTGAAAGCGCTTGAACACATGTGATAGAGAAGTGGCAGAGGTGGAAAACATGAAAAAATCTCATCCAAGATGCTGAAAACTGCATGTTACAGAAGGTTCTTTAGCCAAACTTGCCTCAGTTAGTGTATACTCTGTTTGTTTCATCACACAGGACCTGTTACATTCATTTTCTGACTAATGAACTTAAAGTTTGGAGGTCTCAATTGGTCTAATCAAAGCTTTGAGTCAGATATCAGCTTAAACAAATCCTTCGTGTTACTTTTTCTTCTGCGTTCCTCTTAGGCCACCTTAAAGAAATATCAGAGTGAGCGAAGGTCTCAGTCTGAGTCCATTGAGCGCTGCCAGTCCCAGCTGAAGAAACTCCGGAGGAAAAGCCAGGGAAGCCGTCATCCAAACAAATACGGTGACAGAGAGATGCAGGTAACTTAAACTCACAACCTAACCAGTGTCACATAAATCACGTGTGATCTGTAACATCTGTAACAGTGCTCCTGAGACAGTTTCCCCTTTCATGTAACAAATCCCTGAACTACATGGATCTTAAACATGTCAGTGGTTATTACAGCTGATTATAGAGTAGGGTTATGAGAGGGTTTCTATGGAAAATAGGTCGATGTAAATAAGATTAAAGCACAATCTGCTTCATCTGATTTTTTAGGAAACAAGAAACTTCAGTTAGATTAAGTATGAATAAATTAAGTGGTTTAGATGTATGAAGAAACAAGCATATGGACACATGAAACAGAAAGGTCACATGATGAAGATTTTGTTATCGGTGGGTAACAGACAGGATGTGATGCGGTGTTTCCTGTCTCCACATTATTAACAGTAAAGGTCATTTTATGTTTGAGTGCTGTGCTTGTGATTTTGAATGCCTCTGTATAAAGTTGTGGTCATTTTCTCCAGTTTGTGGAGTTAATGAGTCGTCGCCAAGGTGAGCTGGATGCACTGGTGGCCACAGGTTACAAATCTGCACTCACTGAGGAGAGAAGACGGTACTGCTTCCTGGTGGACAGGCAGTGCTGTGTCACCAAACTGCTCATAAACTACCACACCAAGGTTTGTTTCCCTGTCATAGAATAGATGGAAACTCTAAAACTAAAACTTATTTACCTTCAAGAAGCATCTCTGTCATGTCAGAAATTAATAGTCTTTATTTTAAGGTTTAAGACAAAAAATGAAAAAAAGTCTATTTTTTATGTGATTTTTTTACACAGTTTTTGTTAAAAATAAATAAACAATGAAAGATTAAGGATAGCTTTGCTGCTTCTTTAGAAATTATGAAGCTAAGTAGCAGCCATGCCTTCCTGATGACCAGTTAACTAATGATCAGTAAGTGGACGTGCGTCTGGTCCGGATCATTCAGGTGTGTCAACTTCATGTCAAGGAGGAAAGACATCAGCATCAATTTTAGAGAAGTCTTAAACTGGGAAGAATATTTCCCAACAAATTGAACTCCCATCATTTTACATCAAGAAAGATCATTTAAAAGTAAAAGAACATTTTAGATATTTTCTAATCTTCCCAGGATGTTAATATTCCAGAAATAAACTGCAGTAAACCCAAGAGCTGCATCTCAGACCACAGGTCTAAGTTAGCATGTGAAACATTTAAGCAGCATTACTGAGTTCTGGCCGATTTTGGCCCATTGCTGGATCAGTCCTGGTGCTTGTTTATCCGGTTCATATCTAGCTGCTGCAGCGTAATAAAATAAAATGTGTTTATTTTATCATCTGGCCTAGAAAAGCAAAGTTGTAAAGGGCAATTCCTTAGCCATCCAATGGTTGTTTCCTGAAGTATTCTAGAGGTAAATGTGAAGCCTTACAGTCACTAAACCTTTGCTATAAGAGGATATCACCCTAAACACAACAACCATACAACAGAAAAACAGAACAGAGTGATAGAAAAAGACAGGATAAAGGGTGTTTTAAGACCCAAAATTCAGACCTCAGTTTTATTTAAATGCTGCAGAAATACAAGACTCAATGAATTTAGGCAATGCTGTGTGAATGGACCACAGTCTTTCCGCGGCAAAAAATATACAGCATATAAATCTATCTTCAAGTTTGCTGCTGCTGGAAGCGACTCAGCAACTTATTTATTCATGAGATATACATGTTGTTATTTTTACCATTTCCTTATGCTTTGTGATGCAGTTTTTGTTAGATAACAGTAAAGTACCATGCCATGTGCTGACAGTCATTTGAGGTTGTATTTACATTATTTTAAGATGTTATGTCCTGATGCATAAAATCATAGCACTGACGGAAGGTTATTCAGAATCAATAGGATTAAAAATAATGCTGTAATTATTGCGCTACAGAAACTCTGTCAACAAATACTAAGCCAAATACTGAGCAACTTTTTATATATATATATAAATTGCTTTTTGTTTTATTTTATTGCTATCCAGGTGAAAGAGCTGTTGTCGCAGAAGCTTTCATCTTGGCAGCAGTCCTGTTCTCAACCAACAAAGCTGCCAGAGCGAGCACTCAACCTGCTGCGTCACACTGCACCACAAAGCCCAGGGCCTGCTGGGATAGCTGAGGTCCTCCGTCACACCAAGCTCGGCTCTGGTCAACCAGAACAGGTGGAGTTTTTTTTTTATTATTATTGTTGTGTTTTTAAATTGTTCATTAGTTTGTCCCTAGTTTATTTATATATATATATTTATATATATATATATATATATACATATGTATTAATGTCCTCATCTTGTTTTTCAGAGGCTCTCTGTTCAAGAAGTCCCTCCCCTGCTGAATGGAGACTCCAGCCGCTCCCAGCAGCGATCTCTTCCTTCCTCTTCCTCTCAGAGTGACAGTGGTCCTCCTCAAGGATCCCCCCAGACTTTCCGCTCTGCATCCTCCATTGGCAGAGCTACTGGAGGTTCATCTCAAGGAGCCTCTCCTCAGCATGCCTGCATACCGCTGGTTACATCAGCCAGCCCCCTCCCTGAAGGTAGCGACAGCATCAGCCCAGCTGCATCCACACCCACCACGTCCAGCAGCTCTACCCCACAGGGCTCCCTTCTCTTAGCCACAAACACCTCCAACCTTTCCCCGTGCCTCATCCCCTCTACACTGATGCCACAGAGCCAGATCTCCCCGACCAGCAGCTCCTCACAGGGAATGACCCTCCCCATACCCCACAGTGCTCCTCACAGCCCTCCACTGTCCCACAGTGCTCCTCTCTCCAGAGCCATGACTCCAGTGCAGCTGCTGCATCAGCAAGTGGGCCCAGGAGGAAGCAACACTTTGTCTCCATCACATAACCCCTGGCTGCTGAAGGCCACCGATGTGTGCACTACCGCAACTCTTCCTCTGCCAAGACGACCTGTCAGCGAAATGAGGCTGGGTGGTTTTCAAGGTGAGAATAGATACAGCGTGTTTGTTTGCTTGCTGTGTGTCTCTCTCATCTCATTCTTTTAGTTTCATGCTTGACGCAGGCACCAGTCTTCCCAGGATGCTGCCTTTATCTGGAATTACACGTGTGGAGGCCATGTTCACTCACACACCTGGAGCAATGGAAGGTGGAGGTGGGAACATAGGAGCTGGGGCTTGTTTACTGCATTTCCTTCCCGGTGACAACATCACCCTGCTCATCTCTGAACCCAGAGATGGATGGCACTACGGTCAGAATGAACGGACTGGACGGTAGGAAATATAGCTTTTTTGCTGGAATGTACATCAGGAAACGACTTTATTGTGTTCTTCACACACTTTCTGACTTGTTCCCTGAAATCATCACTTTATTTGGTTATGAAAAAATGTTTCCTTACAGGAAAGGCTGGTTCCCTTTCTCCTACACTCAGGCACAACACAGCAAGTTAGATCACCTGGAGGGGTGAGCAACAAAAAACACCAGTTTGTTTTCATTGTTTAAGAGTTTTATAATATTGCTATTAATGAGATATAATTTCCTTCCTCTAGTGTTTTTGGAAGTCTGCTCATCTGCAACATTTAGTAGTTAAATAACAGTGTTGGGGATCTGTTGTGGTATGCAGTGGACATGCAGGATGAAGATGCAGGTGGAATGCAGATATAAGGGATGGGCCTTATGCACAACGCTGTTACTTCCTGAACTTAGGACAGCTCTGATTCCTGCCTCTCATTACTGGACAAACTGGTTAATCCAGGTTTGTCTGGCCATTGCTGCCATGGTTACCGAGGTTGGGCACACCTGGATTAATCAATTCAACCAGTGACGATAGACAGGAAACAGTGAGCTGTCCCAGGTTCAGGAAGTAGCTGAGTTGTGCACAAAGCCTATTTAATTAACCCGAAAGGACAAAAGAAACACTACAGCTCAACAACAATGAAGCAACAACAAAAGGGAAAACGAGACAAATGAGACACAAGCAAAACAGGAAACACAAGGAAAACTACAAAATAAAATAGGAAACTAAAAAAGTTCAAACCATAACAAGCAGATATAAAAGTTCATTTGTGATCCTCGTGATAATAAACATGTTTCATTTTTTAACTGTGTTGGCATGAACCAGAAGCTGTAAAAGTACAGAAAATCATGTTGACTGGAGTTTTTCCACCGCTTCGCTTTCCAACAACAACCAAAGTGTTGATGGACATTTTTCTGCTCTCATCTTGCTTCCTCTGACATATTGTTTTCTCTGTGCATTCTTTCCTTTCCTCCGCAGCTCTCTCTTCTTATCTAAGGCTAACAGCACCAGCACAGGACAGCTCGACAAACTTGTGTCTCCAGGCCTCCAGGCCCTCGGCTCTGAGTCAGAGGAGGATCGCTCCCTTCCTCCCCAGAGGGTCAGCACCTTCCGCCCACGCCCCTACAGCATGGCTGACAGCAACAAGGTCAGAAACTCAAAACCTGTGGGAGAAGGTGGAGGATTGTCCTCCCAACTTACTGTCTGATGGAAGAGATAAAGGTGCTTGGTGATTATGGGAATGTCATAATGATCTCCATCTCTTCTGTTACAGATCACGTCAGATCTGGCATCTCCACCTCCTTCGCCTACGAGGTAATCATCTAGCCACAGATTGGCTTCTCAAAGAGACTCTATTTATTTTTTTTTTAAGGTCTATCTATATTTTTATAAGTGCTTACATTTTTATGTCATGTTTTCAAGATTTGAAAAGTGTTTGCATTTTGGTAAAGCACTGAAAACTGCTTATAACAACACATGCGATGTTTTAGTGATATATTGATCTGATTTATTACTTTGCTTTCTAGGTAAAGAAACACACAAAGCCCAATTGTTTAATAAAGAAAGTAGAAGGTTTCAGGCTCTGCTCACTTAAATAGTGACCAATAAAAACATATTATTACTGTTAGGCTAGTTTTCCATTAATCATCCATCACTATTGAGGCTTTATTCCAAATGAAATGTCATTTTATTCATGTTTTAGGTCACAGTTGCTTACAATACTTTGAACCTTCAGGAAGAATAAAGTTGAAATGCTTGCATAAACTGAAAATGCATCTTTGTGACTTCTTCCTCACAGGCCCAATCCATTCGCCCACATCCGGCTCAGAAAAACAGTCACCAACGATCGCTCGGCTCCCATCATTGAGTGAGTTTACACCCAGTGGAGCAGCAGCCCTGCACTCTGCAGCCCATCACGCCTCAGGTCCAGTCTGTGTAACATCACACTTTATTTAGGAGCCTCTGTTTATCATCCAGTTATACACAGTTAGTTTCATGTGCAGAGTATTTTTACATTAAATGTTTTTCTGGAATAAAGAAAAAAAAAACACTGCACACCTAAAACTGTAAAAAATGTGGGCGTTACGATCAAACATAGGTTAGTTTTGTCCTGATGTTTGAGACCATCATACTGTATTTTGATTTAAATGACTAACAGTACCTAATGTGAAGGTAGCCTCTCCTTTCTCTTTCCCTGTTCTCTTTTTGTGCCATATCCAAAAAGGTTTTATCTGTTCGGCTTATTTATGGACTGGATCCTATAATACCAGGTATTACACTGTCACTGTTATGAGGTATTTTGGGAAGAGGACAGGCTCCTTATCTGCAACAGTATTATATTTAGGGGAAAAAAAGTGTATTTTCATGAGTTCAGTGAAGTAAAACATTTAAAATATATTAAAAGTTAGTTTTTCATTTGAAATGTGATTATTTAGATGAAACTGTGTTTTAAATGAACTGACACACCAAGTTAATTTTCTGCTACGTATGTTTCTGTGACTGTACGTGAGAGAGAAATCTTACAAATAATTGTAATATTGATCATATTGCTGCTGACATTTTGTTTGTAGAAGACTATTATTGGATTGTTTCAGCTACTCCCAGACTCAAAAATTAAAACAGTCTGGTTCATTTTAATTCTTCAAATCAAATCAGTGGAAAAATTAAGTGGAATTATTAAAACTGTACTTGGTTAATACAGAGCATCTCCAACCAACCTACCACACAATGAAAGGTAACAAGTGAATGTTTAGAATGAAGCTTAATGGGGAGATTTTTCCTTTTTTCTCTTAAAAAAAGCACGTTGCTGAGGGTTTAAAGTCATACGAATGAGAGATCTGCATGCTTAGATTTTGGATTTTATGTCTCCATTTTAGTGCCTAATTGAAAGCTGTTTTCAATCTAGGCGTATTGATTGTGGTAGAAGAGAGATGTACAAGCCAAAACAGATGATGTGATCACGTTTACACGGGAGAGGAATCTATGAAAGTGACAAAGGAAGTAAATGGGAAGTGGACCAATGTCTGAGCAAGTGTTTGTGGTAAACTAGAGACATCTGAGGTGTTGCTCTGTAGCTCCAAGTCTGTAGCATAGTAATGATGTTTCTGTGCATGTTGACATGGTTTATAAATGATTATATTTTTGCTCCAGCTGCCTTCAATCGCTGTGATCTCGCAGCTGATTCGAGAGGCTGGAGAATCATTAACAGCAAATCTTATAATTGCTTTATTGCATCTTTAATAAGGGCAAATTTCTGCTTGTTCATGCTTGTAAATAGTGCTGAAAATGTGGGCTTATATGATTTATTTGACAACTTTATAAAGTATTTCACTTTGGTTGAACATTTTTGATTTTGTGAAATTGTTTGTTTTTGGAAATCCTGCATACCTGACTGATAAACTGCTGTTTTCATAGCTACCTGCATAAAAACAAGATACTAATTTAATTTGTGTGGAATTTAAACTTCAGTACTCAGTAATGCTGCTTAAGGCAGGATTACGTTTATATTTAATTTATCAGTAAAGATTTTTCGTGTAAAAGCTCAAAGTAAATCACTTTAACTTATGCAGACAGTAATATTGTTGAAGATGACAGAAATCAGATAATTAAGATTAGACATGTTAACAGACTATAACAGAATATCCTGATATGCACTGTTTGTTTGCAAAGTTGCAGAATCTATTTGTAACTTTTACTCTGATTAGCATAGCTGTTAGCCAGTCACGAATTCAGAACTCTTCCACTAAAGTGAAATATAATTTAGATGTTTGACACAAGTCCTTGGTTCGGTGCACGAACACAACGGAGCACTGTGAACAGACGGAAGCTGTTGTATTAATATGAAAGTGTTTAATATGATGAAACTGCTGAGAAACAACGAATCTCTGACTGTTTGGATGTTAAGAAATAAAAGCTCTGTAAAGGAAACCTTCAGTGAGTGTTTGGTTATTAAAAGTGAGATTTATGCACATTTAAATGCACATTTATACTGTATGCTCCGTTATGGTGGGGATGTAGCAAACCGTTGATTTAAATAAATGTGTTAGGAATATGCATGTGTGGTGCAGCTTTTCACCCTCCTCAATCAATCTATAGTTTAGCATTGAATGATTTTGTGCAGCACCGCCTTTTGCACCTTCTAACTAATGCAATTACACAATGTGCTGCTGTGTAACAAGCAGTTTGTTTTCAATGGTTTTAATCTGATTACATCTTTTTCTGTCTAAGCCTCCCATCAAGGATCAAAACTAGGGAAGCCTTGTTTAAAAATGTCTTGTGCGATCAGGCATGTTAAAATGTGCTGCTAAAAGCTAAATTCAAGAGTATTTTTTCATATTCTAGGTAAAGATTTTTTACTTTATGCTCATTTTTCAAAAGTAAGTGAAATGATTGAGTTTACCATTATGATGAATTACACTTTAAGAAGCACTAATGTTTGTGTCTTGAGTCAATCAGCTGTTAAAAATAATCTTACCAGACATAATGAACACTATGCGTGTGACTAAGGTGTGCTGAGGGGATTTGTTTAGCCGATATGGAGTTTCTGGGAAACTGAGCCATTAAAGGAAAATTAAAACATATCCGTTACTTCCAAGGTAAAGGTAAAAAGCACATCTTCTGCTCACCAACACTGTACGATCTGCACAATCATATTTTCAAAGAAAGTTTTACTCAAAATCCAAATTATGCTCTCCTTTTACTGAGTTCTGGTGTTGAATAATTCAAGTGTCCCTGCAGAACATTTTCCTCCCAGTGAAGTTTCCGTATGGAATATGTTTCACGTTCATGCTCTGAGATGGACAAGAGCATATCTGATTAATAAACAAGTTACCCAGTAACAGAAA
Organism: Pseudomugil gertrudae; assembly: GCA_037177535.1. Lineage (NCBI taxonomy): Eukaryota > Metazoa > Chordata > Actinopteri > Atheriniformes > Pseudomugilidae > Pseudomugil > Pseudomugil gertrudae. Next base: position 11,376,245 of record JBAMHV010000006.1, on the reverse strand, counting down.
CACCAAATCTGTTGTTTCAGTTATGCGTTTATCTTTAACAAATGTTTCTGACAAATCCAAAAAAATTTCCCAGCAGATTTATGAGTTTTTGTGGCAAAATGACAAGAAGTGTTTTAGGCATGCCTGCTGCTGAGGCATAAAAATGAAAATTAATGATTTAAAGACTTCAAGAACCTTACTGCAGTATGTACCAGCACATGCAGTACTATTTCAGAGGGTTTCTTTGTGTGAAGCCAAAAGAGCAAGAGCTTGTTATTAACAGATATTAAAGAAGTATGCATGTCATCCCCTCCCTGACTCCCTTTCCTATCCATCTGCTGCCCAATAAAAGGCAACAAAACCTTTTTTTCCTTCTTTAATAGAATAAACTTCTGTCCTTTACAGGAATGTGTTAAATAAACCAATGTTGAACAAAAATACAATTAAATAGAATCTTTATTGTGAGACGATGACAGCTGGGGCAACTATGGAGAGGAGAGGAGCAATGCAGGCATTGAATATGAGAACAAAAAAGTTATAGCTTTTTGAGCCAATCCAAGTTGTTTCCTTTTGGATCACGTGGATGGGAAGGAACATCTGGCATGTTTCCATCATCTCGCACAGGGACTGTAACAGGAAAACACAGACCAAGTATTAATGACTGATCTCAAGGTGTTCACAATAGTTTAACACGTCAGCAATGAACTCAAATACAAAAGTGTATTATATTTACCTGGGTAGTTGTACGGCACAGCTGCATTCAGCATTGCTGTGTATTTTGTATAGGGGCTGATAAATGGAAGAATGGCACCTGAGAAAATGCAGCACAGTAATTACACCCTCAGGACACTGTTATCACTTTAGCCATCTAAAACATTTTCATTAGATAAGGTTTCCACAGTAGCTCATACTGTGACAACAACCACAGACACATAAGAGAGCCAGCTTCCATTACAGATAAACCATAAGGCTTCGAGTTTCACAACTAGGTCCGACCAGTTTGGAAATACAATGGTAATATGAGATATCCATCAGTAGGAACAACACCTCAAAAATCAGCTTCTTTTAACCTTTATTGGTAGTTAAATATGACCACATGTATCCAGACTAATAGGACTCATGTGCATTTAAAAGCAAAATAGAAGTCTTACACTGTACACTGTCTTAAGCAGTTAATTGTGCCTTTTCTGCAGAGAATTTCTGTCATGAAAAACAACTGGAAGCCACAATTTGAGATGTGAATTAGATCATGATAAGCTATGAGTAAACAGTGATTCTGCCAGCATGAGGGTGCTGAACATGTCTTTTTATTTCTAGTACTGGTAGATTAAATTACTGTTATTCAAATACACAAACACCATTATCCAGCCGGTTTCCTACTGCTGTACAGCTAAATCTGGGAATTAAATGACAACAAGCTGTTTTGGTGTGTTGAGTGACAAAATACTAATAATCCATCCATCCATTGTCTACCGCTTGATCCCAGAGTGGGGTTGCAGGGGGGGCTGTCAACAGGCGAGAGGCGGGGTACACCCTGGACAGGTCGCCAGTCTATCCAGGGCCAAAATACTAATAATATATAATATATAACATATAAATATAATATAGTATAATGTTACATATATTATATAAAATATATAATATAAACATATAATAAATTATAATTAAATAAAACATGCATGACTGCTGCCCTCGAGAACTGGACACCCAGAGTTATTTCCTAGGAAATATTCTTCTTAATGCGTTTCTAATTCATTATTATTAAATTGCTGTAAACATGTGAGACATGAGGAAACCAGCTGATCTAGTTGTAACTGTTTCCCATTATCTGCATCTCTGAACCTCAATCCTGGTCATCAAGGCCCATTATCCAGCATGTACTAGATGCGTTTCTGATGCAACAAACCGAGTAAGAATAAAAAGGATTTCTCACTGCTCTGCTATACATTTGAGCCAGGTACACTCAAACACATCAGTGAGCTACACAAGAGGCTTTTTTTCTTACCTAGCAGCCCGATTGCACAAGAAGCCGTAATAACAGGCTCCTTATTCCACGCATTTTTGAGGAAAGCTCCAATTCCTGTAGGAAAAGGAAAACACACCGGTAAGTAAAAAACGACCAAAACTGACAGATACTGCTGATAAGCTAATGCTAATTAACGTTAGCAACACATCCAAGGTCACATATTTCGTGTATTTTCACACCGGAATAATAGAAATGCGGCCATTCTAACGCTTGGTTTGTGTAATTTCTAATATTTGGTCTATTTATCTATTATAACAAGAAGTTATGGAAACGCTAACGCGTTGGACTAAAGGTTCAAATGTGACAAAATACACAAGTACCTGCCATATTGTCTGTTGTAGTTTCAGTGAAAGCGGTCTTCCTGGGAAATGTAGTTTTGATTAACGTGACGTATAAGTGCTGCGCCCGTCGCACGTAAACAGCAGTGGGAGCGATCTGGGGGTAATTCTGGTTGCATTATTTTAAGTAGGAGTTTATGCTTACAAACTTTTTATAAGCCTTACAGCATAAACGACTGTTATTGGTAGCTTTAACATCGCTAAGCTCAGCAGACATTCATGTTTTTGGACTGAAAAATGTAAGTACACTATTGTATTTCTGCAGTATTTGCACTGCCTTGACGATTAATCTAATCACTGTAACGCTCATATTAACATCTTGTAACATAAAACTACTTTAAAGCTGAAAAACACGTTATTCTATTTACGATTAATGTCTTACTATTCTGTCTTCAGATGATGGAGGATTTCTCTGGCTTGGCTCTGCCCCCTCTTTTTGGAGGACACATCCTGGAGGCAGAGCTGGAGCCTGGTGGTGTGGAGCTGAGTCCTGGAGAGGTAATAATCGCACTGACCTTAACTGTGATGTATTATATGCTTTAAAGTAAATATGTTTTATTCTGTTGATAGATGATAGAAATGTAATAACATTGAGGAAGGTTTTCCCAGCTTACTTCAAATGTTTGTAACAATCTTGCAACCTAGGTAATAATAATTTAAAGATCTTTAATTATGAATTTAAAAACTGTTTTTACTTACATAAAACAGTTTATTTTCACCCTTGCAGACATGTTGTCTGTCTGTTTGTTTGTTTGTTTGTTTGTTTGTTTTTCCTGTATGTGACTGTTTCTCTACTTCTCTTCAGGTTGAGCTGGATGCGGGAGGCAACGAACCACTTGAGAGCACAGCACAAGAAGATGAAGAAAGAAGAGCACTAGACAAAAGGAAATATCTGGCGCTGAGCAGGAGATGCAAAGAAATAGAGCAGGTGTGTGTTGTTCTGTTTGTGGGTCATTTTGTAAACGCTTCCTGCACATTCAGATGTTTTCATTTGGCTCATTTATAGATCTATTCAAACCCATTTATAAGACCTATTTTACTCCTCGTCATTTTCTCCCATTGTAAAGACAACATATAAGATTATTCGGATTCTAGGTTTACAAAAAAATGGTATGTCTGTAAATATTTGCATATCTCTGCAAGCCTGTAAACAATTGCATTTTCCACAGATAAACCAAAAGATCTTGGGTCGTCTTCATCAAGTACAAAGAATTACGCGACGGTTGAAAAAAGAAAGACGGTATAGATCTTTAATGTAATAACTAATGTTTTTGCTCTTACTTTGACAGTTTATCTGCAGACGTTTTATCTTCACAGGTTTCTTATGAAAACTTTGGATTCTCATGGGGATGATTACAGAAATGCCCAGCTCACTATTCTGCTGGAGGTAAGGATCCAGGACTGTCATAAGACAAAATACATTAAAACTAAAATATCAGTGAGTGTAAATAATTGATGAGTTTTTTAATAAAAAAAAAAACATTAAGACAAAAAAGTTAATTTTTTTAATTAGTATTGTTTATATATTTGATCTATTTTTATATTTCAACTTTATTTTCTTATTAATGACAATCGTCTGACTTTATGTGTGTAGTTTTATGTTGTGAGTTTGTTTTAAATGTGGAAAAGACGCTATAGTATTTTAGTAACTGCTCTAGGATCAGAGATACTACTACTATTATCACTACTAATAAGAATATTAATAATAATAACAAGCACTTTATTAATTCTTATTTTAACCCATCCTAATCGCTCTAGGAGCGGTGAGCTGCCGTATTACTTTGCCTTGTTAGCAGTTTGGGGGAAAGTGCCTTGCTCAGAGGCTCAGAGTGGTTCCACCAGATTCATCCAAAGCATAAAGTGATGATGATGATGATGATAATAATTATTATTTACAGTGTTATATTTTCATCATGCTTCACGGTGGCGCAGCTGGTTAGCACTGTGGCCTCACAGCGAGAAGGTTGCCGGTTCGATTCCTGGTGTGAGCGG
>JBAMHV010000006.1:11339139-11371587 GCA_037177535.1 Pseudomugil gertrudae | reverse complement strand
CCCGCCTTTCGCCCGTAGGCAGCTGGGATAGGCTCCAGCCCCCCCCGCGACCCCGCTCTGGGAACAAGCGGTTGAAATGGATATTTTCATCATAGCTTTATAATCAATGAAGATATGATAATAACAGTTGTCGAGGTGAAAGTATGGAATCACTTTTGGCTATTATATTTTATTGATCATATTTTATTTTAATTGATATTTTCAAAGTTCATTCAGTATTTTAAAAAGGGAGAATATATCAACACAGTTTGGTTGACATTATTCCAGTTTAACTTCCTCTGTCGGCGGCCTGGTCTTCTATGTTGGTATCTTTCTCTCAACTTTATCTCTTTACAACCTCAAAAGCTCATTGAGTGATTCCCAGCAGTTCCCTTTTAAATCAATTCATCTATTTAGATTAGCAGACAGAAAAAAGCAGTAAGAAAACATTAGAATAAAAAACTAAACTAGTAACAGGACTCCCTGATCACAGGAGATGCTTTAATTTGATTCAGAAGTCAGTTTTACTGAATATCTGTATCAAACCAACTATCATTTATTGATACAGGCTTTGCTATTTAAAAGCTATCAATGAGTGTCACACATCTTTTGGAAAGAGGAACACCCCATTTAATGTTGCGCATTAAAACAATAAGCATCACCAGTAACAAAACAGAATCCCGTAGAGGATGCACATCTACACACCGAGTATATAAAGAGATGTTCAACATTGCTGTAGTTTACGTCTCTGACTCTGAGAATGATCGTTGCTGCAGATCACCGACAGAAAGCTCTGCAGAGGGCTTCAAAACAAACCGTGTGCACGTTGTACGAGTGTAAGGAAGAGCATGTGAGCTCACTGGATGAACCGCTCTGTTTCAGGAGGAGTCGGGGGCTCACGTGGATCCCGCTGCTGGAGTCGAGGATGAAAAACCCAATGGGTTATCTGGTTCCTCTGCAGCTTTGCATCAGGGTGGCGGGCCAAAGAAGAAGAGGCACAGACTTCCTCGGCAAGAAAGGGATAAAGATCAGCAGGTGAGCTTAAAACTCGGGCTGGCTTGTTGTTGCACATGTGTGGTTTCCATAACATGTGTAAAAAGGGTTTAAACATCCTATAGGGATTAAATGCATTTAACTGTGTTTTGCTTCTTTTTCTCAGATTGAACCAGACATGTCGGTGTTGGCAGAGACTCCGTTTGGAGAGATGCCCAGCCCAACCTCTCTGTCTCACTGATCGCTTTCCTGTATGATAATGACCATGAGGATGATGATAATAATTATGATACTTTTTTCTAACTGTTCTGTGAAAGATGCTTCCTTTTCTCACCATTTGTACATTTTTCTTTGGTGATTATAAACATTCATGTAAGGTCAATTAGAACACTTGATACATGTGAAGAGTTGTTTTGTATATATCTGTTGCCTTGTGACCCTGAAGTGGTGTGGGAAATGTATAAATGAATGAATATTTTGTAGCCATAGTTGAGGACGGCATACAATTTGATTTGTGTACAAAAATGTAAAAACAAGTTATAATAGTAATTCTCCTGAAAATGAAATATTCAAACACAAACTAAATTAATTGTGATTATTCGTCGCTTAATCATTTAAAATTAGAGTAAATGCTATGATAAATATTTCTGCAATTTTATTTTTAAATATCTGCATCAATAATGTAGTTACACATGTAAGATGTTAATCCGTTTCTACATTACTGCTCACATAAACACCATCTATTTTAGGCAAATATGAAAATTAAATACCGGGTCCTGAATATATATTTAGAGGAAGATACATGAGGATTTGTAAAAGCAAAGAGAAAAGTGGTTTTGTGTCTATCATGAATCATCTGACGGATGAACCAATGGTTGCTCTTTATTAAATATCGTGGCGACAGGCGTGACTTCTATCCAATTAGATCACTTAGACCGGATTTGGGGCGGGGCCTAAACGCAGAGGTGCGATTTTAGCTACCGTCCATCTTCAGCTATATTACAGTAAGCGAGCTTGTCGAAAAGAAATCATATTTTGGAAGTAACGAAGACTTTCTGGAATAAGTTTTGGCTGTATTTGAAAAAAAGATAAACGAAATTCCATATCATAGGTAAATGTCGTACACAAGTATAAATCTAGCTTGTTTTGATGACCCAGTTTCCCTTTTTGTTAAATTTGGCTAGCTGGCTTGCTAAGCTGCTAGCTAACATTTTATGTATCAGCTAGCCAGCCACCTAGCTATATTAGCTAGCATATTGACGATTTGGACGGATATAATTACATAATGCCTTTTATAACGCAAACCACATTATAACCAATGTGTGTGGGCCCAAAGCCAAGATGCATGAATATTGATACAAACATAATCCAGGAGGGTTGTTTTAAGACGGGCGAGTTTGCAACCCGAACGAAGTGGACGAGCTAGGCAGCTCGCTAGCATTAACGTTAGCTTGTTAGCTGGTCATCGTTAGCTGAAAACTGCATCATTCATATTTGTGAAATTACAGAGTTTATTGTTTTAAACGAAATATGATGAGAGACAGTCGAATATACTCAACATTTTGATGAGCGTGGTTGAATTCTACATCTGCTAAATAATTTGTACAGCTAATGTCAACCAGCCAGCTAGGAGTAGTTAACGTCAGTTTCCCTCACTGCAAACGGATATACAGGTTCTCCTGTTGGAGGGATTTTGTTTGGTTTGTTTTTTTATTTACTCATCTTTACCTTTCTTACACAGTTAACTTTGTGACAGACGGAATGTGGACATCGTCGTAGTAAGAGCCATGGCTGACAAGAGAAAACTTCAAGGTAATGCTGTTAGTTAAAAATGTCCAGTGTTGTACAGGATCAGTCACGCTGCCCTGCTCGGCTCAGTGCAGCCAAACCGAGCATCACAATTTAATTACTAACATGGAAATAGTTTTGTCTGAAGTTTTGAACAACCTTTTAGTGTTAGTGTGTGAGCAATGCTGTTTTGCATCATCTCTGCAGGTGAGATCGATAGATGTTTGAAAAAAGTAGCAGAAGGTGTGGAACAGTTTGAAGACATTTGGCAAAAGGTAAGAGATCACTGCATCAATGTTTTATGGCATTTTTATTTTGGTAACTAAAATGCAATATGTCAGTCATTGTCCATGTTTCAGCTCCACAATGCAGCCAATGCAAACCAGAAGGAAAAATATGAGGCTGACCTCAAGAAAGAGATTAAAAAACTACAAGTAAGACAATTTCACAGGCACTTTTTCACTGTTGCAAAGTCTCGACATTGTCATTGCATTTCAAGTGGATTGCTTTTTAATGTGCGACCTTGTGTGTTTTTCAGCGATTGAGAGATCAAATAAAAACATGGGTGGCTTCAAATGAGATCAAAGACAAAAGGCAGCTAGTCGAGAACCGCAAACTTATAGAAACGGTATGACACATCCATTTCTTTATTTTTAAAAAGTTTTGTAGTTGTTTCCATATATGTTAATGCTTTTATGATTTTTGCTGTCCTAAATATAACAGATATGGTTTATGTTATATGGACATAATCAAAGCTTCTCTTTATTTTCATGGTTACTGGAAAATATGTGATAAAAAGTGAAAACATCACTCATTTCAGCCTCGTCAATGAATGCAGTTCTTTTTTATTAGGCAATCGCATACACGCTCCTCATTTGGAAATGTTAAGCTTTTCAGAAAAAAGGTGTACACACACGGCCATGTCAATAACACAGATATTATAACGTAGCTTACATGTAAACGATGTGATCTTTCCTCAGCAAATGGAGCGGTTCAAAGTGGTGGAACGTGAAACTAAAACAAAAGCCTACTCTAAAGAAGGATTGGGACTCGCTCAGAAGGTGGATCCAGCTCAGAGGGAAAAAGAGGAAACGGGACAGTGGCTAACAGTAAAGCTACTATTTTCTACTCGCAGTACAACTTAAATGTTTGGGCGCACTGAATTGTCATTAGCTTTTATTCAGACATTAATGGAAAAAGTATAGAAATGGTTTCAGAAACATCTCTCTTAATAGATTTATATCCCCTAACACTCATTCCCCCGGTCTGTTCCTCGTCTCTAGAATACGATAGACACTCTAAATATGCAGGTGGATCAGTTTGAAAGTGAAGTGGAGTCCCTGTCAGTCCAGACAAGAAAAAAGAAGGGTGATAAGGAGGTAAGCCTTTCTTATTCGTTACTTTCATCCTGCAGCCGTGGCTTTTTTTACCTAATTAATTATAATAATCTATGCTTATATACCCTGTGCTTGCATAGAAGCAAGATCGCATTGAAGAGCTCAAGCGGTTGATCGAGAGGCATAGATTCCACATTCGCATGTTGGAAACCATTTTAAGAATGCTGGACAATGACTCGGTGCCGGTGGATGCGATACAAAAGATCAAAGATGATGTCGAGTATTACATTGATTCCTCCCAAGACCCAGACTTTGAAGAGAACGAGTTCCTGTATGATGACTTGGACTTGGAAGACATCCGTGAGTACAGATATGTCAGGATGTTGTTTCTTCTGATGCAGAGGTTGATGATACCTGACTAGTTTCTCTTGTTGGTAGCTGCAGCTTTAGTTGCAACCTCTCCATCAGGTCAAGGCAATGTGGAAGATGAGATGTATCTCCACTCCAGCAGCACTCCCACCTCTACCACCTCTTCTTCGCCCATCCCTCCATCCCCAGCCACATGCACTGCTGTAAGCTCTTCTCTTTGTATCACGTTACAGCGATTCTGGGTAGAAAACATACTTCCTGACTCAATGTTGCTCATGTCACTGTTTTAACAATGCATTTAGTTTTACCCACTACAAGTCCCATTCTGTTATAATCCACTAGCTAATATGCTAATTCAACATTTCAAAAGTGGATTGTCATATCAAGGTATCTCCTCCTATAGGAGAACTCAGAGGACGATAAGAAAAGGGGACGGTCGACAGACAGTGAAGTTAGCCAGGTGAGAGGCTCTCATCTGTGCTGTGTTGGTAACTGAACAGTGTAGTTCAGCACTCTCCATCCTTGGTCCTGGAGACTCGATGTGGCTGCGGGTTTTCAACTTCTCAGGCACTGAAATGATCCAGTTTTTTTCTGTGGGACCTCGGTTGGAGACTTCTGATTTAGTTTGTGTCTTTTCCTGCATATATGGGCCTCCATAAATCAAAATAAACGTGGCTTCTCGTACTGTCTGTACATTAGTACCTGTCCTCTGTACTAATTTCTTCTCTCCGATGCTCTCGTTTGCAGTCGCCTGTGAAAAATGGTACCCCGTCCCTATTATCTTCCTTTTGTTCTTCCACCACCTCTGGGTCATCTTCATCCTCCTCCCTCGTGTCCATGGCGAGTGTTGTTGGTGGGATTCCCGCAGTGCCCACGAGCAGTAGTCTTATAGGAAGCTTCAGCAGTGCGGTACAACAGCATCAACATCAATCAGCACAGCAGCAGCAACCATCTCAACCATCAAATCAGTCGCAGCAACAGCCATCTCAGGCAAAACTTTCTGTTCCGTCAAACAACACCCCTAGCCCACCCAGCAACCCTCTTCTCCCAGCATCCACGGCCCCCTCTCTCCCTACATCCAGCACATCTAGTTCCTCGGCTCCCAACTCTCAGTCTCAGCTCACATCTGGGCTCTCTTCAACATCCAGTTTGGGACTTGGACTGGGGCTGGATCTAAGAAAAACTGGCTTGACGGGGACCAGCACTGCCAACCAAATGCCAAGTTTAGGCTTGGGTAGCCACCCAACTCCTTTAAATACAATGGCAAGCCTCATTTCAGGGTCCACACCTGCCCCTTATGCTCAGGCAGCAGCATCAGGAGGCCTGGGCCTGAGCAGCACTACTCAGTCCAGCATTTCAGTTGAGAGCAGCACTTCCATCCCCTCTTCTGGCTCCAGTGGAGTCACCACCAATGGGGCGGGGACTGGGCTTGGTTTACTAGGCTCCAGTCCAGCCCATAGCTCTCTAAGTGGGAGTATTTTGAGTCTGGTTCCTGGGCAGAGTGTGGCTCCTGGTACCTCTCAGGTACCTCCAAGTTCTGCAAGCACCACCCCTGGAGTAGTTGGGATGATGGGAAACAATGGAGGAAACGTTGGTGTGGTTGGGGGAGGAGTAGTAAATGCTGCTCCTGCAAGACCACCAAGTGGACTGAAGCAAAATGGAAGCACAAGTAGGTCAATGTCTTTATTTTTGTCCCCGTGTGGCTGTTTATGCTTCTAAAAAGGCCTCATCCATCCTCCTTTACCTGCTTTCAGGTTACAGTGCTGTAGTGGCAGAGAGCTCGACAGATTCTGCCCTAAGCACACCGAGCCAGTCGCAAAGCAGCCAACCTTCATCTCTCAGTTCTTCAACCAGTCAGCCGTAAGTCCAGTCTTCTCCATTTGAGTCCTTAAAGTGGTGTGGGGGTGCAGCACACACACACACACAACTTTTTTATGTTTGTTAATGCGTGTGTGTCATTTTCATGGGACATGGGACAGGATGGACAATGGTCCCAGCCTAATCAGCTCCATCACCCTGCCCCCCAGCTCTCCGTCCCCCCCGTTTTCAGACAGCACACCAGGTGGAGGGAGTCTTCTCAACGGTCCCCATTCCTACACGCAGGCCTCTGAGGGCCTCAAGGTGAGCTACATCCTGTGGTTTCATTTAGGTTTGATATCAGACATGGGTCAAACTGGTTCAGTGTGTAAAAGAGGTTTTGCCCAGTAATAAGGACATGTGTTATAATGTTGCTGTCTCCCCTCATTTAATATTCAGGTTATAAGACATAACTGTTCTGCCAGTGCTGGAACTTGGCTAGTGAGGGAATTAAACTGTCTGCCATTGCTCTGGGTCATTTTATGATTCTGGGATTTCCAGGGGAGGCTCAAACAGAAAACCTTTAACTTGTCTTAACAGAAAAATCACAGATGAGACAGATTTTCTTGCTCAGTCCCAGTAAGTAATCACACAGAGCAAGTTAAATCTGTGCCTTTCCTGCCAGCTGAGGCCAGAGGGGTCACTAAACATTGTTCTTTTATTACTGATCTCTGGTGTGGGTTGTTTCACAGGTGGCTGTAGCACATTACTTGAGTGTTTTGATATGCCCGACTAAAACAGATTTAGTAAAATATCCTAAACTGCCCACAGCCCTCTGCTCCTGACTACATTTATGCATCATACACTTAAAAACGGTTGCATAAGTGTGAAGTCTATTATGCAACAATGCATTTAGATAGAAATGTGAGGGATAGTCGTATCAGGATGTTTTTTAATGAAACACAAAACAAGTGTTGTCTTCCCTGCAATCACAAAGCACAGTGCAGCATTCAGATACTTCTAACAAGCAAGAAAACATTTGAGTCCAACAAGCTCCTGATTTTCTGTTAGTTAGCATTTATTATGGATCGTTCAAGTATAAGCCAATAATCACTGCGACTGTCTGTGGCTGCACACTTTAAGGAGGGAAGAGTTTAATGTACAAGACTGACCAATAACATGTTTTGCGAGTAGTTGGTTTTCTTCATTAACCACAATGTGTTCTTAACAACTTCTCAGGCTCCTGAGCCTCTCAGTTCTCTGAAGGCGATGGCTGAGAGAGCAGCACTGGGATCAGGCCTGGATGGAGGGATTCCCAACCTGCATCTGACCGACAGAAGTCGGAACGGTCAGAAATTATTATTATTATTACTGTGATTATTATCAGGATTATCCAGAATGAACACCATGTTCAGGCATAAGCGTGTCCACGTGGCATCGGGACACTCTCGGCCACAGTTTGATGAACGACTTGGTAGTTGTGTTGTTCGATTTGTGGCAGCGTGTGGACAAAAAAGGTAGACGTGTCAACTGACCACCACCTGCTGGTGTGTTGGATATGATGGAAGGTGAGGGGGCTGGTCAGACTTGGCAGGGCCAATCATGATAGCTGGGGACATCTAGAGAGGAGAGAGCTTCAACTCCCACCTTCGGTAGAGCTTCAACCATCTCCAGAGGGAAGGAGTTTGTGAGGCCATGCAGAATGACTTCTACATGGCTTTAATGAGATTCTGGTCCAACATCCAGCAGCTCAGGAGGAGAAGCACTGTGAACTGTGGGGAGGGGCTGCTGACATTAACCTGAGGTGTTGTGGGGTCAGTAGAGGGAATACTTCAAAGACCTCAGTCCTACCAACACGTCTTCTGATGAGGAAGCAGGGCCAGGAGTCAGGGATAGGTTCTCCTATATGCACAGCTGAGGTGCTTTAAAGGCTCCTCTGTGGCATAGCTCCAGGGGTGGACTAGCTCTGCCCAGAGTTCCTCAAAGCTCTGGATACTGTGGAGCTGTCTGGGTTGACACATCTCTGCAGCATCGCTTGATCAGTGCCTCGGGACTGGCAGACTCGGGTGGTGGTGCCCCTCTTCAAGGGGGGACAGGGTGTGCTCCAAATACAAAGGAATGACTTCAGTATTCCTAAGAAGGGTCTGTTGGGGTCCTGGATAGGAGGGTTGGATAGTCAAGCCTTAGATTGAGGAAGAGCAGTGTGGTTTCTGTCCAGTCCAGTAGAGCAGCTCTCTATGCTCTTCACGGTCTCAGACCAACCAGTCTACATGTGCTTCATTGACTTGCAGAAGGTATAAGACTGTGTCCACATGGGACTCCTGTAAGATGTGTTCAGGGAGTATACAGTACCACTCCCCCTTGTATGAGCCGTCTGGTCTTGTATGATGAGTGCTAGAGCTTAATCCTCATTGCCAGCATATGTTTCCAGTAAGGGTCTGACTTCGCATTGCTCTTTGTTGCTGAACATTTAAAGCATTATATTTTTCTGTTTAGCTGATGGCTTTATTTTAAAGTTTGACTTTTTGATGAACAAAAAGACTAAACTGTATCATTCTGAATGTTAAAATTAGAGGTAGATGAGTTAATATTTAATGGTTCAGGCGATGAAATGGTGACATTAGATCAGACGTCAGCATGCTCGTCTAGCAGTGAGGTGGTGATTAAGCATCTATCTCTATAACCTCTTCACTCTGTCTTTATATTGCAGATATCTTCTCTAGTTCATCAGCAGCACCTGGCACACCCGCTGCCCCTCAGCCGTCCGTGTCAGAAGTCAGCATACCCCCTTCACTTGGGGTCTGTCCGCTTGGCCCAACACCCCTCCCCAAAGACCAGCTCTACCAGCAGGCCATGCAAGAGTCTGCATGGACTCACATGCCACATCCTTCTGACTCGGAGAGGATCAGGTGAGGACATCACATTTTACCAGTGCTGCACCTTCATTGATTACAATAACAAACTTGGATTAGACCGTCTGCAATCATTTAAACTGTTAAAAAGCATTGATGTGGTTAAACCTTTTTACTGTTTGTTAAACCTGCTTGGGACCTTACAATTATTTAGTGTTTTATTTTAATTGGCCCTGTGATGGACTGGCGACTTGTCCAGGATGCACCCTGTCTTCTGCCTACTAATTGCTGGGATAGGCTCCAGCTTCCCCGTGACCCTGAATTGGATTAAGTGTTATAGAAAATGGATAGATGGATGGTATTTTGATTGTTTTTGTTATTTCCCCGAGTTTATAGCTCAACCCCAAATCTGGTGGCAAATCCAGTGCCTGACACAATAAAAGAAACACATGGTCAGATGTTTGGAAAGTTCTGTAAATAAGAAGGTCTTTGTGTCATGTATGGAATGGGGTTTATGATTCACCACAGGGTTGTTAAATAATGCACACAACAGCAAAAGTGTTAAAAAGCTTTCGTGAATGTGTGCTTTTTAAAACGTGCATCTGTTTAGTCCAAAAAATATGCACTTTAGCGTGCAACAAATGATGATGGTGGTGGTTTGTGGCCCGGTTTGTGCTTTGATTTTCTCATTGTAAAGTTGATTTTCTCTTTCCTGTCTCATCTTTATCTCATTCCATCTCCACCAAAATTTCAGTCAAAATTGGATTTAAATCTCTTAATAGTAATAGCACGTGTGATGTGCATGATTCTTCCATCCCAGCTGTAATCCTGTTAATGTTCTCAGTATAGCTTATTCCAGTGATCTGGAGAAACTTATAAATATTGCATCATATCGCCAAGATTTCACTTTCTAATTAATGTTTTTTTCTTCTGGATGTCTTCTTTCTTAAAGGCAATACCTGATGAGGAATCCATGTCCCACCTTACCCTACCATCATCAGGTACCACCACACCACTCTGACTCCATAGAGTTCTACCAGAGACTGTCCACAGAAACGCTCTTCTTCATCTTTTACTACCTGGAGGTAATAACGCTGTCTAATTAAATCTTTTCTCTCTTCCCTCATTCTATCACAGCCCACAACATAATGTTGTCTTTGTCTCTCTCGTAGGGCACCAAAGCTCAGTATCTATCTGCGAAAGCTCTGAAGAAACAGTCGTGGAGGTTTCACACCAAGTACATGATGTGGTTCCAGAGGCATGAGGAGCCCAAGACTATCACTGACGAGTTTGAACAGGTGCAGTTTCACATTGATTTCCATCAACACTGAAACCGAGTCGTCCTCGTTCTTACGCTGTTCTCTTCTTTAATGCTTGTTTCCCGCCTGCTGTCCCTCCAGGGCACTTACATTTACTTTGATTATGAGAAATGGGGCCAGAGGAAGAAGGAGGGGTTCACCTTCGAGTACAGGTACCTCGAAGACCGAGACCTTCAGTGACAAACAGAGGGACGCAAAAGGACAGAGAGACAAAAATGTGCTGCTGTTGACATTCCGAGACTGAACTCCAAACTGTGGATAGAGATTGTGATGTGTAGTAGAAACCCTCCTGTACAGGAGACCGGTGTCTGTATAGGCTGCATCTCGATGCGAAACCCTTGCTCCTCGCGCAGAGCCTTGCTTTTGACGAAAACACCCCATGGGTCTGATCAAATGCACCGCGTTGCACGAGCTGGGAGGTCTCTCGTTGGAGATTTGCGTTTGTGCCTGTCTGTGTGCACACTCAGTATGTGGCATTAGGAAAGCCTACCCCATGCATGTTTCTCTTATTTTCCCCCCCTTTTTTCATTTAAACTTGATTCTCTGTATCACCTACACAACATGAGCCTGGAAGCCTTTGACTTGACACAAAACAAACCTTGGATTTGGTTAAGCTGCCCATCTTGTATTTACTGTAATTTGGTGGTTTAGAATGGGGACGTACAGTGGACATTTAGTCATGGTGTGTAGGAACGGCTTCTTTTAAGATCCTACGATGCCTGTTTAATATGGTCACTATTGAAGATAGTGAGCAGTTATCAATAGTTTTATTGATATTGTCTTGGTCAATTAAAAACGTGATTGAGAGTGACCACAGGGCCTCTCCCTGTGACAGGGAAAGAGTCCTTATTGGACATGGATTAAATTGCTATGCAATTGAACTGGTCTCCGACTCCCTCTCTTTACAAATAAAATGTTTTTAAGTTAACCTGTCAAAGATATCATTGCGCCTTCATGTTTGAGACACAATAAACTTCTAAATCTTATTAGGATTTGATATATTACTCTACATAGTGTGACTCTTATACCATCAAGGAATTCTCCTCTCCAAAAAGGCCATCTAGAGTAGTGAATGTAGCTTTATCCAGCCCACCTTTTAATTATATGCAGAATACACAGATTACATCATATGGATTTGGTTGGGCCAACGTCCCGCCTTTTTCTGTTAATCTGAATCCACTGTGTTCATTTAAAAGATGATATAAGTGAATGTGCACCAGTGCAGCTGTTTAACCTACATGTAAGCAAAAAAGCTAAAAAATGATGGCAGTAGCTCTGACTTGAGGGGTAAGTAAGAGATGGATGGCAAGTCTGTGCTGCAGTTTACATTGTGATAATGGTAGTTTTCAGGCTTCTTTGGAGGTGGGGGGGGGATGCTGGGAGAGGAAAACTGAGAAAGTTGAGATCTGCCTTTTATAGATTATATTTTTGATGGTTTAAGGTTTCAGAAAGGGAAGGTCAGCTAAGAAATTAAATGAATTTCAAGGCATATTTACAACTTTTTCTCATAGTTCTGTGTGGGAGATATAAAATGGGGTTATAAAAAGGATTGTAAAATTTCAATAAATACTTTTAAGAAATTACACATCAGTGTGGTGTTAAGTCAATCCAGTATAGAGGAGGGAATCACCCATTTATCTGCAAGTTTACACATCACACAAACTAGAAAACAGATTAGCTCAATAAAAGTCTGCATTTTTATTAAAATGGGAAAAATAAGAAAAGTAATGAAACACTGGGTGAAGCACATTATGAGACATTTCTAATACACCATAACGTTGCAGCTGTCCGCATGAAGGATGACCAGGTTTACATTTTAGCCTCTTTTTTAACTTTAAGGAACTCTGCCATATTGGAGAAATATTTCTGATTGGCTTCAGCCACCTTCTTCTCTGCAGCCTGTGGGTTTACGATCTCCAGCCCCTGCAGATGAGAGCAGAGTCACAATGAGGTTGGATAAACTGTTGCTGCAGATCAAAATTGCTTTAACTCAACATCCTCTTCTTACCTGCAAAGGAGTAAAAGCTACGCTGGAGCTGGTTCCTGAGGAACGATCCCTGACTGTGGACTTTCCCCCGTAGGTCATGCTCTGCCTCTGCAGCGTCCGCTGATGTAGACAAGATCATGTACAAGACATCACAGATCAATGATATAAATCTGGCAGCAGTAGAGAGAAAAGGAAGTCGTGAAAGCATTTACCTGCAGTGATTTGGAGATTCTAGCCTTGGTGGCTTCATTGACCTGAGCCTGCCGGACTCTGCCACTGCCGCTCTTCCCAAGCTGACCCAGACTGAAACCCAGATCCTCCTGATAGGCATCATCTTCAATCTGAAACACCACATCAAAGCCACATTGCTTAAGCCTTCCTCTCAAGTGATTTCTTAATTTAAAAGCCAGGAGCCCAGGTTATCCGTGTGTAATGAGAGGTTCATATTGTGTGGAAGGATAAAGGATGTCACCACCTGGACGTAGACAAGCTCTGGAGAAAAGACAACATTAGTTTGTTACATCTTACAATTCATTAAGTAGTGACAAGAGAAAATCTATCTATGCATCCATTTTTCCACTGCTAATCTGGGGTCAGGTCACAGAGGCCTAAGAAGAAAAGCCCAGACTTCCATCTCCCCAGCCACATTTGCCAGCTCAGCACAGGGAATCCCAAAGCGTTCCCAGACCAGAGAGATATAATCCCTCCGGGTCTTCCCCCGGGTTTCCCTCTGCAGGGACATGACAGAACACCTCAACAGGGAGGAATCCTAACCAGACGCCCTACCCAACTCAACTGACTTCTCTCGAAGAGGAGGAGCAGCAGCTGAGAGGCCCTCCTTGTTTCAAAGATAAGTAGGTTCTAAAACCTAGACGAGTGGCACAGATCAACCGAGCCCTTAAATGAAGATGAGATGAGAAAAATATCCACAAACCTCTGCAAAAGTCATTCTGTTGGCATGTTTCCTGATCTCAGTCAAGCCAAGACGTTCCTTCATCTTTCGATACCTACAGGAAAAAACACATCAGTGGGCCGTTTGTGCATGTACGCATTTATGCACGTACATAAATATAATCCCACAGATTACACACCTCCTTCCTCCTCTCTTCTTTCTCTGTCCATCCAGTGGCGCGGGCAGGGGTTTCACCTGCTTCACTGGTGGAGGCTCCTGCCATTTATCAAACTTCCTCTCTATCTCTTCTTTCAGATCATAGCCAACCTGCAGATGTGACAGAAAGATTTCATCTTATAGAGACAGAAACTAATTTTTCAGCTTTGCTGCCTTCAAATATAGAAGAGAAACAAAAAAAATGTTTGATTTAATCATTAGTTTGGTGATAAATACATGAGGGATTGTAATATGGCAGTTTTCTGTATTTAATGTGCATAAATGTTGTGTAAGAAGGTCACCTTTCCATCTGAACTTTCATGGAAGCTGTCCACTCTAGAAGCCAGGGTGCATTTAGCCGCCACCAATCGAGCTGCCTTCCTCCTAAGGTCCTAAAAGGAAAAAAAAAAGGTTACCATTAGCGTTCCAGGTCTGAGGAAAATGCTCTGGTGTTCATGCACATGCATTTACTGACAGGTGGCAGTGTCTGTACAACGTCACAGTGATAAATGAAGCCAGTGTGGGGAAGCAGGGACGTGCTGCTAAAGCCAGACAGCGTTCTCCTCTGGGCTCCCAGCAGCATCAGGTTACAGGCTGGCATCTTCGAGAGGTTAGTGAGACCGCCAGCGATACCTGCAGCCAGACAGGAAAACAGACATGATGGGAATTAGCAGCAGATAAAATGTGTGTGGGCCTGACTGTCCGCTCACCCATGATTTTTGCAGCAGTGGACGCTCCAACAATGATGGACAGGTTTGGTGCTATAAAAGACATTCTGGATTCAACGTATTCGTATATCTTGTGTTTAGACTGGTTCAGCTCCAGAGCCATGTCACAAGCTTCCTCTAGTTGCTTCAGCTCATCCTCACTTAGCAAAGATCTGAAGTTTAAAAAGAAGAAAATAATTAACTCAAGTTTAAGTGTACACACTGAAATAAGCTTTAACTGCAACAAAACAAGTGGATGATAGCCTGCCTATTATACTGCTATACTAATATTATATTATCATGAGTTCTGAGATCAACTCACCCCTGCGTAGTTGATGCAGTGACACTGACAACCATGATAGTGGCGTTGGTAAGAATTTGTTGCAGCGTTTCATTGTTTTTACATTTCTCCAGATTGTTTCCAAGTTCCTAAGCAGAGAGCAGAAACATGATGCATTACCCAATGCAAGGTAATTCTGAAAATAATAATTAAAAAAAGCCTTTTAAAGCAATTTAAGTAAAAATTAAAAGGATTTCCGAGGATCCAGCAGCTAAATACATGTTAGAGCAAAAAAACTGGGTTATGTTATAAATCCATACGGCGTTTGTGGCTCAGAATAAATAAAAAAATGTCCTGGATTTTTCTGCCACACTACAATTACTTCATTATCCTCATTAGATTAATCTGTGGACTTAGATGATAGCTGATAAACACTCTTCAGATATGACTGGCTTGAAGGTGGAGTCGTAAGCTTACAAAAAGGTGCAAATTAACTTTGAGATACAAAAATCCACAAGATTAGTTAAACTATGATTCATTTTTGTTCTGTACTGCGATACACTTAACCATTTAAAAGAAGACACTGAAAACAGTCACAATGCTGCTTAGCATGGATAACTTGGAGTAATGAGATGCAAAGCATCTACTTGTGCTTCTGAAAAACTTACTTACAAATCCTTGTACCTTTTCTAGTCCATCATCACAGTATAAATGTTGTCAATTAGCTTCCCATTATTTTTAAGACATCCAGTGTTATGATCTCAGCCTTACCTGCTGAGGTGATTAACTACATGTGAATGTTTTACTGTGAAATGTTAGATCAGAAAGCTGGTCTTCCTTAAGACCAGGAAAGTAAATCTCATAACTAGATCTTTACACAGACTTTCTGACCTCAAACTCCTATAGTTAGTTTACAAAGCACCAGGGCCAAAATATAGTCAGTATCATCCAGTCAGTTATGAACCAATCAGATCCTTCAGGTAAGTCTACCTGTTCCCAACATGAAAAAGAAGTGTCCCCTCTTTATGCTACTTAATGTGGAATAAACTCCCAGAAAACTGCAGGTCTGCTGAAACTCTCAGCTGCTTACATCACAGTTACCGTATTTTCACGACTATAAGGCGCATTTATAAGTCTTAGATTTTCTTCAAAATGTGCGGCGCGCCCTTTGGTGCAGTGCGCCTTGTGTGTGTGTTGTAGCGCCGGTATACCGTGCATACAGGTATGTATACATACATAGTATACATGCGGACATAATAGAGAACACAATGATCGTTAAAGGGGGAAATGTAGGCGGTGATTGTATATAAAAGAACAGGTGTGTGTGTTATGCAGAACATCATTGTTTTAACAACCCTGAAAATAGCAGAGACGCTTATGAAGCACAGTTTAAACTAAAGGCCATCAGCTACGTGGAGGAACACGGAAATCGAGCAGCCGTGAGAGAATTTAAGATTAATGAATCGATGCTTTGCAAGTGGAGGAAGCTGGAAAACGAGCTCCGACAGGTCAAAGAGACACAGCTGAGTTTCCGCGGACATAAGGCGAGGTGGTCTGAGCTGGAGGAAAGACTGGAGCAGTGGATCAACGAGCAAAGAACGAGTGGGAGAAGCGTTTCCACGGTCACCATTCGACTAAAACCAGTAACGCTAGCTGAAGAAATTAAATTTGAACATTTTCAAGGAGGACCGTCTTGGTTCTTTCGTTTCAAGAAACAGTGCCATTTTTCCATCCGGACAAGGACTACGGTGGCGCAGCAACTTCCAGCGGATTATAATGAAAAGCTGTCCATCTTCCGCTCCTACAGCAGCAAACACATCACTAACATGGATGAGGTGCCGCTCACTTTTGACATCCCGGAAAGCATACACACTTGTATGCTTGTGTGTGTGTTGTAAGTGTGCGCGTGGTATATAAAACATGCGCCTGATCAAAATACAGTAACGGCACACATAACTGAGACTGCACCTTTTGGTACGGTGCGCCTTGTGGTCGTGAAAATACGGGAAAAGCTTTTCCATTTGCTGCTTCTTTTGATCAAAGCAACCAGTAATCCCTCACACTGTTTCCCTTTTTTCTGCTCACGTTGTGATGGTGCGGCTTCTTTCAAATTCGCAGATGTAAGAAAATTAAATGAATCAAATGTTAATTAATGAACAGATTTTAGGTTTGCATGTAGCAATCCAATGATGGGTTTTAAATTTAGCAATATTAATCAAAATGTCTACTTACTTTAACTGTGCGGATGTAATCTAAAGAATCTGGAACCAGAGACTCGAGCTCTGGAAACCTCTTGGAGTATTTGTCTCTGGTAAACTTGTGAATGATGTCTGAAAACACAGAAACCACAAATAAGGAAACTCTCAGGTTATGGAGAACAGAGCGATATTCTTTAAGCTTCTTGCATCATGTTTAACCACAAAAAGAAGAGTGGACTCACTGAGCTCATTGTCGATCTCCACTGTGAGGTTGTTGGCTGCTACAATCAGCCTGTATTCTGGGTCAGCCTCAACTGGGCCTGATACTAAAAAGAGCAAATGAAAAAACACACTACATTAATTTAAATGATTTAACATTTAAGCTAAATATGCTATATAAAATATGTTGGTGCATATTTAGTAGTGACAAACTACAATTAGGAAGAATCTCAGTTGGATTATACTCACCATCTGAATTCTTGCGTTGTTTTCCTATATATCCAGAAATTTTGTCCATGATCTCTGAAAACTGACCACACAACAGGCTTAAATAGGTCTAATCAGACCAGACTTATTCAAAATATAACTTTTTTTTTTAAGGAAAGGAAAGACACACCAGTTTGCTATTACGGAGCTTGGCAATGGATGCAACACTCTCCGCTTTACTGTAGTCCACTTCCATCTCCTCTGGAATATCTTCCAGACACCCATCTGTTCTTCCCTGTACTGCTTCTCCATCGCTATCACCCTCCTCCCCATCTGGATACAGTCCATCTTCTCCCTCATCTCCAGCCTCCTCAAGGTCAGCCAGGAGCTCGTCAGCCAGAGACATCTGCAAACAGAGGATAACTTATGTCCTGTTATGCAAACGGATTTAGAATAAGCAAAGCAACATATATAAATCCTTACTTTTTGTATACAAAGCACTTTTTTTCAAACAACCCATCAAACTTGCATTACAATAATATTGTGCAAAACCCTGTGTTAATGATTTTCCTACGTAAACATAGTAAAATGCTAGCTGCAAAAACTTTGTTTCTCCTACTTTATGAGAACAAGTAAATCAAAACCCCTCAGGATATCTTGTCTATCATATCGCACAGCATTAATAAAGGTGCAATAGATAATACCAAAAAAACAAAAAACATATTTTTGGGGCATGCTTTCAGAAACACCTGATTACACCTTGCCGTAATGTTGTTAGGTAGCTAGAGTTAGCAAACGTTTGTTGCGCGTCACTCACAGTTTCATTAGAAACGTAAACTTACCCCGCAGGTTCAAATTACAGACAATAAATAATAATCACTAAGAAAAAAGGCAACTTCAAAAAGCAACACAAGCTTAGCTACTCAAATACAGGTAACACTCATTTGTTGTTTTTCTCATCAGTTAAGCTAGGGTCTGTGGTCTGTGCTAACGCTGTAGTCCTCCTCGTCGCAGGTTAAGTACGTAACAAGCTTTGCAAGGCATTCTGGGAAATAGTGTCAATCTACGTTGAGAGCTCTTTTTATATGCAGTCGGTTGAGACTGTATGAAAAGATTATTTTCACAGAAGAGGCACGCGTGTTTTCTTGGTTCTTTGGTAAGAATACACACTTTTTAGAATTACAAACAACGAGATTTATTGTCATGACACATTTCAAATAAGAGGTTTACATTTTGTAGTCTTTATTCCCCCTTATTTGTACAGTATCCTCTTGAAAACCTCTCTTTAAACAATACAAGTTCAAACTAACATTTAAACAGACTAAACAAATTGACTAGTTGGATTTAAGCTGCATGTTCAACTGTTATTAGTCGAAAAGAATATGGGCTAAATTAACAGATACACAAACAAATGGAGTTATTTACTGATGAAAGGCTTTGATTTGTCATGCTAAGCTATATTAACTGTCAATAAACAAGATAAAAGAATGACAAGACTCCTGAAATTTAGACATAGGAAAATAAAGAAACATTACAGGACATAGTTTCATACAGAGCAGATTGGCATATAATAACAAATTAAATTATACAAAATCCTTTTTTTAAACATTTTTTTCATAAATTTTTTTAGCAATTAAGATGTTTGGGAAAATATTTTGATTTATTTGTTATGAATATCTTAGAGCAGGTATAACTTAGATGTATTCTGTGCCAAACAAATTGTAGCTGAGTTCAAATATGCAAATAGCACAGAAGAAAATAAATAAATAGAATAATATAGTAAATACAGGAATGACAGGAAATCTTTTCAGAACTAAAAATAAAAAGGAACTGTTTAATTTTCCGTGCAGTCTAAGAATACATCTAAAAGTAAAAAGCTCTAAAATGATACTGTATACACTTGTCTCATGATATTTGTACAAATGCTAAGGAGTATTCTCAAATACAGGAGTCAAGAAATTTCTGTCACTATACTGCCTATAAGAATACCTGACTGACTGCAATGAAAAGCCGTCTTTTGATTTAGACTGGACTGGGATCCAAGCGTTTACATAGACAGATGAATGACTAAAGAAAGTGCATTCCCCACACACCTGGGTAACAAATGAACAGAACGAAGCAGAAAAAGCTAAGATAAGCTGGTACACAGCAAAACTCCCACTGCATAGCTGTCAAATCCGTTTCAGACTTTACAAAGCTCCAGGATCCTCTTCTCCCAGCATATGCTGCCTTTTCCAAAGACTTCTGTTGCAAAAATGTATAAATAAACTCTGTAAACACTGGCAGGCAGGAGCTCAGCAACCCTTTCCTTTCTAAATCCCATTGCTGGTAAAATCTGGAACGTGTCCAGCTTTCAGGACCAGTCACATTCTTTTAGTTGCCTATTCGATAAAAAAAATCCTCTGGGTGAATGGCTGGTTGTTGGGTATATTCACTGGCCAGTCCAAGAGGCTTCAGCTCTTACAGGTTCCCATGATGATGTAAAACTTCACACCAGGTGGGGGTCGTCGGCAGGACTGACAGTAAAGCGCGTTGAAGTCACTGGATTGGCTCCCACAGGTGACCTTGGTTTAATTGAGAAATCATCTTTTCTTTTTGATTCCTTGCTTTTGTTTGGGCCTGATAGAGAAAGAAAGGATGAGTAACAGTATCATTACAAGGACAACAGACGATTACTAAACCCTGGGTTGCAGGTAAACAGTCTAGAAATGGACTGTTAATGAGGCAACTCAGTCAAATATACAGCAGTACAACAACAGTACACAAAGCTGTTCAAAGCTGCACTGGAGGTGGGATGAGTGGTCTTTCACGTGTCTGTACCCTGGTGAAATGTTCCATGTCACACATCTAGTTTCCCTATTGTTACTATAGACAACAATACACTTGTGTCAACCCAAGTGCGAGACACGGTTAACTTTGAATATGCAATAATTAGCATGTTCACACTGAAGCACGACAGTTCTAGCTAAAAATTCCTCAAAGGAAACACAACGCCTTCTCTCAGGGCTTTGAAATCTCGCCTCAAACGACTACAAAAGATCATGAAACTATCTAACTTAGGTAATTCTGTGTGTGCAAAAGGAAATTCTGCAAAACAGTACCATTACACTGGGAAATGAGGTGATGAGTGCACAAGATGGAGAGTGGAAGTCAAGTGAGCAGCAGGAAATGTGCTGGGAAACACAGCTTAGGGCTCGCATTGTTGGGTGTAGGATTAATGTCCCCGCTCAGCTCAACATGTCACAGTGCCGAGCGGGGTGGTTAGAGGAGATTAATTCTGGCTCCATGTTTGGAGAGGAGATGGTTGGACTTAAGGTTTTCCCTTTAGATGGGCGGGATCAGTTGGTGGCTGTCAGACAACATTATATAACCTTAAAGTAGGAATAGAAACATTATTGCTATAGTATAATTTTTTTGGGAAAAGTGAAATCTAGTGGATTTTTCTGTCTGAACACGCAGCACAATAAAAACAAAAGCCATATGATTACAAATGACATTCTTCATTCTGCATCCTCTTATGCACAACACTTTTTTTACTTACCATGCAATCCCAGTTTGCTGCTTTTGACAGACACTGAAGCTGGACTCAAAGGAGCTGAAGAGCTCAGCTCATTGGTTGGAGTTTCCTGTTGCAATCAAAGATATAGTCAGGCAAATCAAACACATTTTTCTCCACATACGTTTAAGGGCAAAAAGGAAATACCTGATCAAAAAGATATATTGTGACATCTTCAAAAAAGGACACATTCCTCCCTCTGTCCCTCTCTCTGTCCAGAGGCTCCTTGGGGGATTTCAGTAAACTCCTCAGCCCTACACGTTTGTCCACATCTGTCTCTGTGACAACAATCACCCTGCGTGAGCTTTCATCTTCCTGTTCATCCTCCTCCTCTTCATCTGGGTCACTTCCTGACGACAGACCCCTCCGTCTTCCTATCCGGTTTCCAATGGCCCCATCCCCAAATCCCCCTTTCCCAGTCGGAGGAAGGCTCAAAGTGAGAGGAGGAAGGGCGAGAGACAGCCGAGCTAGCTTTGCTATAAAAAGAATAGAAAAGAAAAAGGAAGGAAAGGTAAACAACATGTCTGTGTTAGATCGCTTTGACGAGGCTACATGTATATTTTTGTTTAACTCAAGTGTTAAAATATGTGATATTTGAAGCTTTGTGTTATGTAAAAGCAATTTAATATTTTTATTAACCCAAAACGTTTCTTCATATACTAGCTAGCATTAAGTAAAGGAGCGATGTGCAGCTCATCTGAGCATCACAAGGTAATGGTGACAGAAGAACTTAAACCTTTCACTTAAGCAAAATACTTTCCTTTAGAAATGATCACCTTTTATAAGAAAATGATATCAACACTTACGCCTGAAATAAGAACTGGGCAGAAACATCCACTTTTTAAAATCTGAAAACTTTATTTGACCCTTTAACAAAATCTGGAAAAAAAAACATTTTCTCTGTATATCTATTAATTACCATGTAATAGGTCGAAATGATTATCGTGTCATTTTCTGCTTTCTGATGTTCACCAGGGTGCAGGAGACCAGTATCTTATGGTGATCAACAGGGTTTTAAGTTTCTACCATGAAGTGATGCAAAATGTCTCAGGAACAGTATGTCACAAAACATCAGGCAATAAGGGGTTAACTACAAAACGTGAAGATTAAAGTATAGCTTGAAGTTCAAAATGGGATTTGTCCTTGTTTTGTTTTATGTTTATATTAGTAGAATAATAATACAGGTGCATTAGCATTAAAGCAGCTTTTTTACTGTTTAAAAATGTGCTAATAGATAGTGGCAAACACCCAATACACACGGAGTAAATCATTTAATATTTCCTTCTAAAATACTAGAAAGCATCATAAAGTTATAATAAACAGGTAAGTAGTTAACAGGTAATAAGTACGGCACAAATAGACAAACAGAATTTTCACAAGCTGCATTTTTTAAAAAAAATGTAATTAAAGACACTATTGTGGTTTATTGAATTGAATTAATGGCTACCATATAATGTGTTTGATAAATTTTAATGATCCAATTAATTTTATAATTCTATCCTTGCACAACTGCTCCATAACTGCTTATTCACTCCCCCAATGCAGTTAAACCAAAAGTCCAGAAAACAGAATAATTTAACATATTTTATGACAATAAATCAATCAATTAATCAATCAATCATACAGAGTCAGGCTGTTAGGACTGCATCCTTATTGAATGAGAACGGTGATGGTTGTTTGTGGTTTAGGGAAGCAAAAACAAATCAAATGGGAGACAAACTTAGAAATAAGATGATAAAAGTATTTAAAATACTTGGGGAGGAGTAAGTGACTAATAGAAAGTACACCAGTGTGTTGTGCTTTAACGTGATGATACCTTTCATTGCCAGGTTTGCAGTAGGCTGAGTTGCAGTAATCTCAGGCCGTTCAGTCACAGTGAGAGGCTCAGATTTAGTTTGATCAGAGTCTGTGAGAAGCTGGCTGCTGGGGACAGATTCCTGCTCCTCTTGACTAAAATAAAGGAGGAAAAAAACAGACATGAAAGCACAATTATTAAAGATTTATTTACCAAAATATTTAATCACCTTCACCTTCTGGTTTTGGGTAAGCCGTCTATTTAGTCGTTGTTGTTTTTTCCCAGATTTATTCCACTAATATAACCTGACAGTGCATGGCTGTACCGCATAAACATCTAGGATGTGCTACTAAAATGCTTTTTTTTTTCATTTACAAACCATTCCTCACAGTAATGAATCCAGGATGCAGAAATGGAATATAAAATGACCATTTACAGACAATATCCACATATTCTGCATCAATACCCATTTTTTTTTCACTGACCAAACTTAGTTTAGTGCTGTGGAGCAGATTATTCTGCAGCACATTTCCATGTTCAGCTTCCTACCGCTCATCCTCCGTTTGGTCGTCCACAGAGGCCAACTCGCTGCTGCTTTCTGTGGCCTGGTCCCCCCACGGCTGGACCATTACAGTGTCTTTCACAGCTGCTCCCCAGAGCACATTTGTCTTCACATTTTCACTGAGGGAGAACTGCAGCCTCTCTTCACACACCTGAAGAAACATAGTAGAGCGATAAAGCAAGTGACTAAGCTTGGGTCACTCAAGATGCATGGCAACAAATAAACAGGCTCACCTGCATCATGAGGCCATTTTTAGTTGTCATTTTGGAGAGAGGTCCCTGCTCCTTGACATCGGATGTTTGATCTGCTGGTTTCTGACCATCATTCTTCTCCTCTGCTGCAGACAGATTGTCTTGGGAACCCAGGATTATAGGTTGCTTAGATTCTACCAACTTATCAGAGCTGTCAGAGATCAAGTCCTTCTTCAAATCCATCCTGCTACCCTCAGTAGCAGAGGAGTCACAAATCTCATCACTGCTATCTGTGCTGCTATCCTTCTGGTCAGGTGTTTTCTTCAAAGACTCCAGCAGCTCTAGGTTCCCCAGGAAAAGCTCCCCCAGACTTTCCTCTTCATCCCCAGAGATGCAGCAGAGTTGTTCCAGTTTTTCAAAATCCTCCAGTGGCTCCTCGTCCAGATCTTTCCACTCAGAAATCAGTAATTCAGGGATGTTGTTAAGGGGATCTTGTGGTGCGCACGATGCCGTCTGAGGAAAGCTGTTAGGATCATTTTGATCTTCTATGTTGGACTGGAGGTTATTCTCATCAGTCAGTGTTATTTGTACAGAGGGGAAGCCCAGATTAGCTGAGATCCCTTTATTCTGAGTTGTAGCAAGTGTTAATTCCTGCAGAGGTGAAACATCTGCATCATCAGCTGGATAAGTATCCGACTCTGTCGCAGTACTGGCGATAAAGTCTTCTAGATTATTGTGACTAATAAAATCTTCTGCCTCTATAACAGATGGAGGTGGACTAGGAAAAGAGTCATCTAAACTCTCCAGCTTATCATCTTGCATGTCCAGGTCTATGCTTGGGGGAGGACTTGGAAAATCCACGGAGCTGAAATTGTCTGCTTCTGGGTAGGACGGATCTATCTCTTCCTGTGCTCTAATGGTACCATGCTTGAATGGAAAGGGTGCATCTTTGCAATCCTCCCTAGCTTTTGCAATGCTTATTCTCTCATCTTGGTGTTGCCTTGCAAGCCACGGTCTCATCTCAGCGCCTGATTTATCATTTCCCAGGTCGGACAAGTCGACATGAGTAGCTTCGGAGATACAGGCAGACATATTTGTGTTTATATTCTCTAAAGTGTGGCTGAGGTGGTTCTGAAAATGAGAGTGTGGGTCTTTGTCAGCATGTGCAGCAGATGCCTGCTCCTGTTGCTCCTGAGGCCATCTGTTGAAATTTTGATTCTCGCCTGTGTCTTTGGGACCTTCCCTGTCCCAATATTCATCTCTGCATGTCAAAGTCTGCCTCCTTCCTTTCACTGAGGACTCCTCTTCGGGTATTTCTATGTTCTCAACTTCAATATCAGCAATCTCTCTCTTTGCATCGTGCTTAAAATCCTCAATGTCATTCAGATTCTCGATGTTTTCCTCTTGTTGTATTTCTTGTGTAGTTTGCTGTTTACTTGTAACTTCTGAATCCCACATTTCTTTCACAGAATTATTTCCACTTAATCGTTGTGTTTCACTGTTCAAAGTTTCCTCATAAACATTCAAGGCAGCAGGGTGCGGCTCGCTTTCTGCAAGTTCATCGTTTTCCTCAGCTTCCCAGTACTCCCGACCAGCAACACGGCTCTCCCCCACCTCCCACCCTTTGTTAAACCCTGAGAAAAATTCACTTCTTAGCTCGGCTTCTTGCCTTCTCTTTTCCGGAGAGGCCCACTGGTCATTTTCATCAGGCCACAAGCGCAAATCCTCAGCCTGTACCAGGCGGTGACAGTCAAGCTCACCCTTTACCACTCCCGATGCTGCTTTCTCCTCATCTTCCTCCATAGCACTCCATAAGTCCTCAGTCATTGCATCCATTCTATCACAAGAGTCGCCATCTGTGTTTTTAGCGGAGTCATTTTTACTTAGCGGCTCGCTTAAGGGAGCTTTGTCTGTCAGGTTGTTTCTCAGCTCTGCAGAAGCTGTATTCACCTTCGTCTCCATCCTGACCTCTTTTTCCCCTTGACTGTGTAAGCAGTGAAGATTTCTTAGACCTAGCTCATTGTGGTCTAGACCGGTCTTCTCCTCACATGTCTCAAGCTCTTCAACATCCTGTGCAGTCCATAGATAGGTCAGATCCCTGTCTTTATCCTCTTTTCCCAGGATTTCATGCTTATGTGTGCGATCACTGCTTTGACTATCACATTTTTCAGATGCATTGTCACCTTGAGATGGTGCAACATATTCCTCAGTTTCATATTTGGACTTCAGTGCAGGGAGAAGTGTGTCTGTAATGCTCGTGTGATCATTGTTGCTGGGGCGAAACATGCAATCCTTTGACTGGCTGGATGAGGACTTGATCAAACGACCTGTCTCGGCACGGCTCTTGTAATGTAGATCAGAGTCTTCAGAGTCGTGGTACTTGCTATCTGTTATATTAAAAATGACGCCATCTGTGTTGCGACTGTCTATCACATATCCACTGTTGTGCGAGACCCCTGTCAGTGGTTCATTATCTAAATTGGAAAACAATTCATCAATTAAGTCAACACAGTCCTTGACTCTGGGATCATCGCACAGCCCAGCTGAACCTTTACTCTCATCGGGAAAAATGCCTGAATCTTCTCTCTGTACGGACTCTAGCCCTTTGTATAGAATAACATTGATGTTGTCCAAACGAGAGACGTTATTTTCAGACTTGTCACAAATCCCAGTCGTCCCATCTTCAATGGGTTGTGTTTTCCCATCTGAAAAATGGGAACCGTTTTGTACCAGGGTCTTCTCTCCTGTCTCTCCCTCCTCTTCGGTTCTCTCCTCTATCCCAGTCAACGCTCCCCGCTCGCCCCCTCGGCTGCTGCTTGACCTAGAGGCAATAAGTCCCTCACTGTTTCTCCTGTTCGTACCGTCGGCCTCCCAGTCACTATCGGAGAAGTAGGCTGAGTCTCGATGTGGAGTTTCATTTCCCAGAGCTCGCCAACCACTGGTTCCCACTCCCCCTCCTGTCCATGAGTCACTAGGTGTGAGGCAGTCTGTGGAGCTGGAAGTCATAGGTGAGAGGACCGAGTCAGTAGGAGTGATGAGCGAGGCGTCGGAGGAAGGGTCCCACTCTGGAGTGCTTGGAGCTACTGTGGGAATATGTTCTTCTTGGCGGATATGACAGTGGCTTTGTTGATCATTTTCTATGTGCTGAGTTGTATTTTCTCCATTTGTATCAGCAAAGCTCTTCTTAGCATGAGAACTCATGCTTTCAGAGCGCTCCAGATCAGTCCTGCTCTCAGAGTTATGCAGTCTGGTATCAGACTTTCCTTCTGTTTGGACTCCTCTCTCAGGGCTGTAGCTCAGTTTGTCATATTTCCTTACGTCACCATTTCCTATAACAGCAATCTTCTTGGTTTCAGTTGTAATGGATGATTTGTTTTCACGCAGTATCACAGTGTTAGGCTCTGTCCCACTATCAGTGGATTCAGACATAGAGAGCTCTGACAAATCGGTTTGCTCTCCTCTGGCTGGTAAGGCAGGTCCATCCGAACTCTCCTCTTCTTCTTTCTGACATTCAGGTGTCTGGTTGTGTAAAAAACCATTTTTAGGCATGATTTCTGAAAACACAAACTCACCAGACTGGGTGTGAGGAGTGCTGTTTTCTTGGCTGTCTGGTTTACATGGTTGCTTATTGGATCCTATGTGGAGAACTGGGATTTCAGGTCTAATGGAGACCTTTATCTCACTCTTCTTAGCACGCTTGGTCACTTGGGCATAGATGGCCTCAGTTTGTGTATCATCTTTGCCTTTGTTAGCTCGTATAGAGCTCTCTGACTGGAAACTGATGGTCTGGGCAGAATTTGGGTCAATGCATATGGACTCGTATTCAGGGGAGAGTGGAGTAGGAGAGTAGGATGAATCTGGTTCCTTCCTGTTCGTGGTTGTATTTTGTCTTGATATGATTTCAGTCAGAAAGGTTTCTGCAGACTGGATCTCTTTCAGGAACTCTTCTCTGGTCATTTCTGTTTTCTGTGGCTCCTTCTCAGTCACATATGCTTCAGATTCTTGATTCTCAACAGTGATCTCAGACAGGAGCGAGCGGGATCTACGTATTCCTTTCGAGAAAGCCTCCTCTGCCTCTGTATATGAGGGAAGGCCTGGAGCGCAGACGTAGGGTCGCAGCCTGGATCCTGCAGGATACAGGAACATCACAGGATCATTAACTGATCCTCCCTCTATGTCCACATCCTTTTTTCCTGTGTTGATCTCTGTGAGAAAAAGATCCTTCTGGAATGATTCATTGGTGACTATAATGTCTTCCTCGGCTCCTGTCCTGATATGTTTCTCTTGTTCCCACAAGTGTCCCGCTGAGCCCATCTCTGTAATCAGTGACTGAGAGCGGCGTATCCCTTTGTTAGGCAGCACAAAGTTACCCCATCTCTCTCCGTCTTTTTTCTCCATTTTCTCCCTGTCCCACGGTGCCTCTGATTTGGGATCACTGGACTCCGTAACGCTTGATATTTCTGTCAGAAACAGATGCATAGGGGATTTCCTGGCTGCAGCAATTCGTTCTGCCTGAAGTTCAGCATCTTCCTTCCAAATGGCGGGCAGGATAGTGTCGAGACGTGACTGAGTCCTTTTCATCCCCCTGGAAAAGAAATCTGCGCTGGCTGGGTCTGCGTCTTCAGATAGGCTGGAGTGAGTGACAGTTGTCCCGCCACTATATCTCTCAGGGGACATGAAAGGAGAGTCGTCTTCGTCTGAGTAGGTGGGACTTGATGAAGACTGTCTGTCAATCTGGGGGTTTGTTGGCTGGGTGCGGGGTGGGTTTTGATAAATGGGGCGCAAAGGGTTTGTTCGACGAATAGGAGAGTCAAAGACCTTTGCGTGGGACCGAGAGGTCTCCTTAGAAGTGCTCAATGTTGCTGCATGCCTGGTTTCGCTCTCTTTGTCAGACATGTCACAGGATAACGGGTCCCTGCTGGATCTTTGCATCTGTGGTTTGCTGTATCTCAAGTAAGCGTCTGCTGTGTTGTAGCTGGGAACACACCGTTGTGGTTTGGAATGGGGAGGGAGAGGGGGAGGACACATAGGAGGAGGTTGGGGATAAATTGGATGTCGTGATGGGGGAATGGAGGGGGAAAGAGACGGAGAGGGTGGCAGAGTTTGTCGGGCCCGATGGAGACCCAAGTGATCAAAAGTAGAATGCTGGGAGGAGCTCGTGTGATGGGGGTCTGTCTCAATCTTCCCACTGACGGTGTAATGAGGGAGTCCTCTATATCCAAGAGGAGGAGCAGGTAGGGGCCGTGAGTGAAGGTGGTTGGACGAAGACATGGACATAGAGCGAGGCTTCGGAGGAAGGACTGGAGCTTGTGACGTTGTGGAGGATCTTTTATCTCTCTCGCTAGTCTTTTTATTTTCTACCTCGTCATCATCATCATCATCATCACCTAAATCCACAACTGAGAAGTCAGTCACTCTGCTTGAAGTGTCTCTGAACTCAGCCATGCCTGTGTTGGGCACCTGGAGCTGAATCTCGCTTGACCGGACAGTTTGGAGAGTTTTTCCGCCCTTTTCAGTCGAATAGGGAACTCGATTTTTTCCGAGTGTTCCACTGCGAATTTCCACAAGCTCCACATCTCCAGGGCAGACTGAATCGGAGCGAGAGGAGGACTGCGCCCTCCCTTTAAGAGTTGGCGACTTGTCCTGGGGAGTGTGCTCCTCTAGTCGGATGTAGTATTCACTGGCGAGTGAGGGGCTACGGGCGCTGATCACTGGCACCACAGTGGGAGTGTCCAGGGATTGTCTGTGGTTATTGTTCACAGTTGGGATTGGTTGAGGAGGAGGAAGTGGTTTGTAGCCTCGTCTGGCATGAGCCTTCTCCCAAAAATACTCAAAGTTCAAGCCTTTGCTAGTCTCTGTGACTGTCAGGATATCATCCAGTTCAGATGAGGATGAGGTGATGCAGTTCCCCACAGGGTCCAGCAGGGGGTAAGAGTTGTCCCTGCTATACTCTCTGTCCCGATGCCGCTCATTTCCTGCAGTCTGAAAGGCAGGTGGACGGAGTAGGTCCCAGCGTCGCTCAAATGATTCGTCGCTTTCCACTCTCCTTCCCCTGCCCTCCTCAAACTCCTCGTCTTCTTCATCTTCTTCCCCAACACTCCCCCTCACCATTCCTCGCTCAGCAGCCAAAAGAGAGGAGAGAAGGAGGAATATTTCTGCTACAGAGGGGCGCTGTGATGGTGGTAGCCAACAGGACTGCATGATCTCATACCTGCAGACAAGAGAGGAAGACTGAATACGAAGAGCAGCTTTTTTTTTACTTTTTAAAAATGTTTTGCACAATTCAGTCTGCAGTGAAACACTGACCAATAATCTGCGTGGGACAGTTTAAGTCTGGGTTGGGCCAGCGTGATCTGTCGCTCCCTGATGACGAAGGTTAACACCTCTTCATCACTCAGGTGTCTGTGAGGCTGAGAGCCAAATTCAAACAGCTCCCATATCACCACCCCCAAAGACCTGGAATAAAGACATCATGCAAACAATCTTCATACACATGCCTCATGTTATGTGATTTTTTTTTATTGATAGAGAAGATAACCCTGCTGAACGATTCTGCATGAGGATGCAGATGGACATAACTCCAGTGACTCTACTCAGATATTTTAGCTTCATTATTAACATGTGTTCACATAATAGCTGACTTTCGCTTACACTGTTATTGTGACTAAAAGCAATAATGCCAACTTGGTTGTTGCTCTACCTATGACATTTTTCTAATTTATGACTTATATTTATGGTAATCTGATTCATATGCTGTGTTTTTTTTTGTTTTTGTCCCTTTTGGCAACTGGATTACGCAAAGTAGAATATAAAGAAACCCCCTAATCCCCTTTGCTATAAATAATTATTTATATTTTCTGCAAAAACCAATCACAACATTATCATATGTATAATTTGTCAACACAATTTTGATGTTTTACCCCTTAATTATTAATGCTATTAATAATGCCTGCACATCACTACAGCCTTACAGTTGAAATTAAGTTCTTCTTGTTGCTCATCAGACGTGTTGCAATGATTTATCGTTAGAACACATATACATTACATTGCAGCTTTTTCTTCCTTTTTAGTCTAGTTTTAGTCTACCAGCGAGCCTGAATTGATCTAAGCAGTATTGAAAATGAATGACTACATAAATCTCATGTAAGCATCTTTCGAACATACCAGACATTACTGGTCTTGGTCTGGTCAGTAACAATGAGAGACCCTCTGTACTCCTCCAGCAGCTCCGGAGCAATCCAGCGCAGTGGGATCCACAGCTTGTCTGGAGTTAGGTAATAATCCTCCTACAAACAAATACAATAACTATTATGAATATTATTATAATTTAGGGAAAGGTTATTTATAGAGTAATACAAGGGCGGTGCAGCACACCTTGTAATGGTTGTGTGATAGGCTGTAGTCGCCTATCCGGACAGTGAGGTCGGAGGTCAACAGACAGTTTCTTAAAGCCAGGTCACTGCAGAAAAAGAGACAAAAGCCATTTTCAGAGATGTGTTTGGGGTTAAATATCCTGTTTAAAATTGGAAAAAGAGCAACTGAACTCCTGACTGACCTGTGGATGTAGTTGTTTTCATGAAGATGCAGCAGACCTGAGGTGATCTCGAAAGCCATCCTCTGAAGAGTCAGGAGGTCCCTCGTTGGCAGATCTGGAGTCATCCCATCTGACTTGCGCTGGGCTCGCAAATATCGCTTCAGATCACCCTGAATCGTACATCACAACAGTAATGCAAACAGTGTAAGTGGAAGATCAGCTGGTCCCAGTTTGGCCATCAGACTGTGCATCTTCTCTTGAGACAGAGCTAAAGGAAAAGTATATTTATGACTTCTGCAGTAAGTACATCCATTCTTAAGAGTTTTCAGTCACAGAGTGCCAGAAACAACAAGGGAATTGGTAATGAGCTGGCGGTGTTTTGTACTTGTCATTGATGTAGCAGGAAGGACAAGGGAATAAAAAGGAAACAGGATAAAAGGATGGAAAATCTGTTCAAGGAGAGGACAATGTGAGACTCCTCAGACTGGGTCGAAGCGACTGTTTGGCCTTTATCGCTGTGTTACTAAAATTGATCTGCTTGTGACTTTGTTTGGCCTAAGAGTCCTCTCCTATGGCTTTCTTAATCAGTCATGGAGTGCACCGGCCGACTGAAGGAAAACAGACACACCAATGCAACAGAAGCTTTATAGTGATGATCAGATTTCAGCACTGGACATTAACTGATGATACAATGTGACTATAATTACACATTAACACCTTTAAGAGTATTATGAGACAGCTAAATCAGTCACAACAGTAACAAATCATACACAGCAAACTAAAAGAAGTTGCTGATGTTTTATTTAGACAGGAAGCATCCCTCATTGTCCTGCTTGCAAAACAGTTTACTTATGCAAGATCACCATTTTTACTCACCAGCTGACAGAACTCCATAACCAGGAGGAAGGGGATGCTCTCACTACATTGCCCCAAACACTGAAGGATGTTGGGATGCTTAAGGCTCCTGGAGGATGAACCACAGATCAGTCATAAGAACGAGACATAGATGCTCAGTTGCTGTTGCAATTTTTTCTTACTTGAAGGGACAGCAACAGGTCACCATGTGGGCGAATTTATCAAGAGAGTGTGTCAGTGCATGTTGTGCGTTTGTAAGCGTGTGTTAAATTAAAAGAAGAGGATCACCAGAATGAGAATCACCTTTGCAGCCTGTGAAATAAACTCTTTGTTCAGCTCTCATCATCAAGAACAAGTTTTATTACTATCCACTGGCAGAAATATAATTAGCATGCAAGCTAGCAGAGGAGAAAACTGCCATCATTAGAGTAACCATATCCATCTTATTAAAAGAGAGATAACACATCTTCAATTAGAGTTTGCATGATTATCTCTTATATCTGCAGATCAGATCATAATGTGTTATGAACAATTTTTAAAAAGCTTATCTATAATTTTTTTTATTGTATTAAAAAAAGAGCGATTACACACTCAGAAATAGAGGTACCAGCTTGTACCTAAAAGGGTACGATTGCTTGTCGCTGGGGGTGTACTCCTTCCAGAGTACCCTTCAGTCCTCGTACATGTTTGTACTTTATCAAGTTGTACCAGTTAACTTTATTAAAACAGGATCATGTTAAATGATTAATGATAGTTAATAAAATATAGATTATGACAATAATCAGACACCAATAAATATTATATAATCATAAAAT
>JBAMHV010000006.1:11317614-11334038 GCA_037177535.1 Pseudomugil gertrudae | reverse complement strand
TGCATGTCTGCACATCTGCATGTCTGCATATCTGCATGTCTGCACATCTGCATGTCTGCATATCTGCATATCTGCATATCTGCATGTCTGCATATCTGCATATCTGCAT
Organism: Pseudomugil gertrudae; assembly: GCA_037177535.1. NCBI lineage: Eukaryota > Metazoa > Chordata > Actinopteri > Atheriniformes > Pseudomugilidae > Pseudomugil > Pseudomugil gertrudae. The sequence goes on along the minus strand of JBAMHV010000006.1, from coordinate 11,333,929 downwards.
GTCTGCGGAGGAATCGTGTTATAGTAGTGAAACATAAACAATGGTTCGGATGTATACCAAGCATCTAAGATGGTGTGTGACAGTGAGTCAGCACGCTCCATACCTGCATCCTGAAAGCACAACAGGACAGATGGGTGACTTAAATCCTTTCCATAATGATGATGGTCATGATTACTTTTTCATAACCGGTAGTCCCAAAGAAAATATATTTATTTATGTAGTATTTGAGACAAATAGACAAAATTCTGCAACAACTTTTTGGCTTGTGTGTACGTGTTATCCACCTATGCGTGCACTTCTCAAACTGACTTTTTCCTTCAGTGTAATCTTATTACACATCAATGTTTTTAAAATATTAGAAGCCATGCAAACAGTTGTTCACAGTGTTTTCCTGCCGACAGCCTGAGCCTCATGCCCCCTGTGATGTCAACCATCTGCCCTGCTGATGCGCTCATGAGCAAATGCTGCAGGGGAAAACCAAACGGCGACTAAATACGACCCCGAACAATGAAAATAACCAAGTTAGATCATCATGGTGGGAAGAGTTTTAGCTTATATTTAGCTTCACATGAAAGACACAGTATATCCACAATACCAGTAAACTATTAACTATGAGTGAGTCATTATAGAAGAGGAGCTCAGGATTTCAGGATCTCATCTCTCCAGCTCTCCCGATCCCGCCTTTGTCGCTTTCTGGCGAGTTCTGGGAAGTAGGCGCTGTTGTAAGGCCTCTCCCTGTCATTCATTTCCCTCCCTGGCTCCTTCCTTTTGCCACTCCTCTGATCAAGAAGAGCTTGGGCCTTCCTCCTTTCTTCAGCCTCCCTCTGTAAACGCTCAGCACGCAAGCTTTCCACGGAGCTAGAAAAAAGACAGACCATCACTTTCATATCAAATGTCATAAATACACATTAATAATCCAGACAAAGGAAGCGATGGGATATAAATACAAGGACATCTTCAGTAAAAGGTGTGACTTTCTCACCTCTCTCCACTGCTTCTCTTTTCACCTTTGTCTCTTTTTTCCTTCCTCTTGCTTTTGTGCTTTCTGTCGTTCACACAGAGCACTTTTTTCATGTCTTTTAAAGGATCTAAGCTGTCCTTCAGTCTGCGGTCCTTCTTCTCTCTCTCCTCCTGACTTATGGTCTTCTTTTTGTCCGTGTCTTTAATCTCTTCTTTGTCTTTGCTGCCCTTCAGGTACCACGGCGTCACCTCAGACCCCGGCTGGGGTCCTAAAGACACGAGTAACCCGATGGCCCGTTCCTGTTTCTCCTTAAATAAACAAAACCAACATCATAATAAATAATTACTCATCTCAGTTCATCCTTATCAGGACATTCTGAAAGCAGAAAACACCATCACCTTCTCTTCTTTCTTCTCCTTCAGATACTCCTCATTTCCTTTCTTCTCTGAAGACTCCTCCAGAGGAAAAAGATTAAGATGCTCCAGACGTCCTCCACTTTGCTCATCATCATCATCTCTTCCTCCTCCTGTTGACTGAAGGGCAGCTCGGGCTTTCTTTCTCAGATACTCAGTACGAGCCTGTATAGATGAAAGGCGGGTGTTAGAAATAAAACTCCATATTTCATTGATATGTTCAGAACCATTTTTATTTTAATGGTGTTAGTGTTCTTGTGCAGTATTATAATTTATTTTTTAATATAACTGAGTTACACAAGCTCAGCAAAAGCCTCTTGATCCTTTTAAGGACAATTTTTTGCATAATCAATTAGAGTATTATAATAAATACACACTTGGAGGATAAGATCATAAAGATGTTTTTGCTTTAATTTGCAGTTTAATTAGAAATACATTAACTTATTTGAAATGTTTCAAGTTCAACAAGACTTTTAAAAGTTTATCAGTGGTTTAATTTGACACATTTTCTGAGTGGAGATAAAATTAAAACACTACACATCTTTTTGTAACTTGACAAACCTCAGAGGACTATATGAAATTATTGTGGATATTATTTGCTGAGCTGTTCACATATTTTCACCAGATTGACACACAAATATGTTATAGTCTTTCAATGATTTAACAAAAGTCACTTTAATACAAAAATATTGACACGTGACCTATTAAATCTAATAAAGATATGTGTCCAAACTTTTGGGATTGTCTAATTAATTATAAAAATCTAACGTTACAGCTATAGATAAATTATATTCTTACTGTACTTGTTTTTTCAGCAATGTTTTAGTGGAGTGTACATATGAACCAAGGATCAATTAGAGGTGAAAAATGAGGAATACAATGACAACTGCGGTGTTTACCTCTTGTTCCGCACGTTCCACGCGACGTTTGGCCTCGCGCTCTTCTTCTGCTGCCTGAGCCTCGTCCCTCCGCACACGTGCGATGTTGTCTTTGTTGCGGACATGCCAGCTCTTCTTTGGAAGGATGTTCATAGCTGCTTTTGTGACTGATGGAACAATATGCTAGCTAACTAAGAAGGCTAGCGATAACTTGCGCAAAAATGTAATTTAAATCTACTTAATAAAATCCAAATGTTTTGAGAAAAGGCAGACAAATACTGTTTCGTAATGGCAACAAATTGGTTAAATAACCATTTAAAATCCAAAAGTATAATGTGGTAAATGGGCTTTCTTTCTTTTAAAATTAAGCTAGTTTTAGCCGAAATCTGCTACCTTTCTACGTTAACTCTACGTAACAACAAAAAATCCTTAACTTGTTCTTTTACCAAAACTAATCTTCTTAACATTTTAAACTTGACATAAGTATTGTTATTAACTTGCTTGGTGAAGAAATGTGCTTGATTTAAGTCTGCAGTAGTTGACAGGAACCAGTACAGCCAAACAGGAAGTAAACATTAGCCAAACATTTAATTACACGATTGTACCACCAGGGGGAGCCACAGCACACCTTATTTTATTTTTTTTGTCTGCAGTATAAAATAACTACAAAAACAAGCGCGTGCACACACATAAAGAAGCAAATAGTAAATGTAGATAAACAAAACAATAAAAAACGTTACATCATTACATTATATAACAGATCTTTTCACATAATTGATCAAAGAAGACTTTAAGACGCTTTTAGCACTTTTTCGTTGTGACTGACAAATTATGTTTGTAATCAGATATCAGCCTACTGTTATTTATATGTTGTATTTCCTGAGATCATTGTTACTTCCTGAAATGTTCTCATATTTTATTAACCCCTTTATTGTCTGCCTCATGAAAAAAATGGTTAAAATAAGTAAAAAAATTTTAAATGTATTTTTTATTTAACAAAATATACATAAAATAAAAAATAAACAAAATATAAATAAATGAATTAAAAAAAATTCGAGGGGATGTTTGCCATTTATTACCATGTTATATGCCAACATTATTATTGTGTAATTTTCTGCTACTATGGGGGGTTAGAAGACAAGCATCAGGATGTGTTCAACAGAATATTGAGCAAAGATTTTACCACCTAGTGAATCAAAACGTCTTGGAAACTAAGTTTGGAAGCATGTCATTTTAAATGTTCTTTTTTGTGTTTTTTTAAAAACAAATTTACTTTGTTATTTGCACTTATTTTAATGGACAGGCAAATTATAGTGAAATCTCTAAGCATTAGATCATGCTCTTTAAAGACAACAAACGTATGCATGTTACAATGACCATATATAAATCCTTTCCAATTACTACACTAACACAGAAATCTCTACTTTAAAAATCTTGTTGGAGCATTATTGTGTAAAATCTAGGCTGCATTGTTTGACATTCATGTTGCTGCATGTTTAGAAGGCTCTGACAACATGGTCCACTGGTCGTGTTGAGTCCTGTGCATCTGTCTTGTGGTTTGACATCTCAAGCTGCCTGGCTCAGCTCAATCTGCCTGACTAAGAACTTCTTGTCTTGTCCCACCTGCAATGCAAAGACCCCGCATCAGTAAAACTGAGAATATTATGAACCACACAGGTTCATGTGAATTCAATCAAAATGTCACTTAATGCTTTTTGCTTGACTATAAACAACAACAGCTTACCGATTTAAGCTGAGCCCTTAGCAAGTCAACGTTTTTTCCATAGATGGAGGCTAAAGCTATGAAGTAGAACATCACCAAGCTGTTGAGAAGAAAAGACATGCAGCCATAAAAGTACGATGAAGAACCATGTAATATGCAGGCAATGTATAAAGAGTTACACTGTACAAATTCACTCACCAGGCTGATGCAAAAAGGGGGATGAAAAATGCTTTTGAGCCAATGAAGAAGAGAAAGTTCTTTGTGACTTGAGAGAGATTTTGGAAAGAATTAGGAACGGTCACCCACATGCTGTCTAAAGAACGGAAAGGCCCGCAACCCACTGAAGGACGGATCCTGTTGGGAAGGAAGGGAACATTCATACACATAAATATAACATGACAACATTAAAAACATAAAATAGCATGACAAAAATATAAATAACATAAAGCATAACATAATACACAATGCTTCACGTTCTGGTCTACAGAAAAAGCAGTTATTATGAACTTTAAAGACAGATATTGATCAGCACTTACACAGCAACAGCATATATCATAACAACCAAGGCTAAGGTCCAGCCAAATACGAGTACCAGCAAGAAAAAGACTGTGGAGGTTGTGGAGCGAAATGTCCTCTGGGCTGGCCGACAGTTAGAGAAGAGTGTGGTCTGGGGGAGAAAAGCGGCAAGTCGCACATAAAACAGGATTCAGGACTAAATAAAAAAGCTTTTAGTTAAAGTTTGAGTCTATTAAAACTTCACCTTCTTGCAGTAGAAGAGGATGACAAACTTGATGGTGTTAATAAGCGGCAGAAGAGGGCAAAAAAGAGCTCCGGCCCAGACCACAGTCTGGCCATAAACCAGTCCAAGTACGTTTGAGGGAACCACAAACTCCTGCCGATCAATCCACTGAGACAGCTTACAAGAGCAGTTATCCACCACCATCCTAACACACACACACACACACACGATCATTCTGCTGCTAGGATGTTAGACTGACACACTAATAACTCACTGAAATAATCATCATTTTATTGTTTTCTACACAAGGGTTTTTCTATTCTATTGTTTTTCTGTTTCTACACAACAAAATGTACCTGCGTGGAAATTCAACCAGCACAAGCATCGCAATGTTGATGAGGAGGTCAAAGAGTGTCAGCTTGTACATTTCCTGTCCTACACGTGTCTCCCAGCACTTTTATTAGAGACAAACACAAAATGAAAGTCATAGATCATCAACTAAAATAAAGTTAGGACCATCTCACTTAAAGTTACATCACTATTAGTTTTTTCTGTGCCTGAAGGCTGCGAGCACCACACATTTGGCATTTTAGCTATTCCTGTAATCACTCTATTAAACTACCATCCTCTGCTGGAGCCTACAGGGTTTATTCTGGCTTGTATTAATCTATAAACAACTATATTAAATGATTCTTTACTCCTGTAAACAAAGCTACAACAAGAAAACACACAAACATATGATAATCCTCTGTTTTGTTTGCATATTATGCTCCGAGATTAAAGACAAATACAGCATGTAGGACAACAGAAGAAGCACAGAAGTGGTGTAATTACCGGGTAATTTCCATGGTTATAACGACATGGTTTACACTTCTCACTCTCTACGTCTCCTTCGCAGGTGATTTGACTCCAGAGGGTGTAGAGAAGGACACCCAGACTAGCCAGACGTAGGAAAACTGCTCTGGAGATGGAGGAAGTCATGAAGTCATTATCCATATCACGACCAATGTGGCGCATGTTTGTAACAGCAGAAGAGTAAACATGCTCGATTAAAGGACAACTTGTGACTGGACCATAAAACTACAAGGAAAATAAGCATGTACCTCAACAAAGTGCATACCTCAATAGTGCCACTATCACAGTAGTGCTGGGGGAATATCGTTCCACTAAAGCTATTTGGTCACACAGTAGAGGCACCAAGAAGTTTCCTGCAGTGATGACAATGGACGGCAGATACTCATAAACTAAACTTAGGATCCCTTCCTCTTCGTTCCTTTTCTGTTGGGAGAAATGGGAGACGAATGGTCATCCTAACAGGAGCACTTTGCGACCATTGCAGCGATCTGTTTCACTTACCTGGCTAAAGTTGGTGGCTTCATAGATGCAGTAGAAAGCTGCTACATAGAGCCCGAGTGCGAAAAGAAACATGGAAACACGCAGAGTGCGCAAAAGTACTTTTTGACCCAGTGTGAGAGAAGCTGCCTGTTTATTTCTGCGCTCCTCCTCCAGATCCACCTGGTACAGAGTGGGGAGAGAAACGCTGTGAAGAGGTAATCAGATACTCCAGAGGAGGTTTTATAAATCTGTTTTTACTAAGACAAAAAAGATCAATTATCCAGCAGAAATAAGTAGAACCTGCAGGCGGTAGTGGATGCTTTTCTGCTTCAGTTTGGTAGCTTTTTCTTCCAGGCAGCTGTAGTCCCAGCCAGTGAACACGATCATGCTGTAATTGCCCACAGTGCTGCTTCCCGTTGCCACGGCAACACGGGCTGCAGCCCCCATCCTAAGTGCGAGAGGAAGCAAGACGAGGAAAGTTAACTCTGAAACTCGGCTTTTAAATGTCATCCATCACTGAAACATGGCTGAACAAACACACACAGCTTTATTTTTAACCATGATCCTGTGGGACTGACCGTACTATGATGCAGATGAGACAAAAGGCAAAGAAGAAGGTTGAAGTAAAGAGATAAGCCAGGGGGATGTCGTAGGATACATCGTCATTCCCCACCCTGGTGTTGTTGTAGTAGCCATAAAACAGGAACGAATACTCCATAAAACCCTGAATATGGATGAGAGGGAAGTGTCAGACCACAGGAAAGGTACTCAGTGTGTAGATTAAATCATTTCAGTGTGTTATAATCTGGCTTTTCATGTAATCCCAGAGTAGTGTTAAATTCAGGCTCTAATCTGTAACAGAACTCTGTTGTAGATGAAGATACTTTTGTATAACTCTGACTGTATACATCTGATTATTGTCTCGATGCTGCAGAATGAATCCAGGACAATCTGACACATTTCTGATTGTGCTGCACATCTGACAGACCTACACCTCTCTTTGTACGTGGCTGTATGTTTTCTAGTTTTATACTGAACTCCTTATCGTGATAGTTTCTCACCGTTCCTGAAAGTACATGCAGAAACAGTTCGTAGAAAACCACCAAGCCTTGAGGGTTAGGGTCATACGTTGCACATTCTTCATTCCCTGTAAAACACAGTTAAAAAAACAGGTTTGATGCAATAATCATGTTGGTTTTCCTTTTCCTGTCTGATGAAACAGGTCATGCTGTGGCATAGAGATGCAGCAGAGACTAAATGTACAAAGTAGCACTGTTGATTATTGCAAAGGAAGAAAGTCTCTAACTTCCTCAAACTAAAAGAAGCCATACCTTTCACAATACTACTATGTTCCACATTGAACTAACCTGAGTTATTTGTGTAAAAACATTGTATCTTTGTTATTTTATGCACATTTTCAGAGCATCTCAGGTAATTATGTTATCATACAGACATACAACACTGTTGTCTCATTGATTTGTAACCCACTAAGATCCTTTGGACGGGCGGTTGCCTAGAGACGCTTTCATCAATCTGTGATAAGGCTTCCTGTATATGAGAACACAGGAAATCGGTCTGATTTATAGAGAGATAATGCAACCGATGTGTGTGTGTTAGAGTGAAATGGAATGTGAGCTAACAAGCCGCTACCTGTGTTGTTCACATAGCTGGTGCCCACTGCTCTCAGGACAATGCTGGGGATGATGACAAACCCAGCAATCAGTAGGAAGGAAAAAAAATTTAGAATCACCAAAAATCGTAGGAACAGGAAGTAAGACTGGACACCACCTCCAAAGTTCCCTGTGGGAGACAAAGACACGTACTGCATGTTCTGAATTCATACTGTTTGGAGCTTTCTCATTGTGTCTAAGTGTGGCAACAAATCGATCGTGCACCTCCAATCTTTTGCAACGACTTTCCCCACAGCGAGAACAAATAAAGAGATTCTCTGGCGTAGTTTCTCACTTTACGTAGGGATTTGGTCTTGTTCCGTTTCCAGGAATCTGCACCGGAGAGCACTGGTACCTGCATTTGTTGCACCTGCCTGGGGTAGACGAGGTTTTAAAGACACTTAGATAACTCTGACGTAACTATACTCACCACTAGTTCATTACTAAACACACCATTACCCAAATCTTTAACATTTCAAGCAGTGACTTGATAAGATGAAAGTTACCAGTGATTGTGTGACTGCTCAGCTCAGCATCATTTTAGTATCCATGTAGAATAATGTGCAAGATAAATAACACATAATTTATGTGGCTCTAAATGAAGTTCTGTTATTGATGGTGCAAACATTTACATTTCTTTTTGTTTTTTCTTCTTTTTTATGAAATAATTGTTCAGATTATTAGAAAACTAATCGCCAAAATTACTTATTTTTATCCCAAAATGTAAATTACAATGTTAAAGCATTTTAATAAAAACATTTTTAAAAGATCATTACTGCAAGGATCAACAAAACCAAAATTAATTTAACATATATAAATATTTAATTAGTTAATGAAAAGAGTGATTGTGTGAGGCATTGGCTCCTAAGCATGAAGAAGCCTGTCTCTGGTAAAGTCTGTGTAATGTTGTTAATTATGTTTGGTAACTTCCCTCTTTGCTCCATCACTCTTCTCAGCAGCACAGTAATCCTCAGCAGTCAGACATCTTCATCAGTTCACTCAGTTTTTTGTTCTTTTAGATGTGAATAGCTATTTTTTTACCAGAGACTTATAAAAAGATACATGTTTCCTCACAAAAGCAATAAAAAAATGCCTGGCCTGTTATTTCTAGAAAAAAACTGTCTTGGATTTATTAGAGTCATACTACATGCTTAATTTATTCCACCTAAAACAACTTTTTATTACATTTAGCTACTATTTAAATTCCTTTAAACTTGTCTGAATATAGAGTTCTCGCTATTTAACACTTTGAGCCTCAGTGGAGCGGATGTGTTTTACCGCATCGCTCTCTTCATTTCCATGGGATAAGGGATGCTTCTGAGCTCTGGAGATGGCCCAGAGTTCCCTGATTCACCCTCCTCAGAAGGACTCTGGTTCCAGACATACTGAGGGTAATTCTGAGTGGACGCTCGAGATGAAATCCGACGTAATCGGAGTGACTGATGGTCATCAGAGTAACCATTTTCCACAAACGCTTAAATAAAGAGCAAAAACAGAGAATATATGTGAATATGTGAACAATAACATTATTATGACTGTGAATCTTACACGTGAATAAGATTAAACTACCAAAACAGAGCTTTAGTAACGCAGTGCATCTTACTTGAGCCTTGTCTCTGGAGTTCACCGGCCATTCTTCTGACAGCTTAACACAGCCAGCTGCCTCTTTAGCTACAGCTAATACTCGATGAGAGGAAATTTAGAGCAAAAGATAAAAGGAGTGGAGCAGATCTGCATTACATATCTGTGAAACATTTCCCTGTTTTCATCCGGGATGGACTTTACTCCCTTTTAAAACCACACAGCTAGGTCTACTTCCTTGTAATGTTTAACCCTTTATTTCCAAGGTGATGTGGTTGCTAGGCATTTAAAATCAGCAATGTAGGTTCACACAAATAAAGTAGTGAAATAATTATTTCTTTGCACATATTAGTTGGAAAAAGTGATGGAAAATGATCAAATATTTCATGAGCCCACTTTTAACACATTTAGGGATGTATTTAAACACATGGCTTAAACTAAACAAAACTAAGATGATGTGTTTGTGTTCACTGATGTGCAACAATTAATGATTTTCTCACAACCGTAAAAAGGTTCATATCTACTAATAATTAAACCAAATAAAAAATGCAAAAGAGACAAAAGAGTAGGTGCAGATAGACTGTATTCCACATGTAACGTATTCCACATGTAACGGTGTTACAAAGCAGGAGTTACAGCTAGCGTGTAAAAAGAAGGGCAGAATAAATATTCCAGAGATGAGCAGACTTAAAGTAGAACAGGGTTTATATCACCGCAGCAATAATAGAAAGGAAGTATTTCTCTATGGGTTTTTGTCACAGAGAGGCCAAAACAGCACAACACAAAATTCATTCACCAAACACAACATCTCAGTTCTACCGAAAACTTAGAGAGCAAAGCATGTGGGAGGAATAAACAGCAAATATTAAAAAGTCATCACAGTTAGGAGTGAAAAGTCACATTTCCCTGTTGGATATGTTAATTAAATATTATGAATTATTATTAGTAGTAAAATTAAAATAACCACTTTGAAGCAAGTGAATATTTTGAAAATAGTTTTTACAAATGAAGTTATTCTGATCTCAATCCTCACATTATACTGGAACCATTTGAAAAATTATGATTTGGACTGTATTTTCCAGCACTTGCTGGGCTAAAACAACTAAGCTATGTCTAAAAATGACATAAAACCTGATTGATGTTTGGTCCCAACCATGATTGGTACATGCCGGCAGTACACACATTTGGCAGTGAACGGACTGTTTGTATATTCCACATGGTAACCGAGAGAAAAAGATCTGCAGTAGTGACGTGCTTTTCATGCCAGCTACAACAGAGAAAAGACTCAACGCATATTTTCTACTCTTTTTAAAAAATAAACATAAACATATAAACACTAAATATAAGAGCTAAAACATTTATGGTTGCAAAGAAACCTGATGCGTGTGCACAAACACACCAAATCGAGTGCTGCCGCTGATGTGTCGGCGCATATGCTCCTGTTTTTATCTGAAATGCTTACAACAGGCAGAAAAAATTAAAAGTTCACACACAAAGAGAAAACCAAAGCACAGGAATAACACTTCCAGGTCTGAATGTGAGAGGCAGAAAGGAGTTGTTCTTATTAATACTAACAGCTTCGTAATGGTACCAGAATCTTTTTAATCACAGTTTGACTCATTCTGCTGTCCTGCACAGGCTCTCATACACACAGTGGGATGTTTTGTTGCTTATGTTTGCTAATTAAACTCTCATCACTGTTTTAGCGGTCGAACAGTTTGTAAGATTGTGACTCATCTCTATTTTTAAAACAATACGCTGGTGAGTCATCTCCATCAGCTGAAAAATGATCAGAACTGTAGTAAAAGGCACACAGCTGGGATGGCCCATCACATACCAGTTTCCTCTTAAACAACAGCAACATTCACTGAGCTCAAACATTCATCCCATAACAGACTTTAATGAAGACGATACGTCGCCAGTGATTGATTACCGGGATTTAAAAGACATACTCTTATCTGTATTACTCATAATGAAAATTGTTCTTAAAAAAAAAAGCATGAATCTTTGTAATTGTGATGAAGACTAACTCGTCATGTCCCATGAAAGCCTTGCAGTCATTTTCTGTCCCTCTGTTCAGCCTGTTTTCTCTCCAGTTCCCTCTTTTCCATTTTCTGTCTTTTCTCCCTCTTTTTTCTGTTCCTTGTCCCCTTTCCTCACATTTCCTTTCGCTCCCTTTAGAGCCCTACCTACTATTATGCAGACAACGGCAATGACATGCATGATGAAGTAGATCGACGTCCAGTACTCGATGGTGTATGAGGCATCCAGCAGCACGAAGCCCATGCACATGTAGTCATAGGCCCTCATCTTCAAGAACCAGTGAACCCAGTCGAAGACATTTTGTCCATGAGGCCCAAGCTTGGCTCTGACGGAGGCCTCCATGGCAGACTCTGCTGCCATGCACAGGGGAATGGTGAGGAAGGAGAGGTAGTAGCCAGCATGTAACCCATGCCAGTAGGCACTGATAAACATGGTCCAGCCAGCCCTGAAAGAGGAGATAAAGCCTTAGAGACACATAAAAGCTTTTTGTTTACGGTTATGAGACGCTTTTAAGAAAAACTGAAAACATAAAACAGCAACTACTCAGGCTTTCAAAAAGTGATACGTAAGAAAAGTAGTACTTTTTCTACAACCTGAAACCTTTCATGGCTAAACTAAAAGCAGCAATGATATCATCCTATCGGTACCATTTCATTTGTGGAGTCATCTGACATAGTGTTCATTAAGCCAGAAATGTCCACTGCTGTTAAAACTCACCACTAAGTCAGCTTTGCATAAAGTCTCAGCACAATGAGCACAGTTTACTTCATACCAGGAAGTGTACTTTATGTTTTATATCATCCCACACACAGCCTCGTGTTCCTGTGAATACCTGCTGGAAACAGCATCTCTGACTGAAAACAGTCCCAAAAACACACAATGTACTTACATCTGAGTGATGCTCGCTGCAAACTAGCTTGTGAGAATCTATAAAAATCCATTTTCTTCTCAGCAAAGGCTAAACTAAACAACTGAGAGCTGTTTTAAAGGTTTATGTCTTCATTGTAAATGAGTAAGGAGTGTTGCATTACTGAAAAACAGGTAGCCATTTAGCTTTTTTCTGTCTGAAAACATGTCAATGAAAACATGCAGACCACAGCCGGCTTCACTCTTTACAATCTGTACTCGTAGGCAATCACAGAAACAATGATGAGATGCTTTACTGGTTTAAGAAAGAGCAACAGCCTCACTGGTATCTGAGCAGAGTTCCAGCCCATCCTTTCATGCTCATGTGAAGGTTTTCTAGCAGCACAGTGATCAAACATAGTATATATGAAAAGCTGCACATACCTGAGTGTGTAGGACCTAAAGGGAGCGTTGGAGTATATGTAGTGATGCAGCCACCACTGCACTGTCATATTCCAGTATCGCATGCCATGTCGGACCTTTACACAGAAGTCGGTGTTGTAGCAGTCGATGTTCTGGATGGTTTTGAAGTCATACTTTTCTTCAGCTGAGGGATCGGCACTGTTCGCAAAAAGGAATAAAAGATAAAAATACCATGTTTCACTAAAAAAAACATACAAGATGCAGTTTTGAGAAAAATTCTTTACAGAAGCGCAAATACATGAAATGAGGGGAAAAGAAATGAATTAAAAATACTTTACTGAAAGGGAAACTGCGATAAAATGAACCCTTTTCTCATTAACATAATGCAGGGATCGTGTACCTGTGGTTGACAGTAGGTCCTCCTCCAGGTTTGGAAAGAGCCTTTTCTGGATAGCAGCCCAGGCCTGCACTGATACAGCCTGCCTCAGCGCCACACCAAGCAGCATAAAAACGCATCCTGAACACAAAAAACACCGCCACCATGTAGAAAAGCCTGCAGGTGGAGACATAACAGATGCAGAGATGTTAGTTATTCACTCCTATCATCCCGAACCAAAACAACCCGCTTCAATAAGGTTATCTATGTCTATGACAAAAAGTACACGAGCATGAGCATTTTTGGTTATTGCACATAATTATTTATCCACATTCAAAACAACATAAATGTTGTTCTGCGTGCTTAGCTGCACAAACACTTCCATTGTTTTCTTTAAAATCACTGTTTAACATTTATTTTTATTATAAATTGCATTAAAACTGTATTTAAATGCAGTTTTCTGATTATGAAATGATTATGGAACACATCTAAAACAGCCTAAAATACCTGAAGAGGACGTTTTCATTCAGGAACTCTGGTGAGCGAACGTAGCTCAGTGGAAAGATGGAGTTGACACCCAGGAAGAGAGCCCCGTAGACTGGGACCAGCTTCAAGCGCTGCAGACAGGGGCCCAAACCAGGCAAAGCCAGCGGGCTTGGCTGTCTCAGCCAGTCAACATACGTTTGGAAGCGGAAAAACGGGCCTTTAAGGAGATGGAGCCGTGGGATAAAGGATAAAACGCAGTGAGGGATGGACAAAATGGACAATCAGGATATTGTAAGATGCAAAAGACATTGGAGGACAGATTGGTATAAAACAAAAGGGGTGTTGTTGAATAAGGAGTGAGGAAACAAAAGAATAGAGCTATATGAAAACACAAAGCATAGACAAATAAGACTAAAACAATATGGACTCACAATGTCGGACAAGTGGCAGAAAGTGAGACAAAGAGAGACATCAGTTAAAATCCATGCAAAACCAAAAGCATCTGTTGCAACAACAGCACGAGCATATTAACAGGTAACACACACAGAAAGGATGTGTCTCCTTTAATGGTTCTGTTAATGTCAGAAGAGACACAGCAAATTCAGAGGACTTACCGGTCATCATACCAATATAACAGTAACTGTAGGACAGGACGTCGTAGAATGAGGGTTCCTGAGACAGACTGCCAGCAGCAGACTGAGCAAAAGAGCTCACATCTCTTTTCTTCTCCATGTGGAAGCTGTGAACCTCGTTGGCCAGACTCACCATCTGAGTTCAAAACAAAATCAGCACTGAATTCTTTACGGCACAAACTTAGTTACACGCCTTTTGGCAGCTCTACCTTCAGCGTGAGAAGCAGCTGGATGGCGTTGGCAAAAGGTGCTGGTTCTGAGAGCTTAAACAGAAAAATCAACCGGAAGATGAGGAGGTAAAGAAATGTCCAGCTGAGAGTCAGTGCGGGCGCATGCCTAAGAGACAGACAGAAGTCCAGAGATGGTTATCAGCACAGCATCTGCATTTTGTGATGTTTTTATTAACCTCTGCCAAGGTCGTTGTGCCCATGTTTATCTGTTCATGCTAAAACTACCGGATGGATTTCTGTAATCTGGCCGAGTTCCAGCGGGCTCACAGTGCTTTTCTACTTTTATCTTCCCTCAAAAAACTTTAAACTACACACCACTTTCCCTGCACCTTTCTACTGAGCATCCACATCATTTTTAGTTAATAAATATCTTTAAATAAAATGATTCCTTGTGCTCAAACATATAATAATTAATGCATAAATAAATTAGGTAAATAAGAAAAACAGTTTGTAATAGTAATATGTTTCCTAAAAACACACACACAATATATGGATATTAAAGGCTCACCGCCACTGGCTCTTGATAATAATCCATGTTCCAATCACTGTCACCACAGAGTGGAGTGTGTGGATGTGGCATGTGGCGATGGTGATGGCGAGGCCGAGGAGTAGAGCGGCGCTCTGCTTCACAGGCGCACCTGAGGTGCCATAAAAATGAGTTATACCACTTAAAGCCATCTTGCATGGAGCTTTTTGGGATGGAAAACATAAAAATGTAACCAGAGGCTTCAGAAAGTAGTGACATGCCCTTAGATCTCATCAGCAGCTTAAAAAGCACGTTGTTTATTTACTTTATTTATTTTTACAATGTGAAGAACAAATTACAGCTTTTCTAACTGTAACCAACAGACATGATGTAAATTTCCCATAAACTCAAACATCTGTGTTGGACACAGGTCTGACATGTTTAATACTAATTACTTAGAAGCTTTAATACAAGAGGCCAACCTGATGAAAGCCTGAGTACGAGGCTCAGGAGTAAAACAAGAAACTTATGACAAATATAAGCTATGATACAGAGACTCTCACTTTCTTCATTCTGTCTAAAGTTACACAAGTGTAAAGTTAGGTACATCAAATGCATAAAAATAAATATCAAACCAATAAATTAACTTTTCCTTCCTTAAAATAAAAAAGTCCAAGAACACACAAAAAAAGATAAACTGAAGAAAGGCCACGAAAAAAAACACAGACAACAAGAAGGAGATCAGTTTTGATGTTTGTTAAAAAAAATACTCACTGAGATAACGAAACAAGAACCCAACCGGGATGGATGCAGTAATAACTGCTAAATACACCACCTCATCCTTTGGCATGGCTCTGGTGACAGAATACAGATCAGATCTGATCATGTAGCAAACATATAAAGCCTGAGTGACATTCATGTAAACACAGAGAGGAAGATCCAGGTATATGCAGAAATGCTGCTCTTAAGAAGTCAATTACATGTTCCTTTTTATGCTTTTGCAGCAAGTTCACATAATAGTGAAATAGTTGCCCTTTAAAAAAAGTTAAATTAGCAAAAATATTGATTTTAGATTCACTAATCATGCAACTAAGCATGACAAACTTCTGTCGCATGGGGTATTCCTAGAGATGAACTATTTTAATCCAAGGTGTTTCTTTACATATCATTACTAGTTCGTGTAAATTAAAATGCTTCCTGTTTAAACCCACTGCTGTCACAGGTTAAATAAATACGTTTCCATTGTTGACCATGTTAAAATATGAACATTTTGTGGCACTGTGCGAATATCAGCTCCTTGAGGCATTTCAGTAAAGAGGAAATAGACAATCAAGTACCGCGGTAAAGTTGGTTTGTCGTTGGATATTGGCTTCACATTCGGTAGGGACTGTCTGCCAATGACGTGAAAATGTTCAGTAAAAATCAACGAATTGAGATTTTACTATTATTTTTGCTGTAGTACATCATATTTATCATGTACTATCTACTACAGGTGAGATTATCTAGATAAGGT
>JBAMHV010000006.1:11270283-11312196 GCA_037177535.1 Pseudomugil gertrudae | reverse complement strand
TTCTCGGGGTGACACAAGACAGGTATATATATATATATATATATATATATATATATATATATATATATATATATATAGATATACATTTCTATCATTTCATCAACATATTTATTTAGTATTATTTAATGTTTTAGCACAGATTAGAAAACAATCAGAGGCCTCAGGGGAACTGTGTGAAGTAAACTCAATGAGAAACGTCTTATTTAAGAGTAGAACACTTTGGGAGTTATCTTTAGCCCACTGGCCTGAGTGAGACCAGCAATAAGTGTCCCTGACATGCCACTGATGCTGCAAAGCATCTGGTAACTCTTTACCTTGTCACTGTTCTTCCCACCAGATGTATTTTTAGTCCTCCTCTCCTGAGCCGATAATCACTGGAGGAGTTTCTGTCGCCTGTCTTGCTCTGTGCAATAAGCTGTGCATAAAATACGTGTAATAACCTGCCTGTGTTGCTTTTAGATGCTTAGTTGTTTGCATTAGTTTTGTCAAGCGTACATTGTGAGGTAGTGTGTGAAGGAGATTGCATCTGTTGGAGCATCATGATAAAATTAAGTGAAGTTGTACATGTGTGACGACTTAACTGTACCATATCGATTTTGTTTTGACTTCTGCCAGTTCTCCATCTGCAGCAGCTGCAGGCTGAAATCTACCCGGGGATTTTGATCACACGTCTGGTTTAATCTTGTTTTTCTTGTTTCTTTTCTTTCATCAAAAACCCAAAATAGCTTTTTATGTAAAAAGCAAGTGGCAGAAGAAGAATGAAAACAGACTATTGAGTTTAATTTGATGAACTACCCTGTAGTTGACCAGCACTTCTGCAGTTAGTGTCATCCTGTTGTGTAAATCCCGCAGCAGCTGTCCCAGCATGCACCTGGCCCTGAGCTGTCGACCTCTGACCGCAACCTGACAGCTGAGGAAGGAGACGAGAGAAACAGTGAACAAATGGCAATTAAAAAAAAGCTGTGTCTCTACACTGCTGACAGCGTGATACTGAATCAGGAACAGTGTCTGGCTGTTCATGTTTATCACAGAACAAAGAGAGACAGAATGGTTGACAGTGACATTTAACAGACGGTGTTATCTTTACTCATCTGTCACTTTTTTATCTGTAAACTCGCTCCAACAGGACTCTTAATGTTAGTTAAGCTGAACAGCTGGATTGAAATAGGATCTGTTCGCTGTGTGGTCTGCCAGATAAAATCCCAGCTTTGAAATATAATACATTCAAAAGTAATGTTTGGTTGCTTTTTACTGGACACAACTTATTTATTTTTGTCAGTATAGTTATTTGCTTGAGAGATACCTTGAGGTTATACCTTTTTTCATTCATACAGAACTTTTAATATTTTATTTCTTTTTATGTTTTCCTCTCACTTTTCATAACATATCTGAATAGTTTTGCACACTAAAACTGATCAGTTAGGTCTACAGAGATGTTATCTTTTGTCTCAACATGTGCAAAAGTCTAGTGGGTTATTGTAGCAAATGCTTTCTGCAGATTATACTGCATTTTCTGAGAGTTTGCTATGCAGGTGAGACTTATCTTCAGATTTACCCTGTAAAACATAGAATACCTTTCTCTGTGGATGCTGTTGTGCATATATAGAAAGTGGTTCTTCACTGAATGATCCATGGTGCAACTGCATGCGAGTCCACAACCTCTTTCTAACCCACCCTCTAAACCCCTGACTTTAAAGTTGAAAGTTTCTCAAAGTTCCCTAACATTATTAGTGACACTAAGCCTGATATAGATGGTAAACAACATAAATACAGCTACTGCGCTAAAGGCAAGAACTATCCTTAGCATAATGCTAACATTCAGCTTTGCTAATCATTAAAATCAGACGTTTTGTTCACATCTGTAAGTGAAAGTTCACAACAAAGGGAAAATTTTCCTCCAGGCAGAAAATATTTCAGATAACCATCTGTTAAGTTTGTTTAAAAAAAAACAGAAAATATAAGTTTGCTAATAAACCAAAGACCATTCAGTTAGCATTGGCTAACTAAACATGTGCTTCATCAGCTGTTACCCTTGATTCTGAATCAGCACCTATCAAAACTTTCACACTTCTACAGTGCAGCAGCTGGTACAGAGATACATGACACATCGTGAGATGACTTTTTATTAAAACAGATTATTCTAAATCCTGAAGCTGGCTCACTTATGATATGTGATATTTTTTTGAAAGGTTACACAGGTATGTTGGGACAGAAAGGGAACCACTGGTCCCAGACCAGGAGCAGCTTCTCTCATCTCTTCAGTACGGGACAATATCAGTTTTGTCATTGGAAAGCTTTCCATTGCATCCCTCCTGATTGTATTTCTAACTACTCATAGCAGAATAGAAACTACATATGAAACTGATCATTTACATAATATTACAATTTTATTTATAATAAAATAGTACAATTTTACAATTACAATTTGATTTATTTATTTATTTGTTATTTTTTGGCTTTTTTTCCCTGTTATTTGTTTACTTTTTTATTTATTAGCAATACTTGTACATGTTTGAAATAAAAAATAAATCCAATCCAATCCAGTAATATAAAATCGTTACATTACATTAAATATTAAATATGAAAATAAGTCATTTGATCACAAATTCATTGTTAAAGCCAGTTTATTCTGGAGAACAATGCTGAAAGACTGGCTGGATTTTAGCGTTATGGCTCTGTTTGTTCCTGAATTTCAGAAAAACATTGGAAGTATTTACATTGTTAGAATTATACATTAAAATGACCGGAGAGCACTTTCTTAAAGAGAAATGTTACTCTGTAAAGCCACAAAACCAGACAGGCCTCTAAAACTCAGGTGACACTCAACACTTTTAGCATGATGTCCTGTAGCCCCATAAATACCTGATCCTCAGGGGGGGACTGCACTGTGTCTACAGATTGTGAGTGGTCACCAGTGTGTTTGGTGAATTTTGGCTGGGTGGAGGGATAACTGGGTGATTGACAGTTGCAGATGTCAACAGCTGGTGTGGCTCCCTGGTTCTTTTGGTGCAACAGTTGTTTAGGGTATGATTGGTGGATGAGCTGCACTTATGGTGCAGTGGGCGGGAGGTCCGCTGGCATTAAAACATGCCACAGTTGTTGGACAATGCATCAGAGACAGAGGAAGAGAGAAAAGTGGTAAGGCAATGTTTTCATTTCTTAGTTTGGGAGTTTAATGGCTCACGTTGAGTTTTCATTCAAAGGAATTCCTAAAAAGTATTTATTTTAAAGTAACTTGTCTGAATAATGCGTTCTATATGTAGTTTTACTTTTATGTTTATATAGTTTTAGTTCAGCTGTGTTGGCTCAGAAAACAAATGTTCGCCTGTTACATCAGCTCAAACACTAAATAAGTTTAGCTATTCAAATGTTTTAATATTCATTTTAATTAGGGAAAGTGATTTTAAGGCAGCATTAGGATGTGATTCAGAAAATACAAAGTGCTTCAATCAAACTGGTTGGTTTTTGCTGCAAATTCTAACAATGTAAATACTTTAAATGTTTTTCTGAAATTCAGGAACAAACAGAGCCATAACGTTAAAATCCAACCAGTCTTTCAGCCTTGTTCTCCAGAATAAACTGGCTTTAACAATGAATTTGTGATAAAATGACTTATTTTCAGTGATTAATGATTCTTTGATGTTGATATGGGTAAAAAATAATAAATAAAATAAAATAAAGTTATCTTTAATAAGCAGAAACTTGTGATGTATCTAATCAGAGTTTTATCATATTTTTTAAATCAAAGTGGATTAAAGTTCATAAGACCAAACTGTGAAGTTGTGTACTTAATCTTAGCTGTTGTCTTTGGTACACCTTTTCTCAGTAATATCTTTAATATTTACTGTGGCATTGGGATGTGGGGGATTTGCTTATTTGCAGATAATTATCATGTTCTGTGTTACATTGTGAGAGCTGTTTTTGTACTTCCTGTAACAGGGCAGGTAACTTATGCTGTGAAATTAGTGGAGTGATATTCATGTCTCTTATCTATAATGTTTGTACATTATACCCCGAAATGGTTTATTAAATCATAAAAGCAGAAGAAGAATATGTGGAGGATGCTTTGTTTACATTCATTCCTTGCTTTGTCATCTGTGCACTGCAGGGGGGCTCTGCTCAGGAGGCCGGCCCAGGCGGCGGAGACCCTGGCCTGCCTCAGGTCTATGCTCCGCCCCCCTCTTATCCACCACCAGGTCAAGGTCCGCCAACATCTGCAGGCCGGCTGCCTACCCTTGACTTCAGCGCTGCACATCCCAGTTCAGAGTATCCAGAACATCCCCAGCTCAGAGTGTATCAGGGCCCTCAGCACGAGGGGGCCGAGGCGCTGACGCCCAGTAACACGGTAAGAGCAGCTTGTGACGTTGTTAATGGAATTCAAATCATGTCCCAATAAAACTTGATCTTCAGTAAGATGTGACAAGAAGGTAGTCTTTTTCAATGTCCTGCCAGAGCAGCAGATAGAGTTTGCTTCTATATTTAGAAACACAATTCCAGAGTTATGTCCTTGTACGGGAATGCCAGGGACAGCTGAGAGGGGGTTTGTTGTTGGAAATAAATCCTCACTTCTCCTCGTGTCTTATTTAGCTGGTAGTAAAAAATATCGTCTTTCAGGATTACAACATTTTCTGTGGATGTTCACAGTTTAGGTTATAGAGAGCAAAGCTGGGTTTGTGTTTCACCTTTTACCTCAGAAAACATGTCTGATTTCTATATGATACAAAACAAGACATCAGTGTGGCTACAATTTTATTTATTTTTATAAATAATAATAAAAAAAACATCCAGTGCAGTAATATAATTTAATCCTGGATCTAACCACTGCTTTAAATCATGATGATTTTATTGTCTACAAACTTTTAATGAATCAGTGTCAGTCTTCCTTCTCAGAACTGAATAGTCTCAGAATATGAATCATAGGTGAGATAAATCTCCTGGTTTTTACCTCAGTGAGGCATTTTTACCATGAAAGAAACAAACAGCTTCATTAGATTTCTTAGAGCAGTCTCATTGATCGTCTGACACGGTGGTGCAGAAAGTTTTCACCCTCTCTACATGTTGTCAATTTCCTAAGTTCATTTAAGTCAATGTTTTTATGAGATTTTTATTTATTTATTTATTTATGAGATTATTTTATTGTTGTACACACAGCCCAGCTTTATCGCAGAGAAACTGAATGGTTGACATCTTTGCAAACTGGCCATCGGTATTCAGACCCTTTTTCAGTAGAACCATGTTTTAGATCAAACCAGCGTGAGTCTTTCTGGGAGTGATGCAACATTTTTCACACCTGCATTAGGGAATCACATCCCAGTTCTCTTTGCATATACTCACCAGTAAGAATGGATAATGAACATTGATGGACAGCTATTTTCAGGTATCTTCAGAGATGCTTGTGGGTTAAAGTCGGGAAATCCCAGGGGTGTTCTTATAGCCACTCTTTGGCTAAAGTTAAACCTTTGATCCAGTCCGAGCTCCTGAGCGGTCTGGAAAAGGTTTACCTCCAGGATATCTCTCGGCTACGTTCATCTTTCTCCAACCTGTCCCTGCATCAGAAAAACACCTCCACAGCATGATGCTACCACCACCATGCTTGACACTGAGATTGTATCAGGCAGGTGCCTGGTTTTCTCCACACATACTGCCTGGAATTAAGGCTAAACATGTAAATCTTGGTCTTATCAGACCAGAGAAACTTCTTTATCAGAAGATGAGCATTTGAGTCTTTTTTTAGCAAACTGTGCAGGTTTTCATGTGACTTGCTCGGAGGAGGGGCTTCCATCATCCCCAGTTGGTAGAGGGCTGCAGTGATGGTTGATTTTCTAGACCTTTCTCCCATCAATGATCTTTAGGTTATTCATTACCCCTCTTATGAAGACTCCTTACCCCTGATTACTCAGCTTGGCCAGACGACCAGCTCTCCGGAAGAGTTCTGGTCATCCCAACTTCTTCTCATTTGCTGTAAACGCGCTGTGAGCTCGTAAAGTCACAGCTGTGTGTCTTTCTCTAATAAAGTCCAATCAGCTTGATTAAACACAGCTGGATGGTGTAGCACCTGATCAAGGACAATCAGAAGAGCATCACATGCAAAGCAAAGGGTCTGAATGTTTATGGACATGTGATATTTCTGTTTTTGTTTGTTCTTTAATACGTTTTCAAATGTCTGCTATTCTTTGTTCCTCTGTGAAAATATGATGCTGTGGAAACATCAACTCACATGGTTTCAGCTAATTTAAGAGTGTGAAAAATCTTAGGGGTTGTGAAACTTTCTGATTCTGCTGCAATCAGGTTAAAAGTATGATCCATGCAGAGGTACGTCACTGGATGATGAGCAGAAGTGTTTGCATCCTTTAAATGTGTGATATGATGTGGAAACGGCTTAAAATACTTCACTTTATTGAAAAGAATTACAGCTTTTAAGACATGAATTAGCTGTTGTTGCTTGTTTGTTTTACGTGGCAGTATCTTTCCCGAGACATGGAACCAAGCTCCCTGACAAACACCTAAGAGTTAGGTTTTGTGTAATCGGGTCGGTTCTGTCTCCTGCTTCTGCCACAAATTTATCTTCCTCCTCTCATAAATGGTGTTTTGTGGCCCCGTCTATATATTTTATTACTAGAGCCCCTGACATTCTTGGGTCCGTGCTGATTTTCGTTGGGAAAGTTGAGACATCGCCTTGGAGGGAGGGGGTCAAAGGGCAAGGCCGACCAGATGCCCCCCATTCCCCCTCTGAAATATCACTCAGGTCGAGAACACAAATCTGCATCGTGACATGACACCACCCAACTCAACCCCTCCCTTCCCTGCCTCCACTCTGGCTTATGTGTGTGTGTGTTGGTGTGTGTGTGTGTGGGTGGGTGTGATGTACTGCTCTCTACAGTAGCTAGCCAGTGTAGCGTGTGCTAGTGGCCTGTGTGTGTTTATAAAATGCCTCCCAGGGTGAATGTGTACCTCTGTCCCCACCTTATTAATTTTGCCCCTTGGTAATTGACCTTTAACCTTTGGCAACCCAGACTGACCTTTCAGTTTTGAGCCTTTGCCTTCCCTCTGTCACCTCTTAAGCTTCTTTCGCACCGTTTTGCCTTGTTTACTTTGATTTAATTTGATCTTTCACTGCTGCACTGAGGCCTCTCCACTGTTTATCTGCCTCTTGGTACTACAATGCTAATATTCAAGTCTTAAAACAACTTTTTATTGACATTAGAGTAGCACATTATTCATTTTCAGTGCTTTTGTTCTTCCTTTCTTTTGCTCCTTGCTCCTCTCTTTCTCCTGCCTCTCAAACTCACTGTTATTCCTGTAGTTATTTTCATTGTTCCAACTCAGTTTATTCATATTAAAATATTTTTTAACACTTGTAATGGTTGACCAGGCTGGTTGAGCGATGCGCACATGCACTTTCATGCGCACACACTAGCATCGTGGTGCATTGTGGGATACTGAATGTTTTGATATTTGGCACATAAGACCTTGGATTGTTCTGCATGGGGCAGTTTATACCTATATGGGAAAGATTTGGTGTGCAGTTTACAACAGAAGTGAAACATCTATTAGAAAACTCCTATACAAGGTCATATTTCCTCTCTAGTGACAGCATGTCTTGGACAAACCTAGATTTTCTATTTATTAAATAAAATATCCTATTGAGTGTCATTACAGCTTGTTTGAGGTCAATTTAAACAGGACTGCTGCAATATAGATCATTTTCAAAACATGACGATCAGGCTACGTTACAGTAAAAACTGTAACGAGTAGGGCTGCACGGTGGAGCAGTTGGTTAGCACTGTGGCTTCACAGCCAGTTCAAGCCTCGGCTGGGCCTTTCTGTGTGGAGTCTGCATGTTGGCGTGGGTTCCGTCCGGGTTCCTCCTACCTTGTCTGTCTCTATGTTAGCCTGCGATGGACTGGTGACCTGTCCAGGGTGCACACCGCCTCTCGCCCAAATGGCTGCTGGGATTGGCTCCAGCTACCTGCAACCCTAAACTAATAAAATGGATGGATGGACAGTAACATTTAAAACAAAACCTTGCTAAATACTCCCCAGGTAATGTGTAATAGGTATATTTGTCCAACTAAATGTAGTCTAATACAATAACAGTGTGCTTTTAAACCTTTTTACTTTAGCACTAAAGTCCTCTTATATGAAGACCTGGCACATAAAGGAGTTGCTTCTGTGTAGGGAACAGATTAAAGGAAGCATCAGGTTGCAAACTATGTTACCTGGCTGGATTAAAACAGGAAATCATTGCAGTATTTTTAAAGAGAAAGCTGCCCTTTGACCCCAGAAAAGGGCAGCTTTCTCTCTAGATAGCTAGCAGAGCTGGCATTTTGCAGGCTGAAAACCATCTGACATAAACTGGTACCATCAAAATTAAAGGCGGACTCGTCCAGTATTAAGTGTAGTTTTATATTCCAAAGGCGCATGTTCACTTCTGTTGTACACTGTGTTTAATTTCATTACACCTGCTTAGAGTCTGTTGGTTTTTCAGTGAAGCTTCAGTTTTTCCTTCTTCACCACAGCTGGAGTGATGTTTTAATATCATAATCTCTGGGATTAGTGTGCTGAGTTCCAGCTTTCTACTCTCCTACAGGCATGTGTTCAAAGATACCTGACTAAAATGGAGCCTTTTCTATGCCTTCTTACATTTGCCTGAGAAGGATCACTGGTTGCTGAATGCTGGTTGAACTTGGTTTGGATCACTTGACCTCATGGAAATGATCTTTGCTTAATGTGATGTGATGTTTACCCACCTGAATCTTTACAGAGAAAAGGTCTCTAAAAGATGGGGACGTTTTTCATGTAACAGATCTTATTTCCGCTCTCTGCTTTTCTTCTGATGACCTTTCCCTGTTTTTCTTCACATCTGTCTCATCTCATTCATACCCTCTCCATCTTTTCTTTCCATCTTTCCTTTGTTGTTCCTGGTCCCCTCTCTGTCTCTCTGCATGCTTGCTTTCATACTGTTTCCCTGTCAGGAGGATGCTTTGGCCCCTGTGGCGTCAGACCCCCAGTCTCTGGGTGTGTCCGTGTCATCGGGGGGCGGGGCTGGAAGCGGAAGTGAGGAGGAGGGGTCAGGTAAGGCCCAGCCCAAACGCCTCCACGTCTCTAACATCCCTTTCCGCTTCAGAGACCCAGACCTTCGCCAGATGTTTGGGGTAAGATCTTTTGCATACACCCATTTATACATCCACCATTTGTACATGTATGATCATTTTGTAAGATTTATTCTCACATTTTCAGCAATTTGGAAAGATTCTGGATGTAGAAATCATCTTCAATGAGCGGGGATCAAAGGTAAACCCCAAGTAAATGATATTACAGCTATTACATTCATTTCCCCCTGTGGGAATAACAAAGTATATCCATCCATCCAAACAGGGGTTTGGATTTGTCACTTTTGAGAGTGCATCTGAGGCTGACCGAGCAAGAGAAAAGTTGAATGGGACAATCGTAGAAGGTAGAAAGATTGAGGTGAGGAAACATGTCAGTAGGTTTTCACATTTACTTTACAGAGTTACTCGTTCTGGTTCTGTGAGAAAGACAATCCAGCAGGCTTTCAATGTTTCCTGCTCCAACACACCTGACTTATTTTAATCAGATATTGTGCAGAACTTGACTGGCTGTTGGATCCATTTAATGTGATTCAAGTGCGTTGAAGCAGGAATACACTGAACACCTGCTGGTTTGCAGCCCTCATAGGACAGGAATGAGTAACCAGCTCTGCGTGGTTTACCTTTATTATGATGAGTTATTATTATTATTGGTTCTTTTCTTGTGTTTCCAGGTCAATAACGCCACAGCAAGAGTAGTCACAAAGAAGCCTCAGACACCTCTAGTGAATGGTGACATTACAAGTAAAACATTGATGTTTTATCATCTCATGATCAAATCTGAATAATCTCAGGGGTTCACTTTAAAAATGAAGGCAGCTAATATTTACTTTTATTTCTCAGCAGCTTCTGGGTGGAAGATCAACCCTGTTATGGGGGCAATGTATGCCCCTGAACTCTACACAGGTGTGTAAATGCTGATGTTGCATTATTCCTGCATTATTCCTTTCACTGTCCCAAACTTTCCCTTTTTCTCCTGCTCTACTTTTTTAGTTGCCAGCTTTCCATACCCGGTAGCAACTCCCACTTTGGCGTACCGGGGCTCTGCGCTGCGTGGCCGAGGTCGAGCTGTTTACAACACAATTCGCTCTGCTGCAGCTACTCCTGCTGCTGTGCCGGCTTATCCTGGGTAAGACTAATGGTTTTTTGTGTGTGTGTGTGTGTGTTTGTGTGGCGGTTCCCATCAGGGAATTGGTGCTTCGGTGAAGGAAAATTGTACTGAGGAGATTTTATCTTAAAAACATATTTCATCCCTCTGTAGTGCTTTATTTATTTGTATCTCGTTTTATGTTCAGTGTCTTGTCAATGCTTTCAGGGTTGTATACCAGGAAGGACTGTATGGAGCAGAAGTCTATGTAAGTGTCTGTGCACGCGTCTTACACCCATATACTTTATACACTGATAGTCGCATTATGTTGCCATATTTATATTAATTTACATAATTTTTCCCACACAGGGTGGTTATCCCACAGCTTACAGAGTGGCTCAACCTGCATCTGCTGCCACTGCAACTTACAGTGATGGGTAGGCCTGCAAGCTCAAAAACAAATTATTCTATAACAAATTAATTTATTTAAATTTGTTATTTATTCATTTATTCAATATCTAAATTTCCAGTTGCCAAAAAAATGGTCATATACTTTGATAAATGGGAGAGGACCCCAAGGTTTAAGACCAATTGACTCTGGGCAGAAAGAAATTATATATTGCACAGAGTATAGCTTAAATCTTATATATGTATGTGTGTATATATATGTATATATATATATTATATAAAATACTATTCAGTCCCATGAACACAAAAGTGAAGAAGATGGGCGGTTTGCTTATTTGTGTAACCAGATACGGACGGGTTTACGCCACGGCTGCAGATCCCTATCACCACTCAGTCGGACCAACAACCACATATGGAGTTGGCACGATGGTGGGTCAAACACACACAGGTTCATAGGTGTGTTTGCAACAGATCCTTTTAACACCTGGATCTCTGCTTTTCTTTCCACAGACCAGTTTGTACCGAGGAGGATACAACCGCTTCACTCCGTACTGAGTACACACCGACAGATGCCCATGGGAGGGAACTCTCTCTCTCTCATGAACTCACAGGTTAAACCTCAGACCTCTCCCTCAGAGACTAACGGGTCAGAAATTCTGCTGGACCCATTTACTGTCCATCCAGCTGAAGCACACTGAAGAGGAGCTTACCTAATTCATAGGTGGAAATCTTTTACCTGAGTTTGTTTTGTGAATTTAAAGAATATCCACACTACACAAGTTAGCTGGTGACAAATACTGTGAGATGAACTTTGTGTTTAATATTTAAAAGTTTCAGGAGTCAAATTGTACAAAACAAACCCACTTTGTACAATGTGGCTTTTTTTCTGACGGGGAGTATTTACTAAATGTGTGTGTGTGTGTGAGTGCGTGAGCATACATGTGAGGTTACATGTTGTTCAGGAGACAGCTGTGAAAAGAGCTGTGTTTGTCTGGATGTAATATCCTAACGGTCTACCTCTCATACATTTGTAGCTTTTCATGCGGCTGTTTGGTTGCAGTACTTCCTTTAGTTTCTCTGTTTTACATTCAGTTTTTTATGTTTCACAAACTGAGGTTTAAAGGCATCATTTCTGACCGTCTGCTCATCTTTTTGCTGCTGCTGTTACCCCCCCTTCCTGACTTCTTGTGTCTATGAATTCTTCTCGTGCCTGTCTGCTTTTTTCTGCTTGTATGATATTTACTTCTCAATAAAACTGTTTCCCTCTTGTTCCTTCTGCTGTGTTAATGCTTATTTTCCTGATTTTTACCTTTTCTCATCATTCACTTAGTTTCTGGGTTGTTTTCTGTTTCTAAAACATTTCCTGCTGAATGACCGGCTCTATAGCGAGGTCACAGCAGCAGTGCTGGAGGTAAATCCCATGTTCCATCCTACCTTCATGGTTCCCATCAGTCCTGTCACAGAAACAACCTGCTTTATCTTTCTTTTTTCCAACTTTTGAGTTTTCTCTTATTTCACTATTTTCTGCCTCATTAGGTCTGTAGTCTAGTTTTTAATTCTTTATTTTTTCTTCCTTTCCTCTATTTTACACGACTTTTCTTTCATGCATGAATTCTCACCTTGAACTTTTTCTGCAGTTTCTAAAAGCTCATGTTTGTAATCTTTTTCCTTCTTTAGATGCATCAGTAGATATCATGGATATTTTTCCCTCTTATCTTCAGATCATATCTGTAACCTTTGCTTCTATCGTTTCCATCTCCTTATGCTGCGTGTGTACTCCTGCTTTTTTCCTCTTCTATCGCTTTAATAACTTCTTGCAGCTCTGCTTCTGTCCGTTGCCTTGATTTTGAGTTTTAGTTTATTTCTTTACTCTGCTTAAAGTTCGTGCATAAGGTATCCATATATACGGCAGGTTTCAAACTTTTTAGTTTTGGTCTTTTTTAACCATTTCTCCATCCATATTTGCAGTTTGTGGTATTGTCACCACTGCACATAATCTGCAATTCCTCCATATTAGAAAATTAAGTATTAAAATTAAAACATGACTCTTAATGTCAATTATAAAAACACATGAAATATACAATAGGTTTTGCTAAAGCTTTCCTTATTTCTGCTGTGTACATTGTTATTGCTTCCATCCTGGTAAACCTGTTTTTGCAGCTGCTGAGTTCAGACTGCTTTGTTTTCATGTTTCTGGGAAAAAGCAAATTTCTCATTTGTGCCAAGTAATCAATATTAATTACCCGACTGTCATAGATACCTTTTTGTGATCTTGCAACAATAAACAGTTCATGTGTAACCAAACCTTTCTGCTGAAACTGATTCAAAAACACAAGATGATATTTGTTCTCAATTTTATTAATTCAAAAAATATTTACACAATATTTACAAAATGGCAGTTTTTCATATCCGATCGGTTTACGGGTTGGGTGGTGAGCCAGAGAATTGCAGATATACCTTCAGCTTCGTTGTTAGTGAGCTGCAACATAAACTCTGAAAGCACTGCAGATGTAACAATACTTACTAGTGAGAATGACTAGTTTCACTCAGCAAATGGTCACAAACATTTGACATAAAAAAAGAAATACTGGTTAGAGGTTTGCAGGAGGAAGAGCATCATGCAGAGGGAGAAGATGGGAGCAAAAAGAAAAGAGAAATTCAAACGAAGAGTAGTTTAACAGAAAATGCAGAGGAAGAACGAGTGAAGGGAGGGAGATCTTCCATTATCAAAGGAAGGAGTTACAAAAACTAATGGAGATATACAGCAACATGGGAGCAAATAAAATCAAAAGAATCACAGGAAAAATTATTCTGGCACTGGAGAAAAACTAATGAAAATGTGCAGTTAGTCGTCTAAAAATGAATCGTCTAGGGGATAAGAAACAAACAAATGGGAAAAACAAAAAGACACACCTCCATAGGTGCATACATCCTGAGGAATCAATGCATACAATATAATCCTGCTCAAGATCATCACATACAGAAGTCATTTATTAGGACGAGCACATAACTCGGGTTTTAAAAAGTCCCTGGATCTGGAAAAACAGTTGGTTCTGTATGTCCAGACGCACTTTTTAATCTTAAGGGACCCTTCTTGAAAATAAAGCTCTTAACAAACTGTTAATGAAGAAGTCCATCAATCTAACAAATACCCAGATTGTTTCTACGTAGCAAAACAAAACAAAAATCCCTCAACTATAACGTTCTCTGATAAGCTGTAAGCTAGCTCAATGCACCTGGACAAACAGAGAACAGCACTGGGTCAATCAGCGTTTGCAAAACTAAAACACACGTCATGTTGCACACAAATGCATCATAGATATTTAACTTAGCAGCAAACCACATTAGCAGCAGATAAACACACCACATTTCATTATCAGGCTCCCATGTATTTCACCAACTGCATGGCTTCAATGTGAGTGGGTCAAACCAAGACTTGCTCACAATTCACTCTCCCCGGCAGGCGTCTGGAGGAGGGTTGCTCACTTTTCACTCCCGTGTGCTCCTGCAATGCAGCAGTGCTACAAGCTGAAGAGCGAGAGGTGTGGTGGTTTGTGGGAGGAAGGTTCAGGGGAAAGGGGAGAGGGAGCAGTGGAGGGCAGATAAATGAAGGGGGAAAGAAAAGGACATGTTGAGATCATTAATACAAAACATCTGCACAAATAAACAGTGATGGACAACTCATCTGGAAACAAGTAAGCAATCTAACAACTTCTTGTTGGTGTTATTAAAGGCATATGGCAGCTGTGGTCTGTGTGAGACAAAAAAGTGACAAGTCCCTTACAGGGACACTTTTTTGATCATATTAGGAAGTCTTATGGTTCAACTATCATTTGATGCGACAGCCACTTCACTGTTTTCAGGCTGTGCTGGGATATATCCTCCAATACAGACATGACATTCAGTCCAATCTGGACCTGGCTGCATTTTTAGCTTTATATATATATATTCACACAAACAATTGATTTCATGAAAACACCCTCACACTTACCCATGTGTGAATCAAAACAAAATTGAACAAAAATATACTATGTACTAATTCAAGGAAAATCACAATACAATATTTACAATAATATATTCTCAGTAAACATTCTGATTGTACTGCAATTCAATCAAAAATACCAGCCTGGAATATGTGTCTGCAGTAGTACAACTAAATATAATTACTGAGAACCAACCTGTGGTTTCATCATCAGCTCAATATAAACATGTTATTTTCAGGATATAGAGAGCTGCTGTTTCCTATTATTTTTGACCCTAATGCATAACAGCTTTTTCCAGTCTTCACATGCACTCAAACCAGAATTTACCAGTTGTACTCTGGACCCTGAAAGCAGACTATCAGAACTCAGCCCAGATATGGGCTTATGAGAAATTAGGGAAATTGGCTCTTGTACGTTTTCTAGTAAAAACTACATAAATCCGGGTCCCATTGCAGTTTTTATTTAAACATTTCATAACCATTACGAAAATAGATGTGAACACTAATTAACTTTATCTATATTTAATTATTGCCTAAAAACTCATTAATTTAAATACTTTTGCCTTTCCGACAACAGCATGCATTTGTGTAGAAATAATTCTGGATGTTTTTAACTTTACTTCAGTTTTGGCCTTTTAGGATTTTGCCTGATTTGTTATGACAACGTGTACAAACATCAACATGGAAACTTTACTTTAACCTTGATAGAATTTCCAGTTCTTTCTTAAATTTCTTTAGGAGAAAGGCCAACACTGACATCCAAAAGAGAGAGAGGAAGTAAAAAAAAAATAAACGAGACGAACAACATTTAACAGAGGAGAAATGTGAGGCGACATCTGTTGGGCCGTCATCCACCTCCTTCCAGAAGTCCCCCTTTCTTACCAGCCTCGCAGACGTCAGAGCCAGGTGTCGCATACAAACCACTTGCTTCCCCATCCCGATTTAGTGAGAAGCTTTCCCTCTGAAGTGCCACCGTGCAGGATTTGAACGCTGAAAACTGCAGCTTCGCAGCTCGATTCTTCTCAACAGCTGGCGGAGTTGTTGATGAATGAAAGACAGGGACCGGTGGGCTTTGCTGGACTTCAGGTGCTACGAGGAACTTCTGAAGCACAGACTGGCTCTGTGAGCAGCTCGACAAATGAAGCTCAGCTTTGAAGGCAAACCAACGATGATTTCATCTGATTAACACTTTTCATAAAAAAAGTCAATGCTCATCAGATCGAAGCTTCTTCCCAGTGCTGAGAAAACTGTGACGAGTGGGTGAAAACTGCCACATCAGGAACAAGACTTTAGGCTCCAGTCCATTTCTTTCACAGGCCACATGGAGAACAAAGACAGGATGTAGAGACCGTAAAGAAAACAGGATGCGGGGCAGGATATACAAACCACCACCTCTTCTTTCAGAGGAACTGCTGGCATCTTTTAAGAGTCTTATCTGATTAGATTCTGTAGGCTTGACTCCAAACAGAATGACTTGTTGAAGAGCGGTTTCTCTTTTTGAGTGACAACACTTGCATCTTCAGGTCTTTGAGCTGTTGACTTGAGGAAGGAAAAAACATAACAACACTGTTAGCGCTGAAATCTGATAGCGATAAGGGAAAAGGGACCATGAGGGTGAAGGGCCTCCCTGTTCTGGTTCACTGACTTCTTGGTATCTAAGTGTTGTATGTAACATATCAGAAAACATAATCAGATCTTCTCTTTTGTAGCCTCTTGATGACTTTGGCCTAACTTTTAAGTGTGTGCATATATATTCTCCCTCATTTTAAAGAGCTCTTATGTCAGAAGTGCAGTCTGCTGTTTTTCTATCTTTCTATGTGGGTCTTATTGGCAGAAACCGTCTCTACTTAACTGAGCTGGCTGAGCAGTGCACTTAATACATGACAGGCCTTTAGTGTGCCTTTTCTCTAAACTAACCCCAACCCCCCTACTCAGAAAGCAGCCAAAGCAGCTGTACTGGTTTTACAGTCTATCCTTGTGGGATCAGAAGGGGTGAAGGTGGTACCCAGGCTAGTTAAAAAGGTCATACAGGAGTCTAAACATGGAAAGCCCAGAGTAGTCTGCACATACTCCACGGGCAGGTCAGGCCTGAATCTGTGGACAAAGGAAGCAAAGACGCAAGTCAGCTCGCGTGAACCTGAAATTTCCAACCCAATGTTTTTAGAGTATAACTTACGTTTTAACTATGGCCTGAAGTGCAATCTTTCTTTCTCGCTCTACAAACTTGTCAATAAGATATGAAGCCATACGTGGGGCTTTCAGGTAGAGCTTAAAGAACCGGCGAAAGTTCCCCAAAGCCCAGGCAGCACGGAGTGCAAGAGCATGGGCCACACACTCATCTGCCCTCAGAGCTGGGGTCAAGTATACCAACTCAGTGGTTAAATCTGTAGGCAACACCAAAACATTAGAGAATACAAGAAAATATTAAATGAATAGAATTTTTCTCCATCTAATGATGAAGAA
This sequence comes from Pseudomugil gertrudae, assembly GCA_037177535.1. Taxonomy (NCBI): domain Eukaryota; kingdom Metazoa; phylum Chordata; class Actinopteri; order Atheriniformes; family Pseudomugilidae; genus Pseudomugil; species Pseudomugil gertrudae. Next base: position 11,295,146 of record JBAMHV010000006.1, on the reverse strand, counting down.
ATCACAAAAATGGTCACTCACCTCCAGAGTTTTTAGTAAAAATGTAATACAACAATCTATAAGCTGTAAACTCTCCCACATTCTCTGAGGGATTTTCCTTGTACAGGGCTTTCAGCTGAGTCTGACACTGGTTGAACTCCTCGTGGTCTCCCTAAAGACAGTCAACACTGAGCTAGTACTGAAAATATCTTTTCAAAGTAGTGCAACAGCAGTAACACATGAAATGCTGGACAGGCTCACCTTTTCCAGGGCAATACGTGCGTGACATTCGTACACTTCCACAGTGAAGTCGGTACGAACTCCTTGGACCTGTCGCGGTCAAAGACAATAAGTCAAACAAAAACCAGACGTAAGCATAAGGAGGTAAAAAAAGAATTAACAGATTAAACATCAGGAAAACCAACCGTTAGGTCTTGTCGTATAGATTTCATCTGTTCACAGGCATAGGTGTAGTCCTGGTTGGTTTTCCAGTGGGTTTTAACAGCCTGCAGAGATTTTCTAAGTACCTGGATCAAAGCAAGTAATCAAGTTATTAAAGGATGGATCTCAGTTTATTGTGATACAGAGAGCCAGTACTGTGTCCATATAATATACATTATCGTTTCTACTGTGGAGTACAAAGGGAAAAAATAAGAATAGATAACTCAGGTCTATGAATTCTACGTGTAAAGATAAAGAACAAAAACATGAAATGCTAACCTGCACAGGGCGCACAGTGGAGGAGTCAGGGGCACAAGTAAGCCTCAAGTAGGGCTTTGTGATGTCCTGACATGTTCCTACAATGGGGCAGTCCTCCCAGCTCAGGCCCTCCTGTGTTCCATCAGGTAGGTCAAAGGCAGTGATGGAGAGAACCAGCGGCTCTGAGCGCAGCTGCTTGTGGAAACGAGCTGCTCTGCTCTGCTTCTTAGCTTCTCTGTCAGGATCGTGGAAATCCAAACCCGCATTGCCGCCTTTCCTCTTTTTCCCAACAGCTGCATTTGAATCAGCCATGTTTCTGAAAGAAGAAAGTCTCAAGTTTACACTAAATATTTGGAAAGCACAGAAGGAGATGTTAGCATGTCAAACGTCTTTACCGCCTTCCTCTATTGGCTTTCCCTCCTCTTCCTCGTCCTCTCTCTCCACCTCCTCGTCCTCTATCTCTGTCATTGCCACGACCACGTCCTCCTTTCTGGTTACGTCTCGACAGCTGAGGTCGTAGGTCACTCGAGATGCTGCTGTCTGACTGTGAGCCAGAATCGCTGTGAACACACGAGACACTTTGACCTCAGTGAACAGGACGACTTTAAAAACCAAAGCAAGTAGAGGAACCCGTTGTACCTCCTCCTGTGCCTTTGGTTGCTGCGGTCTCTGTGGCGGTTGTGTGAAGGGGATGGAGAGCGAGAAGAGGATCGGGATGAACTAGAAGATGGGCTCCTTTGAGAAAAGATATTCCTGTAGTTGCCTAACCTGTGTCCAGCTCCTCTGCCCCTTGAAATAGAAGCCAATGCATTTCCCCCACGGTGACCTGAACTATCTGATCCTCTCTGTTGTGGAATGGTCTCCCACCGAGACTGCTTGACTTTCAACCTACAAAAAAGGAACAAAGACTCATATTTCAGGTAAAAATGATCAAAAATAAGCTCACTCAACTCACGTTACTACAATTACAAAATTCACAAACAAAATCCACGACTGAACTCACTCGGGCAATGGCTCACGAGTCCAATCGATGGTGTAGGCAGAGCCGTCCTTTAACCGCTCCTGCAGGACTTCTTTCAGCACCTTCTCTGTTCGGTCCTTGTCTTCCTCCGATTCACACGCTGTGAAGCAGCGCTGCACATACTCCTTCATGGCTTGGGGCCAATCCTGGGGTCTGGTGACAAAAAAGCATTTTAAATCAATAAACCAACTATGAATGAGAAAGAAAATCAGTGGCGACAGAGCAGCTCTCACCGTGTCTGAACTCCAGCAACGGCGCTCGCTGGAGACGACGGTGTTGGGTTCAACCCAGAGGACTGTTCATTTTGTTGGAAAGCCTGACCAGAAACTGAGGAGCACTGAACCTGATAGGGCCTCTTTGGAATATTGAACTTCACAGAAGCCGTCCCTGGTGCCTCTATGAGTGCAGAAGATATTTTAGGCATTTTCACTTTGGAGGAATGCATCATTTAAACAAACATCATGGGGAAAGAAAAAAAAACACCTACGTTTCATGCGGTGCCAAAGTTGTTGTCCTTGTTTTTGGTTTTTGTTGGCCTCTCCCCTGCCTAGCCCAGACACATACTGATTCTGCATCTGTTGCTGCTGGGAGGTATTCGGCGGGCCCTGGTAGGTGTTCTGGGACTGGAAGCTCTGGCCATAATTTGGCCTTCCCTGGGAATGATTGTAGGCCTGCATCTGACTGGGGTCACCAGGCGGGTACTGCATGGTGTTGGTGCTGTAAGCATTAGGTGAAGGGGGAGGGGGGTACTGGGAATTGGGTGGGGGAGGAATAGGTGGTGGAGGGGGAGGAGGGGGATTTTCTGAGGTTGTTGGACTTTGAGGTGGTTGGGGAGCAGCAGGGGGAGGAGGCTGTGGTTGGGAGGAGTAGCTGGGAGACTGGTCTTCCAATCCTGGGACTGGAGGCGGCTAAAAAAGAAATATTTATTATTAAGATCAAGTCTTAACTTGTTCTTTTGTCTGAAAATAAACACAGATGGTAATAATAGTAAAAAAAAAATAATACTCATCTAAGCTTTCATGTTTCACAACCAGTATCCAAAAATTCTACTTCCCAAGACATCTAATAACTTACCTGTCCATTAGAAGTGGGAGTTCCTGGATATGGTCCAGGAGAAACGCCATACTGATTTGATGGGTAAGCAGCTCCATACTGAAAATCATGAAGAAAAATACTGGGATTGACTTTGGTCCCGGTCTCATGAGGACTATGCAGCGCTAATGACAGTTAAGTCTAAGCAGGAAGTGAGAATCAGAGGCACATCTCTGTTGCTTAGTGAGCCAAAACCAACTACCGAGCATTATTGCTCATTAATGCAATAGTAATTAGCCATTCGTGCCATAATAATTCTAATAATAAATACTTTTGAATAAACCTCAAAGAACCTGGTTAAAAAATTCTGCTATTTTTTGTGTTGCAATACCAATATTTCAGTAAATGCAGTTTCAGCTCCCCATCATGTGCAATTTAAAACTTTTTCTGTACTCACTGGCCCCATGGGGTAGTAGTAATTGTAGGGGTATGTGTATCCAGGGTAATGCTGTTGAGTTTGCTGGTACCACGGATAGTACTGTTGTTGCATGGCAGCAGCTTCAGTTACTGCTGGCTGAAATTGGCCTGCCTGAAATTAGCAACACACACAAATAGTGTTGGCATTAAAGGACCCAGAACATAGCAAAAGTCAATCAGCAGAGACAAAAATGGCAAAGAGGAGGACATAAAGTGCATAAAAACAGTACAAATATCATGCAATAAAACAGATGAATCCAATTAGTGATACTTTTCAAGTTCAAATACAACAAACCCGTGTTCAGTAGATCTATAGGCTTCATGTAGGGCTGGCTGGCACTTTCCTCTACAACAGGTTTATATTTAATTACTTTTACTTTAAATACTAAAAAGCCTGTTTTTTTATCTTATTCTCATATTGATATGTAAATACATCACATCATTGCATGTGCATGCACAAGTGAGCTCCACTCCCATCAACAGACAAAGTGTACATAATGGAAATAGTTGGATATGTATTAGTTAAAGACAAATTAAAGGAACAAGCAGTGGGCATATACATAAATATGTCACATGACTTTTCTCAGAAACCTGATACAGGGTTTTATTTTTGACCAAGTTCAACCAAATCTGTGAGGAACAAAGTTACCAATATCTACACGACCAGTAAAGTAATTCCTACTGGACTCCATCTGAAAAGGACAAGAGTTATAAATGAGATGAAGACACACCTCTGCCGTGGCCCGGTTATCTTGTGTAGACTTGGCAGAGGTCTGGTTCTTGTTGATTGATGCAAGTGCTTGCCTTGCTTTCTCCCACTCTGGATTTTCATGGACCTGGGCATCTTCAGAAGAACCATAGGACCTGCCAACAACATAGGACAGCATGTCAGAGGACCAGGGAAAACTTTGGATAAATTAATTCACATACAGACTGATTTTGTCTACACTGATATTATTAATCACCAAGTCATAGAATACAGGCGTAATAACTAAGCAACTGCTATAATAAAGGCAATAATTATTACAATTTTTAGATTTCAGATATCAGATGTTAGTGAGGTAGAAATTTCAATTGAAAACCAAAAGACAAACAGCTGAAAATAACACATTTAAATGTTGGTCCTAAATAACTTCCAAGTACATTTTTACAAAGAAACTGGAGCATATAGTCTCCCATCTGAATTAAAACATGTTTTACCCAAAACAGCTTGGTAAAAAGGACATTTCTTTCTGGTTGCCAGTACTTTCTAGAACGTGGAGTGAAAAATTGTATTTGTTTTGTGTTGACTGCGATGTTAACAAAGCAGACTACTGGCATTTACAGTAATGTGTATGTAACTTAATTAGCAGAATGTAACAAATATTAAATACTAACTTCAAAATGGAAAAATAGTCGCTGGGTTGTGAATCCATAATGGACAGATAGATTAACTTTAAACCTTATCTGCAGGGTGTTGCCTCAACACCAGCCATTTGCATTAAAATGTGTGATCGAGAACAAACACAGCTAACGGGCTAGCTGTCTGTAAGCTAAACCATCGGCCTGCAAAGAGGGCTAGCACATTTTTAGAGAGGCTAATGTTTGTCAACACCAATCTACCAAATATTTCATATTTATTCTTAAAGATAATGCTGGTATGAGAAAAATAGACTACATCTTCACATGTGTTACAGCCACGATGCGGATATGGAGTGAGACCTACCAGTTTGTTGAAGGGGTTGCTTGAGCCGTATTGGCCGCCATTTCACCGCAGGTATGTTTTAGCGTTAGAACGCTAAAGTCGGAACAGTTGTTAGCTAGCTAAGCTAGCTGGCTAGCAAGAAACTGGGCTAATGTCGTACCCGTTAGCTCCTCTATCCAAAAACGTAAACAACTCAGTCAAACTGTGTAGCTACAACGGAAACATTTAATCACCCGCACAGTCATAACCTAATCATCAAAAATAAATTTTAATACAACCTACTGCAAGTGGCAATTAAAAAAAAACAACTAAAAAGAAGTTAACGTTTGAATACTTATCCCTTCTTCGCTGACGATCAACTTTGTCTGACCGGACTACAGAGATACAAAATGGCAGATAAGTGAAACTAGCCAAGTCGAGTGACGTCATATGCTCGCTTATTTTCCCCTGCGTGATGTTTTCAGGTAGAGCTGACGCATGTGTTACCCGGACTTCCTATCCCACCCACTCAGCGTTTAGCCAATCAAAAGCAGCTTAAACTTGAACTCAAAACCTCATTCGTCCATTTGCCTGTCCGTTAAATTAAAGGGGCGGGAATATAATGCCTAAAATATGAGCGCAGGAGCAAAATGACCAAATCAGTCGACACATTATTTAACTTAACTCAAGTTTGTTGTGAAATAAAACCCTCTCAGCAAACCATGATATCAACAATGGCCATGTTCACTACTATAAACCACTATAAACCCCCCTAACTCTCTTATCTATTTGTTGCATTGGCTCCCAATGCATTTCATGACTGATTTTAACTTTTAATATTTCTAAATGTCTTAATGGTCTTGGGCTTTCTTATTTATCTGACCTGTTAAATGATGACCCTGATTTCCACTGGTGCCAGCCTCTTTACTGTCCTAAAGTCAGGATTTCATCCTACATGGAGGCCTCTTCACCACTGTGGTCAGAGCCAAAGAACCTCAGGGCTGTAGAGATTGGTGGTGTTTGATTAAATCTTTATTTATTTATTCCTTTTTTTTCTTAATGCTTAATCTAATCCAGGGCCACGGTGGTGCTGGATCTTCTCCCAAATAATTAGCAGGCAAGAGGCAGGATACACCCTGGACAAGTCACTAATCCATCACAGAGAGAGAACAAATATCCATGCATATTCCCACTCACTCCTGCAGTTTAAAGTGTCCACATAGAATAGAATAGAATAGAATAGAATAGAATAGAAGTACTTTATTCATCCCAAGTTGGGAAATTTAGGTGGGAGGGAGCCAGAGTATCCAGAGAGAACCTATGCAGAATGCAAAGGCCCCTGTGCAAACACCCCCTGTCCGAGTCTTTATCTATTGTACCTGTGTGAGGCCCTGTTGCTAACCACCATGCAGCACTATTTATTCATTTATTTATTATTTTTAGGTTTATTTGATTTTAAATACTTTTAAGTCCAGTGTTTTCCTAATATGGACCCAACACACCAGTGATTCTGTCTGCAGAGTCTGTAGGATTGCTGTTGCAGTGATGTCTTGAGGGGGGCCCAACACTGCAACCCTATTGTTGTGGTGGACACCCCGGCCTGCCAGGATTGAGGTGGTTCTTGTAGTGGTGCCTGTGTGGTCATGGGTCTGTGGATCCTGGTGTGGATGGATCCCCAAAATATTGTTTCCTCACAGCAGCATCAAGCCAGATGTTCATTTTACGAGTATTTTTACACCCACGTTCAGTTAGGAGATGGAAAATAGGAGATAGAGTTGTTGTTTAGGGAGAGAGGACAGATGAGGGAGGAATGGGGGGAATTTGGGAGGTAGGGGTTGTGTTTGTGTGTCTGTGGTTTGTGTGGGAGTGAATGAGTCTAAAATATTTTTAAATTAGTTGTTTTATTTTAATATGCTTAACTGTTTTCAGACTATGTAAAGCACCATGTGTTGCTTTGTGGCATGAAAAGGGCTTTATAAATAAATACATTTGAAATTAAATTATTTTTATGGAGAATTTAATTGTGCACATCACTTTGTGCAACCTTTTTACACTCTAAAGTGGATAATGCTTATTTAAGATTAGTGATAATAACATAGTCAACATCCACAAAATGCATTATAATAATACTATCTTTACAACTTACAGTATAAATCTTCTGTATGATTTCAGAAATGTCTGGAATATGTGTACAGAATTTGCTCCAAACTGTCGCCATACTTATTGCATGTCGCAAATGTTTACAGCATTTAAAACACATGAGGCTCTTTACCAGAAGGATAGCTACTGATGTATTTACATCAACACAACTGATATTTGAACAGCTCTGCAAAATCCTTGAACTACAGGACAGAAGATCCACATCTGCAGAGCAGACTTACACCAGACTCATGCATTTGATGCAGACACTTTATGAGGACTTTCTTTAGCACCTTCACACAAGTTGGCTCGCTAAGTTTGCGAGTAGCTAATATTTCCCCAAACCAACAAGTATCTTTCAACATTGTCAATGCAGATGCATTGATCCTTGTTGCCTTAATGTGAAACAAACACAGCTGCAAGATGTGCTTGTGTGACTCTGTTTGTGTGTGTGTGTGTGTGTGTGTGTGTGCATTGCAGGGAGGCGAGTCATTTCCTGTCAGAGAACCTCTCCCACACTAATCCCTCAAATTATTTCAATCTTTTGGATGTCACTTCTATATGTGCAAATGTAAGCTTTTGTAATGCCCTATAAGGAAAAAGTTGTCTTAGATGCCACATTATTAAATCTGCATATATATTGTTTTATTTTTTCTTCCATAATTGGTAGAAACTGTCATGTGGATACTATATAATGTCTGATTTCTGAAACACACCTTTCAAATAGACAAAATGCAGCATTTTTCTCTATGTGCAGTTCATTTCTCACAGTGAATGTGTGTGCAAAGTGACTAACTTGCTGTAATTGCTGTATTACCAGCTGCATCATCAGACAAACACGTTGAACAGTTGTTGCATGATCTCACAGTGACTCACAACCTAGAACCATTGTTTGAATACCTGGGATTTCTGTTTTTGTAACCCGTGAGAGGAAGGAAGCCTAACAATACGCAGTCCTAAAAAGTGCATCCTACTCAAATGCAGTTTTCTTCGAGCATTTTCAAGAAGATTGCAGACAAATTGCACGATGTGAGATAATTATGCAGCAGCCTCCCATTTAAAATACGATGTTGTCAACTAGGTGGGGCCATAGAAAGAGTTCCACTTCGAATTGCTCTCCAGAAATGAGGAAAAAAATCAGCCTATTTTAATTCAAACCATTCATAATTATATACTGAGTAATTTAATGTGTTTACTATAGCGCCGCAGCCTATTTATAGTCGGTATAATTGTGTTTATACACGATGACAGCCAAGAATGGCACGGTGGTTTTAGAAGTCCCACGAGTAAGGCAACCTTGTGAACATTAACATTATTATATTGTACTTCCTCAGAAAAGCTTTGGATTAAATATGTATTTACAGAATATAAAGACAGATTATTTTGTTTAACTGTTTATTCTCAAAGGAATAGCTTTGGATCTGTTTCATATATGCTGTGCATTGAGTGAATCTAGCAAATAAATCTGGATGTTATCCAAATGCATCACATCTTCACATTGTGTGATAAATCACGGTGATCTATGTTAATATGACACAGACAAAGTGTTAAATTGGGAGATAGAAGACAAATGTCCCTGTTTTGTTAAATAGGATTATTTTTTTATAGTAAAAACTCACATTTTTACCAAGATCATCAACTGAGTTATAACATAATCATTCATAAAATGCACAAACACTTTTTTTAAAGCAAGTAACCAAACACAAAGACACCTGCTCACAATATAAAAATAACAGTGCAACAAGCACAATGGCATTGTAACTCTATATTATATATGAATTACGTAATCTCACCAATCTCAAAACAATGTTAAGAAAAAAAGCCTTTCATAAGTTCAAACTGTCCATTTTCTCTCTGTAAACAGAAATCCTTTCAGCTTCTTCTTAAAGCTTACCATATTATCTAAAAGCTAAAGTCAGATTATTCATTCATGCCACCATTGCTGTGTAATTCAGTCTTAATAATAAAAAATAATAAAATATATATGATATAATATATAATTATAATATTAATAATATCATATAAATTACATATTACCTCATAACTACTTTTTTATTAGATATATTAGGAATATTTTATTCTACTTTCCACATTTATTCTTGGATAAATGCTGATTTGTTATTCTGGTCTAATAAGGACATTGAAGAACTAAATGAGCTGCTTTCCTCTGAGCTCCCTGCAACCTGGCCAGATTATATTTAGTTTAACTAAACCAAATCACAAAACAATAATCTAGATATGACAAGACTAACGCTTTATCACCTGTTTAATTAAATGATAAGGCATAAGTTTCACACAGTTTTTACTGTTTATGGAAGGGGCACTCAGTGTTGGTCCTTGAGGGCTGGGATTCCAGTGACAACACTGTCTGGTCAGTTATGTAGTCTATAGACATTCATTTGCTTTCTCTCACTTTGCTTGGATGTATGTTTTTAAAATGTACCTGGTGTCAGGTGTTACTACCGAATGGAAAACTTTAAAAACCCAGTTGAGTCTGTACCACTGGGAAATGGACATTACTTATTTATTCTGTCCAAGCCTATCTGGGAATACAAAATCTGTTCAGGCATGGGTTCATTAACATTATGAGCCCAGGTAATGATGTCAGCAGGCTGCCTTAATACTAAGTGACCATGTTCTTCTGTCAAATGATCACTCTGGAGATGTTTTATAGGGGTTAAAAGTTTATCATTACAACTCTGAACAGAAACAAATCAGGTAAGGACATTTGAACTTGCAATAAAATCTAAAGGGGACCCTTTATGTAAATAGTCAAATTACAGAATGACTTCTGTTATATGATAAGAGAACAAATAAAAATGAATATTTACTAGTTTTTCAGTATTATTTTATCTTGGTTATTGACTTTTCTTCTTCAGAGGCCAACTTTAAATAATAAATATTAATGGAGCCAATCAAAATGTGATGTTTCCTCATATCTTTCCACCTGGTTTGATGCATTTCAGGTCCAATAATCAAAGTGATGGTCTGATGATGTAGCTGATGTTCCAGTTTGATCCAGCTCGATACTCCTCACTTTTAACTGTCGCGTCACTTCCTCAGCTCGCGCCCATCCCTTTGGAAAACAGAACATTCACACAGCGACGGCGAGAAAAGCGCGAGGAGGGAAAAGCGCGAGAGGCAGGCGAAGCCGAAAAGCCAGATGAAAAAGCTGGAAACTGAAGCGCGAGCCTGTCAAAGACAAAAGAATACGCTTTAAAGTAAGTTTTCAGCACTTAAAATGTTAAAGAGACTCTCATTTAGCTCATGTGAGGAAAGTTTTTGATTCATCCAGGCGCTCCTCTCCTAACCAACACACGGTGTTCTTGTTTGTAGCTACGAGATAAAAGTTATTAAACGACGTGTTTGACGTTTGGCTCTTTATTGGGATCAGTTCTGTAATGTGAGTGTTGGGCCTGTAAGCCCACCTCCCCAGCTGGATTTACTCACACATTCACATCCGTGCTTCAGACCTACATGTCTGCCAGTGGCTTACACAAGGTTTCATATTAGAAACATTACCTAGCACCTGCTTTATCAATTATTAGTTAAAGGGTTTGTGTTTGCCTCAGCAGCAGTTTCTCTTTTCCACCACAAGAAGCTCTAAAATGAAATGTTCATGTTTGTAGAGAAGGGTACAGTCTTGTTTTTGTCTTGATACAGCCCTGAGGGCAGAGAAAAGTATGTGCTAACGTTGCATGGTGTGCTTCAAATACAAGTCTCAGCATGGCCTTCACAGCAGCACCAGTGCCAAATGTGTTCCCATAATATTACACAACGGGGTCAATTTTCACGCTCTTATCAGGAGTTTCTAGCAGGCTTCCAGCCTTTTATTTCTTTCATTTTGCCCGTGCTGCTTTTGAGAAGTCATCCTCCCTGTTTTGAATTTTCTTCTCCTTTTGTAATTTTTTCCAGTCATGCCACTCCACAAATCATCTCGGGCGCCTCGCCTGGACCCTACCATGATCTCGGCGCCTTTGGGTGACTTTCGCCACACCATGCACATTGGCAGAGGTGGTGATACCTTTGGGGACACCTCCTTCCTGAGCACTGTTGGGCCGAAGTCTCCTTCTCTGGATGTGGAAGATTCGGGGGTCATCCCAGCAGCAGATCCTGAGAGTCCCCTTTATACAGAGGCTCCAGGAAGCCCACAGAACAGTGAGCTTCAGCACTCCGACTCGATGTCTTCATTAACTCTGGACCTGGACTTGGATTTGGACTTAGGTCCATCTATGCTTGGGGATGTGTTGGGGGTGATGGATGGTCTGGTGCTTGACTCCAGTGAATTCAGTCCCCGAAGTGGGATCTCTGTAGTGGAACCAAAACAAGGCAAAGGGGCTATGGAGATGTCTGTAATCATTGAAAATGAGCTGAATGGGAAGAACTTGGATGGAAACCAGGTAGCAGACAGTAGGATATCAGATGGTAATGGAATCAAGCCCAAAGGGTTACGGCCAAAAGTGAGATTCAGCGACAAACGAGAGGAGATCATTCGCCAGGCATCTGAAGAGGAAGAGAGTCAAGTGTTTGACTTCCAGGATGAGGATCAGCTGGCATGTCACAGTCCACGTGAGAGCGAGGGGGGAAAGAGCCCACCATGTGAAACCAAGCTCAACAATCACAAAATGGATTTGCCTCCCAGTCCTGCTTCATCACATAGCTCAGAGTATGAAGGAGTCACTCCTTTGGACAGGAGGAGGGTTGACAGTGTCCACTCAGAGACTGATTCAGAGGAGGAGGAGGACGGCGAAGCAGAACGGGGCTACACATTTGAAGATGAGTTTGATGATGAAATCGGTTTATAGGGGACTTTTTCTCTTTTATTAAAAAACATCCTTGCTGTCAAGTAAACTAGGTTTACAATAATCTGTATACCTCCTTAACTCATCTTATTACACGAGTAGGAGTCTTAAATAAAATGTAAAACAAAAACTGGATCTTTACAAAAAAAGGAAAATAGTAACGATTGTGCAGTTAGGACTTTGTCGTTCAATTGGAAAACAAGTTTTTTTTTGTTTGGTAATGAACTTGAAAAGGATGCTAAACAGCAAAAAAGTGAAGAATTGTAGCACTTTGATTGGAAGCTCTGGGAAGTCTGATTGGTCTAAAAGAACGAGGGTTGCGTTGTTTATTTTTACCATGTCTACATTTATTCTATACACAGTTAGCGCTGTGTTTAAAGCTTATTTCTTATAGTGCCTAAAGGGAGCTGCATGTTTATTGTACTCCATGCTGTACCAGTGCCTTATTGGTGATTTCCTGCAATGTGTGTTTAAAACAGCCTCAGTGTCTTTTGTTTTATACATCTGAAAAGCTTTACAGTTCTCACAGACTGTTGATAATTACTGTGAATTTGTCACATTCCAAATCTGGCAATGTGGGGTGTTTTAGTTCAAACCAAACCACATCCGAGTTTGTTTTTTTGCATGGCTATAACTTACCAAAGATATCCTTTGTGCTGTGGGACTGGATTTTTACTAGAAGGCGAAGACAATCATGGGATTTCAAGGTGAATTATAAATCAGGACTAGCAGTGTATTTTTATACACACTTTTTGCTTGTATATTGTTACAAAATGCTGTAAAAGGAAATCATTCCACTCATCCGTTTTAAAATGCTGGTTTAAACACATTTGTCATCCTGTAGTTTAACGTGGATTATAGTAAATGCAATAAAGTAATTACTGTGATTTGATGACCAGCCTCGGCTGACTTTTTCCTACGGAAAGACAAGTGGAGCCGTTGTGGGTAAGCACTGCATTGCATTTATATCGCTGTATGCTGACAAAGTCTGGTGCAAAAAGTGGCATTAATGCAAAATGCACCAGTGTTTGCACATCTAAAGTGAAGGTTGTGAGTAATTTCCTTAAGTGCTTTTTCAGTACACTAAAATAAAGCAGTCTTTTATAAAGTAAAACTTTATTTTAAGCATACAAGGAATGCCTAAAAGAGTTTGCACATCTGCTGAACATACAGACAAAATTCCACATGGCGCCTATGTCAGCAAATAAATGTCAAAAGGTAGATTTATTACTTACATACCTAAGTTATGTACATTATTACAAGCTCTGGTCATCACTCTACATGTGAATAATACTGAAATCCATTTCTTCCAAAAACCTGCACACACATTACACGCTACACAGATATTGTTCTGAACACATTGAACCCCGACAGGGCCGTGGAAATGACGACGCCGGGCATTTGCGGATGCCAGTGGATCTCCTTGATCTCTGACTGACCCTGGTGCAGGAACAGTAGCTGAGGGGGTAGGTCCTTGACTCCCTCCACCCTGGCAACAGCATCGCATGACTCCACAGAAAGATCCCACTGACTTAAGATATCATCTGCTCCTGAGGCAGCGAACACACTGGAGTCCACAGGGTTCCACTCCACAGATGTGATTGGACCGCCGTGCTGCTTGAAGTTTGCTACGGGACGGCCAGTCTGCAGGTAGAAGAGGGCAGTGGGCCAAGACGGGTTCACATCAGGAAACAGAAAGGTGGAAAAATGACTTGCATATTTGCACATGCTTAAAAGGTGTATCAAAGACAGATTCCTATGTTGGGCTGGAGGACATAAGCACGGTAATTATTAGGCTATTATGTGACAGCTATAAGACAGAACAAATGTCTGTGGTTAGGTGGAGCCATTAATCCATGAGGTTGCTAGAGCTCTTGTAACACTGCCTTAAACACTGTTTACCATGTAGTAATAACAGGATGTTGCTTTGCAAAAACTTGTGGATAATCGCCCACAATGCCTGGTGTAATCATCTTACATGTGTACAGCAGTGATTGTGGTTTAATTGCTGTTAGCGCTCACCTTAAACTGCCGGAGGTCCCACACCTTCAGAAAACCGTCATCACCCCCCGACAGAAGGAACGGTTCACTTCTGTTCCAGCTGATTACGTTGATGTCCGACGAGTGAGCTTCATTAGCTGAGAGCATTGAGTTTGGTGGCGCGCGGATGTCCCAGATACGAATGGACTGGTCGATAGAGCAAGATGCAAAAACCTGGTGGCAGTCAGAGCAAATGAACTTTGAGATTTCAATAGTAAATATTTGCAAAGCAAGTCGGACGCTCAGCACGAGGAACTCCATATCCTGCAATACAGACTTCATAGAATCCTGTTTGGATGCAAACTTCAACAAGAGGTTGACGTCAACAACTTTGGTTCACTAATCTGAAGAATGTGACTAATAGCAGAGGGTGCATTAACAGCCAACATCTGCGAGGAATGCAATAACATACCACAAACCAGTTTAGTGAGGAGTGTCTGTACGAAAACTATTTCAGCATCAGATTTTATTTGAAGCACTGTGGTAATACGTAGCTGAACTGTTACCACACGGTCCTTATAAAGTCAACCAAATCTGATGCATTTGTGTTCATCATTGGCTCACCACGCCCTGTTTATCTAACTAAACACCCGAGTAGTGCTGTTGAGCCGGTAACATCAGTTTGACATCATTACATGTTAAGAAATGAACCCTCTGCTTTTATTAAGGCTTACTTGGGTCACTTAAGCCAAAACCCACAGTGTGGTTTAGGCAACAAGGCCAAAACGTGCATGTCTAACATTCCTCTAGCTTTCCTTCAGCTCCAGAAGGGCCGCTTCACAGTACTGACCACTAAAACACAAGTCTGACCCGGAGCGTCGCTTCTGTTCTACGTACCGTTGCTTCAGTGGGCGACCACTGCAGATCCTCCACCGACTTGCTGTGGGAGCTGAAAGGTCGCTGGTCAATCTGCCAAGAAGTCCCTCCTTCACGTGGCTCCCACACATGAATGTTCTTTTTGCAATCCCCACTGACAAGACGACCTGTTGATCAAATGTTGATGCAATGATAAACATTTCAGCCTCCTTTAACCCGGCAGAACAGCTAGCACGTGTAGTGGGAACAGCAGCCCTAAAGGAGTTCACCTTAGCAATATGACAGTCAAAATATTTGATTGTAGCATCTTGTGACGTGTACTTTGTCATTAAAACTAGAAATTTTATTCTAAATTACAGCATGTAAGATTTATTCCAGTGTGTTTCTGTAAAGAGTTTATCATTTTCTGGATTTTATGTGCTGTCAGTCAAACATTAAATAAGTTTTAAGCTTATTTAAATCACTGCCAGACACTTTTCTATCCAGTAATGTTTCAACAAGTCTGTTTAAAGGGATTCATTTATGATCTTGTTGTTCAAAATGTTGAGTAAAAAAATAAAACCTTGCAGAGTTACAGAGCCTGCAGATAAGTCTGTTTGAGTTCCATATCTCCAAAACAGGCCTTTCGCCCTTTCTTTGGTTTGTTTTTCTTTCTATGAAAGTGATCAGACTGGATTTGTGTGTTCAGAAGCCTCGTCCTGTGGTGTGCCCTCTTTTCTGGGTGCGTTTAAAAAAATATCTATACGCCAAGTAGTCTGAATGAGGTCTACATGTACAGAAAACAATGTTGTAATGAGAGAGTCTTTACCCTAATAATCCTTTTTATCACTTAGTTGCAGGTATAAAACACACTTGCCTGGTACTTTAGGTGACCAGTCTATTGCAAAGCCTTCACTCATGTGGCCAGAGAAACTGAAGACAGCTGTTGCCTCTTTCTGCTGTTGGACGAAAGCGGCCATAGCAGCCGAGCTGTGGACAGCCTCCAGCTGAGATCGGAGGTCGAATATTTCGACCTGCCCTTTGTCGGACCACACAGCAGCCAGGGTCTGCTGTCCATACGGAGTCACCTGGAAAATCAGAAGCAAAACTAGTCAACAGGTGGGAAACTGTTTTTGTCACATCATTAGCTCATTTAAAAATAATACGGATTAAAAAAAACATACTCTAACTCTGTTAATCCCGCCGTAATGAGGCATCATGGCCAGTTCCATTTGTGGTTTCTTATCTGCATCCTCCTCCTCGTCACTTTCTTCTTCGCTGCTTTCTTCCTCTTCATTTTCCTTTTCTGTTCCATGAAGATTGTGCATGTGCATCACCATAAGTCTGCAAGAAAAGCAAGTCATTGCTTGTCGGTATGCAGGTGAAAGCAGAATCACTCAACAGACTCTGATGCCCTTTATTATCTTTATTCAAGTTCTGACAATGTTTCCATTAACGTTAAAGCAACAAGTCACCATTCCACTCAAAGGTACACAGGACATATGACTGACAGCAGAACAGAACAGATTTACATTAAGAAAAATAAAAATAAAAAGGATCTCTGGTTTAATCTGTAAATTGTCTGGAGTCATTCACCGTCTATGCAGATGCTTCTGATAGAGTTGTAGAGAAAAGCTCCTTACAATAACAGGTGGGGCCAAAGTAGGAATGCTTTAGCATACTGCAGCTGAATATAAGGATTTAAAAAAGCATTATTTGTCTGTTATTTGCATTATGAGCACTGCAAGTGGGTTAAGTACCTATACAATTTAAATAGACTTAACAATGAACAATCCTATATATACTGTTGGAAGAGCTTTAATTTTAAAAGATACTCCAAATCCAGATGTTTAAACTTGTCCACTGTACATAAATGTCCTGCAAGTATGAACAAAGTTAAGTCGTTAACGCTTACAAAAGGCAGTTTACTGAACTGACCCGCTTTTCACGTTAAATGAGTTTTGATGTCATGTTTCTGTCTTAAAAGCTCCCTCCCTAATCTTTACCTCCCATCCTCCCCACTGACTTCTACACCAGCAAACGAAGCTCTTAGTAAAGCTCAACATGCACTCTGAGTGTTTACACCGGTGCTTTCAGTGAGTCTGCAGAAGCGCTACCACGACGCCGCATGGTTTAAGGGGCTTTTTATGTCACAGCTTTGTTATAGACAAATGAAAACTGCAGGGGCGAGATGCAGCTGTGGAACCAAGGCTGAAACGGATAAATGTTGAATGTTTTCCTTAAACGGCAGTAAAAGGGATGCAGATTGAGAAGACGGCGTGTGTCTGAACTGACCAGCTGTGAAAATAAGAAAACAGCTGCTTTGGTAGAATTCAGAGGAATCCAGATAAGATCACAGCTCACTAAATCTTCTCCTAAAATGTTTAAAGTTCAAACAAGTGTTATTCCTGACTGCTGGAAGTTTCTGGAGTATGAACCTGCTCATTCGGGAAGTCATTTAGCCCAGTTCATGCAGTTACACGCAACCAGACCACTGCCCTTATTTCTGTGACAGATCATAACAGCTATTGGATTAGACAATTTTACCATTTTCTGTTCAACATTTAGGATTACCACGATAAGGACAACTGTTATCTGTGCAGCGGTTTGATGCCATCTGTGTTATTCTGGGTTGCATATGCAAAATAATGTGGCAAAGCTTAGATCGGAGACCAATTGCAAAGTCTCAGATCTGATTTCAACTGGGTGGCTGACACATATCTGTGGGAACAAGCTTTCTTTTTCAATCAGCTAAAGAATAGTGCTGACCTAAAATATTTTCCTAGAATGTATACTAAATACTGTTAATACTAGACCCTGCTCTCTGATTTAATCCGAGCTCTTTAAAAAAAGTGTGATAGTGAGCTGAATTACTGCAAAGTGGTTTAGTTTCTGTAATGCATCTATCATTGCTTCCACACTAGTGAAGGGAAAAACTGGGGAGAAAATAGGAAATTAATAAAATAAAAAAAAAGATATTGGCTTATTTGTTGTTTTTTAGAATCACAGTTTCACATTAGATGCACATTAGATACTGGAGACCTCTATATGTTTTTATTTATTCTGTTAAAAACCTAAAATTTATTCCTATCATGAAGATGTGAATTTAAAGCCCTTGGATTATATTTTTGGTAAAAGGGTGCAAAATAAACTTATTTAATTTGACTTATAGCACAAAAAATGACAGAACGTAATCAAACGGTGATAAAATATCTGTGTTTTTGGATCAACCCTATTTGATAAAGCAAATTTAGCACAACTGTGTGCATCTTTCGAACACTGATGTGCAGGACCATGAACAAGCTGTTGCCTGGATACCAGGATGGACACTTTTTCTCAGAAAACACTGTTATCACAGCCTGATTAACTGCAAAATATAAATAAATGTGAGGTACCTGTTCTTCAGGGCTGTTTCAGCCTGTGTGCCTGCACAGAGCAACATGGACAGAGGAAACTGCTCCCTGCCTTCTCCATCTGCATCTTTGATGACGTCGAAGCTAAGACACGGAGCTCCTGAACATAACAACAACAAAAAAAATACACAACCCAATTTCAATCTACATGTCTCACGCAATTTCTGTCAAACACATGACTACCATGAGTTAGTACTCGCCTGTTTGGCACTCGTGGTACATGCGGTACGCGGAGCGGTCCATCTCCAGCTCCTCTCCGGGTGGCAGCTGCTCAAACCCGGGGACGTACACTTTCCTCTCCGCTTCCCCGTCCGCTCCTTCTTCGTCCATATCTTCTCCTTCATCGTCATCACTGTCTACTTCGTCCATCTCCTCCTCCTCCTCACTTCTTCTGTCGGCAAACGTGTGGTCCTTGGGAGCAGACATCTTGGAAGCTTACTTCCGGTTTGTGGAGGGACCACGTGGTTTGTCCTGCCCTCCTCTCCTGTCTCACTCCCCTTTTCTCCCTCTCCCTTTTCCCACCCCATTTACGGGAATTCAGCTGCCTTCTTTGGCTCTTGGTCCCCCTCTGCCAGGAAGGATTAAACTTTAAACTGTTTGTCTTGTAAACTGCCAAAGTTATAACGCCAAAACACCAACGTTTAGTGGACGTTCACTGTTTTCTTGTCTCGCTGGTCAAGCGTTTTTAATTAAGATCTTAACCTGGCCGTCCATTATCATATTCAGGTTCATGTGCATGCACTGTCACCACGCTGTTGCAAGCATTTAAAGTGGCTGGGAGACCGACAACACAGCATGACACTGACATTAGAGCCACTGTTATATGCAATGGTCTGATGGGAAAGCATGAGTTGACTTGCAGCTGGAAAGACAAGGAGACAACTTAGAAATGAATGTATTTGACTGGTATGTACTGGGAAATGGACACATTGCATCACAATTCCTAACTAAATTTATTCCATCTTTGAAATGTGGCGTTAATTCAAAGCAAACATTTAAGATCCAGGAGCCTGGAGCCCTCAATGTTATGTGTTTGGAGGGATTATGAAACTAAGACAAAGGCCATCTGAAGAAAATGCATGGGTGGGTGTGTACAAGCAAAGGCAAGTGCAAGCATATAGGGTGCACGATAAAGAGTGCACTTTTATTCCTCATGTAGATTCAGACAAATGTCAGAGCACTTGGAAGCCATAACACATTCTTCTCTCATCTGTAACGTATCCTCCTGTCCTGTTATCAGATATGTTTGTTTTTATTTGAACCAGAGTAGCTGGAAACGAATGGTTAACAAGATATGATCTTTTAAAAAAGTGTGTGACAACAAAAGTGTTGTTACTGACAAACAGTAGCGGGGGTAATACTTCGATGTTTACTGAAGTAAAAGTACCATGCTGTAAATGATACATGCATTTTTTTACAAATACTGTTAGTAAATGATATGAAAAAGTAGCTAAAGTACTCGATGTGGAATAACCCTCCACTTGTGTGCCTTTATTATTAGTAATATTGATCATAATGTGCATGCATTTGCTGTTTTACTATTTAAAAGTGCATCATACCTGTAAAGTAACTATTTACTGCTAGATAAATGTTGTAGAGAAGGTACAATTTTGTCCTCTGACATGATAAACATTTTAATTTTTTATGCCAAATAAAGATTATAATAAATATAGCTCTCTCCAGATAATCTTCTGACTTAAACCAAATATCTAAATGTCTTTAATTTATATTTATGTACAAAAGTAAACACCCAAAGACTGTAACATATTACATTTAGACGACATTCATTGTAAACAGTGATGAAACTCACAAAGACGATGGCTTATGTGCATTGGATAGCTCAGCATATGACTTGTTAGCATGAAAAGCACAACTAACTGGAGCTTGAGGCGGCTCAACAGTGTGGCTATAGATTTATATATATATGATATATATTACAGAGCACTGTTAGACAGTAAACTTTGGTTTACTGTCGTTAAATTCAACCTGTGCATATCACTTCATATTGACAAAGCTTACTCCTTTAACACAAAGAAAACAATCATTCAGTGCCAGGAAATGTTTTGCATTTTATGTGCGTCATAAAAAAGCTTTTTAGTTCCTATGGCAGCAACCACCAGTAGAGTCTGAATAACAAGGGGCTCCAGACAGAGGCAGAATAAGAAAGGGACATGGATCCTCCACTGGAAGATGGCTGTATAATGTCTATTATCTTGTCAGGGTTTCCTTCTACATCGCTGATGGCTCGGGTGATCAACAGTCTGGCCCTTGATGGACCGTTTTCCTTCCTGTCCACTGGAGGGGGCAACGTGGGCAGCTGGCAACTTTCAATCGAAGGCAAGCACATAACCCCGAGCCATTGAGCAAAAAGTTCTGATGTTAAGTTTAGGAGTTCTTCTGGAGTGGAAGATAATGTAGAGAGCTGATCCAGTTCCGTGTCCTCCTGGAACGTCTGGAATAAGAAAACAAAACATGGGCACAGAGGATTCAGGAGAGGAACTCTTAGCCAAGAAGATATCACATGACAAATAATGATCAACAGTTTATTTAATTCATTTCCATTTGTAAACTGTTTTTACAACAACAATAGCAAACTGTTGTGGTTAGCCTACAAATCTTACCAGTGCATTTTCGTTCATCTTGATAATTTTTTCCAGTGTCTGCCTAATTTCGAGAATAAAGGAGTAATTTGCGTGCTCGTCCCAGAGGTTTCTGAGAAGCACACTCCAGGAGTCCAGAAGGACCACTGCAGCAGGGAACACACAACACTGCAGGGAGAGACAGAACAACCCCAAGGTTAGCATGCATCAGATAAAAGTGACCGCTTCTGTGCAAAGTTTACGGCTAAAGATGAAGCATTGGATAATAATTATCCAGGTAATGAGACCCGCACCTTAAAGGTTGGAAAGTAAATTTGATCAACACTGGAAGGTTATAAATTTTACAAGCCTTTTATTGCATGTTAAACACAACTTCCTAGTTACATCTAATAAGTAACTTACCGGCTCACGTTTACAGAGCATGCTTTTGGTGTAATGGTGCACTACATGGTAATTTTTTGGAAATACTGTCCGCTGTAGGAGGAAGAGACACAGCACAAAAGATGAGAATGAGTAGATCAGCATGTATAGTGTATTCACATTAAAGGAAACAACATTAGGTCTTCACCCACAACAGTAGTTACACTGAAATAAACTTATTTAGAAAATAAAAGCTTATTGCTTTAGAGCGCAGGGTGACTCACTGAATCAATAAGAAACAGAAACTCACAAATACAGTTGGATTATAGTTGATGGTTGTCCTTATGTTATCCACACCCGTCCAGTCAAGGTTACATCCACCGCATTGGACAATCAAAAGTGATAGCAACAGCAGAACTGGAATAGTAGACATGAGTAAGAAAACAGCACAATGCATTCAGATAATTGCTGGAAACTTTTTGTGGTTTTGTAGCTCGTTCAACTGCATACCTACTAAGAAAAATTACATCATTTCCTGTTTCTATTGGCGATTTATGCAGAATACCGTATAGAACTTTCTAAGTCAATGTTGCAACATCTCCCGAGTGTATTAAAAGAACAGGAAATTAGTTGTAAGTTAAAAAAAGATAAAAACTGCTGCAACCCCCCAGTTAGGTCTAAAAGTACAACCAGTTATACAAGTTGATCATTTAGTAAACAGAGCATAAAAAGAAAGTAAGAGGGAAAATGGCAGTTAGATTTATTTGTAATTTCTCACCTGGCAGTGACATCCTTTTATCTTTCTAAAAATGGACACATCTCCATTTCTCTTGTTGACAGCACTCACTGTGCAGATGGGTTTCTGTGTCAGTCTGTGAAAGGCAAAGTTTCCTCCGCTGTGGTTTCTTCAGGTCTTTGACAGAGCCCGCTTCTGCCTCTTCTCCTCCTCAGCTTGATTTTTTTTCTTTTAGTCCCTTATGCATTCTGTCCTTTTGGTTTCCTCTGGTACTTTCCAAAATATGCTTCATCTATCATCTCACGCCATCATGCTCTCTCACTTTGGATTTTCCCACTAACGCCTGAGTGGCTGCAGCCTTTTCCCTTTCAAAGCTGTTCTCCTTTCTCTTTTTCCCCCCTTTCCCTTTTCTTCCTCTCACTACTGACCTAGAATTTTCCTGAATTTGAACCACTCCTCTGCTCCTTCAAACTGGTTAATGGATAAAGCGGTGGAGACGCTGACCTCCCCTCCTCCTCCTCTGTCTCTCTCCCTCTGGTCAATCTGTGTATCCTCACTCAGACACAGGCTCCACTCAAAGTGAAAGTGCTAGGCTGGATTGCCAGTCTGCTCCCTTTAAGTCTCAGTCCCTCCCACTGCCACACGTTTTACCTCACTATTGACTGACCCGGCCCCCTCCCCCCCCAGTCCCCACATTCCCTGACACCCCCCCCCCCCCTTCCCGAACGAGGGCCGAAGAGGCTTAGTCATGCAGTTGGAGCGTATGTTTTTCATTTTGACTCTCCCCCACACCTCTGTGCCTGTGGATCTCCAATCTAAATCCCTTCAGTCAAAATCATCCTGTTTAATCATTACATGATTTTTTCTTCTAAAATAAATCAAGAATTACATTCCTTGCTAAACTCACAAGGATTGCAACATTGCCTTGCCTGCATTTGCAAGTCATCGTGGTGCGATACCTCTGTATTCATTAGGGGTAAAAACAGCCTTACAGATGTGCCTGCAACAGTGATGTCCAGTATTGTTCACGGCTGTCATCTGCATGACTGTAATGTGTTGATCTATGTCCTTAGGTTATGTGAAGCATCATGTGACCCTTCATTTGAGTGAGGTGTCACAAGAGTAGTTCATCATTAATTAGAGGAGAGAAGAAAAATAAAAGTTGTGCCAAAGACAAACTGTTCTTGTGCACGTTCTTTCCGAGCGTAGACCCAAAGAAAAATGAACAGTACATCAAAGTCTCATCTCTGCTGAGAGTAAATGGAAACTAGAGAGCTGCAGCAGCCTTGCTGCGAGCAAAACCTTTAATGCTCCCCAAGGCATCATCAAGTTAACAACCTCCTGACCTGCACTGTGTGTTGTAACGATAGATATAAATATCCAGGCATTGTGCCGTCTTCCTGTTTCACGCATCACTTGCACAGTGAGACAATATGCATCTCATTTGTGACGCCGCTACAAATTACGCTAGTGAATCTAGCAGGGTAAATTCCTAAATTAAATCCAGATTTGAGTTACATGCACAAACGCAAGAAAATACTCGTTAACACATTCCTTTAAAACTGAAAGTCGATTCAATATTTACAAACTAACTTGGACTCCAACATGAGTCAGATATTTGGTCTTTTGCACATCACATCACATGCATCATCACATGGTTTTGAAGCAAAGGAGGAGAAAAAGTGGCAGGCCATTTAAACGAAGCCAGATGTTGTTGCATTTTACTGACTTAAGTCTGCACACTTCAGCGAAGCAACAGGCGGACATGGAAAAAGCACAGCGGATCAGTGTCTCACTGTTGAAAAGTCTTGCAGATGTGGTTGGCTGTACTGAAGCGGGGTCTCATTATGCAACCATTTTGTACATTTCAGTACACCAAAAACCTCAAGTGTTATTTTACACCACTTGGGGCTTGCTGGCCCACAGACACTCTGACAAGTGAGTGGGAGCTGGCTGAGAAACTGTAACCCCCCCACACACACTCTTTTTTTTAATTCTCTTCTTTCACCACCAGATGGAGCCAATAGTAGAATAAAAAGATGTCAGACTTAATTTATTTTATTTCACACCATCAGCTTGAGTAACCAAAGCAAAGCCTTTTAATAAGTTAAAGGTTACAGAAAAGTTCGTCTAAAGAGTTCCCTTTGACAGCATCCGTGCATCATCCAAAATGACTCCGTGTGTCAATCTGTGCAGGATAAACATCGCAGTTCGGTACATTTCTCATCACTTATAAAGATAATAGATGTGTGAAAGCATTCCTGACATCCATTCTCAGTCCTCTTTCATTCAAGTCATCATCACAAACAGTTAGAAACTAAATAACCATGGAAAGACTCAGGTTTGCTTCATTTAGCTTTCACTTTTCTTTCTTATGCAAAGCCCCCCCCCCCAAAACCCCTCATTCAGCTCCTTTTTCTTTACCCCTTCATCTGCTCCTCCTCCTCTCTTTGTCCCTAGCTGGGGCTCCTCTCTCCTCCTCGGACTGCCGTCATTAAATGACTCTTGTAGGTCTTGCTGAGCCCAGTCATCCAGTACTTGAGCAGCCTGACATTTTCTTCCTCACCAGGCCCCGTGGCACCAAGGAGGGCCAGAACCTTCTGGGTGTCCTCCCTTCCCCGGCCGTCCACTTTGGAGAACTTGAACAGGACTTTGACTTTACTGAAATAGAAGCAATGCCATGTGAGAAGGCTTCCCAATAAAAACAGTGAAATCCTCCTGAAACCCGAGTCTTTCTGGTTAAAAATGCAGGAATACGACTTACTTCATCCATTCTTCCTTTAAACACAGCAGGCAGTGAGACACGACGTCCACAGACAGGTTCTCGTTAGATAAGGCCACCTCTAGCTTGTTCAGTAACGTTGGACCTGCAAAAATAAGGCAACGACTCTTTAGTTTGGGTCTCACAAACTTGCTGACGGAAAAAGAATTGCATTAACCAAAGGAGTTTATTATGCATTTGCAGATATTTTTATTTTACTGTCACAGCAACTGCTGCTCTGACTTTAAAGCCAAATCATCAGAAATAAGTTCTATTCTATTCTATTCTATTCTATTCTATTCTATTCTACAGGCATTTAGCAGACGCTTTTATCCAAAGCAACGTA
>JBAMHV010000006.1:11250563-11269599 GCA_037177535.1 Pseudomugil gertrudae | reverse complement strand
AGCTGAGTGTCATCAGCATAGCAGTGATAGGAGAAGCCATGAGAGCGTATAACTGCACCAAGTGAGGAGGTGTAGAGAGAGAAGTTACTTTATCAAGTGAAAGAAAACTGCTTTAAAGGTTAACAGTGCTTTGTGTCATACACCCAGGCTGTTCGTTTACTTCTTTATTCCTAATTTAGTTTACAATATTTCCTCCTTTACATCAATGCTTTGGTAACTGTGGATCTAATGCACTGACCCTTGTCTGTAGCCTGTGTGTTGGCACTGCTGAGGGTGAACTGGTAAAGTGCACAGATGTCGTCTTCGCTTGCAGCAGAGATCTGACAGCTTCTCACCGAGGTGACGTCCACCAGCACGGAAAATTCTGATGTAAAACACAGGAAAGGATTAATTCATAAAAAAAAAAAAAGTTTAATTTTTCCTGTAACACCAAACCGACTATTTGTATCACACTGAGATCTGGAGGCCGTCTCGTACCTGAGGAGCTGACGTGGGCTGGGATGGGCACGTCGGGGCTGAGACCCAGGAAGTTGCATTTGTAGGCCTCCTCATACTGAGAGCTGTACGGCACAGAGCGCACACAGCCTACTGGGAGCAAAGACTAACAGGAACAAAAGCAGTGACTCAGAATATCACCTGTGCTGGCTAATAAACTATAATGTAAGATAACTTATTTTACACTCCTTAAAAGGGCAACAAGGGATGTTTTTACTATATCTCACTAAATCAGGATAATAGCAAACTACTGTGTGGTTTCACAAAGTGGGAAAAAAATAAAACCATCTCTGGCCAGGAAGAGGTTTCCAGGACAGTGGGGTACCTTGAGCATGGTAAAAGCTGACTGGATGAGGCCTGGATCTGTGCCTCTCCATATGACCTGATTTCCCATGAGCACGTGCCACGCTAGCTGTCGAAAATCTGTTGCCCCAAGGACCTGCAACATAAACGGGCAGCTCAGTCACGGTGCATAAGCTGGCAGAAAAGATATATAAAGGAACTTCTTCAGTTAGATTTTACTCACATATGCATCATATGAGTGCGATAAAGGACATATTTTTTGACTGATTGACTGAACAACTGATTTCCCCCCCTTTTAGTTCAGTTATCTGCCAAATGCTTTAATTGCACTGATCATACACAGCTAAATGACAAAAGCGTGCAAGATTACCTGTCTTAAATGCCTCAGTGATCTAAACTTCGGACCTGGTGATTCATCTAATTTAAAGTCATCATAGAGGAAGCCGTTGCCCAGTGTGCTGTCTGACAGGTGATGCTGCGACTGTGGCCCACCTCCTTCTGCTCCCTCCCAGCAGCTCATTTCCTCTTCTTGCTCTTTACAGACAAAAAAAAGACATTAGAAAAATAAACCAAACATGTTTTCCAGCAGACACATTACCAGTATTGCTAATTTCTACAGGAAATGAGTCAGTTTCTTCATTTCTTCCATTTCTAGACTCCAGCGTGATGAGCAGATGATCCCACTCGCTCCTGGTTTCCAAAATAAAATCAACACTTTGTCAGCCCACATCTCACCTATGACTAAGTTGAATATCTATATTTATCAGCTGCTCATCATGCAAGCCGGCACATGATGGAGCAGCCTCTGCAACATAATGAATCAGATGGGTTTAATATGCAGTTCAAAGGTATTTTCACTGTGTGCAATATTAAGCTTTTATCATTTCCACCTTGTGACTCTGCATAATTTTTACCTCCTCTCTTTTATTTTGCATCACTATCTTCTGGACAGGAACAAGCAGGTGTAAAAAAAAGACTTATCCCAGTAACAACTAGAGGCAAACTGGGACTAACCTAGTCAAGCATCCAAGCTATTAAAGCCAACTGCATATGGCTAATCTTTTAAAAGCATGCACATGGGCATCTCTTTCTGAAACTGAGTTCATGATAATAATGTATGTTCCAGGTAGAAGTGATCCACAGAGGAGGAAGATCTTGTCCGATTATATGGCCCATTATTTTTCAGCAGTTTCTTTAAGCGGTACACATGTAACGGAACAGAAATGCATCTAATTTCCTTTATACGAATGCTCCCTCTGAAGGGGCTCGTTAGTGACCCAAGTCTTTTGGGGTCAAAGACCTGGCTTCAACTTCATTTTGGATCTCATTAAGAGAGTGATCTTTAGTTTTCATCTTCGAGTTAAAGTAGTTTAGTGAATCAAAAATGCCTCCAAGCTTTGCTCTTGTATGTTTTTGAATGAAAACTGATTTTAAATTACCAGACATATCCATTCATCTACCACGCTGGATCAGGAAGTACTGCAGGTTTTCAATTCATTTAAGCAAGCGATCCAGATGCTGCGGTGGAAATGCAAGTAAATGAAGAAAACATCTGCCTGAAATGGATTTGTACTGAAAAGCTGTGGCTATATCATCTCTTTTCCACAGCGACTTCTACCATAAGCTCCAGTGAAATATGATCAATCGAGTTTTGTAGACTATTTGGCTTTGTAAGTTCCCCGTTGTAGTCAGAGACAACTGTCACGTGTTTTATACAGATGCTGATATGTGACTACTGTGTTGTTGTTGCTTGTATTTGTGTTACTATTTTTATTTTATATTTATTTATTTAACTTTTTCTCTCTTTCTGATAATTTTTTAATGTAAAAACAATGAGAGCAACGTCCCACCGGAGTAAATTTCCATGTTTGTTTGTACACACATGTAGGCCTGTCACAATAGCAAATTGTGCATTGCAATTAATTGTCTCTAAAATTATTGCGATAAACGATAATATTGCGATTGATTTAGTAATTTTGATACTATTTTTAACTAACATAATAAATGCTACGTTCACTCTTTCAAAAATCAACCGGCAACCGGCCTACAAACGTGGTGAATAAAGTGATTCTGAAGCTAATCTTCAGAGCGGATCTTTGGTGAGAGCCAACCCCTCAGCCTTTATCGCCTCACATTTCCTCAGCTCTGTTCTCTGTGGATATCATCACATCTGTGGCAGATGTCAACGATGTGATTTCCTGTGGAAAGGAACTTGTTTGTCTCATTTAAGCACATTAAACATAAAATTTCAGGTTTGCTGTCCCATAAAAGTACATGATCATTAAATATTTAAGAAGGCATAATAAATAAACCTTCTTCACAAAGACTTCAGGATTTATAGAAACTGACTGTAAAAGCCTTGATAAGGATTTTTACTAAAAAGTATTTTTATGAATAAACACTCCGGTATTTTTTCAGTGTAACACTGTAGTTTAACCTGAGCTGTTTATGGAGAACAAACTGCAACCCTCTTTAAAGAGCTAGGACAGGGGCAGCAAGACTAAAAAAAACCCTTATCGTCCTCTTATCTGCCCGGGCATGTATGTTCAGTCAAGCAACGTTTAAAACAGCATTTCTCACAGCATGATTGAAAAGAGTGTGGGGATTGGCATAATTTAGAGAACAAGATCTTCTTGAGAAAATACAAAGACATCTCAGTTCTTCAGGCAGAAAACAACACAGACTGCTCATCGCTTTTTGGGACTCATAACACACCGAATGAAAACCAGATGTAATTTAGTGCTGTAATAACTACATGTTTGATTCATGCAGACTCCTGAAGAAGGCTGTCTGCAAACTCAGCCCAAACATACTGCTGAGACAAAAAACAATCCAAGTTTTAATAGTTTACATGGTACTTACTATGACCAGGTTTGTATTAAAATGTGTGTTAAAGGTTTGGACATTGTTGTAATGCCTTAAAAGTTATGCTAAATAAAAACGCTTCTTTTTAAAAGCATCGTAATATGTATGATTTATTTGTAATCACATTCATGCATAAGGTACATGTGAATGTTTTTTCTGTGTGCGAGTGTAAAGTTTGATGCACTTTGTGGGAATACTTGTAAAACATAATTTTATGGATTAGTTTAGCTCTAACATTCACACTGAATAAAACTGATTCAATGGATTTAGTAAGCTGAGCAAACCAAATCTTTTTTAAACACCATTAAATACTTTTCATTCAACATATATTCTGCTGCAAAGTGGAATTTTCTTCACCGTCTGGTTTCAAAGAGTGCGTTTGCATAACAAAATGTACCAGAATGGCGTTTCCAGGTTAGTTTTTATTGACTGTGTCCATTTGTGACCCCGAATGCGAGAGAAATGTATTTAAACTATGAATATGAGAAAACAGGGTATTAAAATTCCACAATGTGGGAGCCGAGCTAGACCAAGAACTTTCTCTGTAAATCTTTTAATCACTTTTTAAAACCTAGATTAAAGCTGTGTAAACTTTATTTCTGGAAATGCTGTGTTCGAGTACAATGGTGAAGTGATTCATCATTTTTTTTATGGTCAACTGCACGCCTTACATTCTGACTCAGTGATTCCGACTTTCACTGGAGCCTCCTCTGACTTATGAAGGTTAAAGCATTGCTCACTGTGCAAACACATGATCATCAAGGATCAAATGGCACAGCCTTTTCCAGGAAGATTAGGTTGAAGCAATGCTGATAGCTGGTTAATGTTTCGTCTTAACCTTTTTCCCAGTCTCAGGGTAACATTCGGGAGATATAAAACTAATATTTGTGCTGCAGCCTGATTCAGAAGATCATCATGTTTAACTTGGGACAACATGCATACCTGTTTGTCTCTCTATGAGCACTAGCGTGTCCTCTGTGGGGGCACCTTCGAGAAGTTTCTCTGTCAGGCGACTCCCACACGCCTTAAGCAACCTGGAAATGAAAACAAAACACAGATTTTCACACGCAGCTGAGTCATTACAAAGCAACATGTACAACAGCTCCGATGGGTCACCGTAGGCCCATAGACAGACTGAATGTCTACTGACTCACCAGCTGAAGGAGGAGTGCAGGCTGGCCCACAGATTGGGATGTTGAGTGAGAGAAGTCAGTGACCGGGCTGCATTGCCACTTCTCTGGTGTGGGAAAACTGCAGGTGAAAATGCGCTGTTTATTCTCATGGCTCGCTGGGAACAAACTCCTTGCTCACTGTCAAACACCTGATGGAGAGGAACATGACATAGCATCACAAAACTTAATCGATATATCTGTGTAGAGGAGAGAGTATTTATTTAATTTATCAGTGCCAACAAGAGCATACACTCACCGTCCACGTTTACAACCCACCTTTAAAGCTGTGCTTTGCAGGCTCTGAATGGTAAGTTTAAGATGGCGCAACAAGAACGGCCACGAGTTGATGAGGTAGATCCTGTCCATGGCTACCATAACAATGCTGTACCAGCGCTGGAACCCCCTGGCGAGGCTGTCTTTGATAAAAAACGTGTGTGAGAACACAAACCCATGCTGCTCATCTCCAAAAAAAATGGGTCCTTCACGACCTGGACACACCTGGAACCCAAAGAGAGAAAATGGTACACCTCACATAGATGAGTTGTATAATCCATACACATATATTCTGTTTGTCAGGGCGTACCTCACAGCTGAGACTGCGTACACAAGCCTGACGGACCACACTAAAGAGCTGAGACTGCCTGGGGTGCTGATGGCTCAGGAAGCGAATGCCCGTTTCATCATCGATGCTCATGAAGCCTGGATGAGAGGCAGGAAGGGACCTACATCCCTGTAAACAATATAAAAGATTCAAATAAGAGCTTGAAGATGAATGGCATGACTGAGCTCACCATGTTAAGCTCATGATCAAGTGACTTTATAACCTAAACCTGTTAACTCACCTCACACATTTCACCTCTCTGTGTAGCTGAGCTGTTGGCTCTCATGGTCAGCCCTTCACCTTCCCGGTCGCCATCTCTGTCTCTGTCCCCTGGCACTGGAGCCCCTGCCTGTGACGAAGGGTCTGGAGATGGAGGGTGCAGTGCCTCGGTGCAGAATAGTGTCCGGGGACCATGGAGCTCACAGAAGTGACACAAAGCAACCAGAGCATTCATCTAAACAAAACAAATACGTCTTTAGGATTCAAAGTATCTTAAATGCGAGAGATATTCAGTGTATCATTCTTGTTTGAGAACAATCTATGACACTACAATTCAGCACGTGCTCAGTATGTAGTCAATGCAGTCTTCAGAATCAGAGGATCTTACCTCCAGTGCCAATCCAGGTAGAAATGACTGGTGCTCAATGCTACTACAGAAGAATATTAGTCTTTAAAAACACCAAAAGTAACAACAGAAAAATCTACATTATGTATTATTTTAGTCCATTTTCTTTTCTTCTTAAAAAAACGTTACTTTAAATATAAATTAAGATTTTAACAGTTTCTCCTATCCACGAAGCTGCTAGCAAACAACAACAGAAAGGTCACATGACGTTCAGTCACGCGCTCAAGCACGAATGACGTGTTGCACCAGTTTTCCCTGAAAATATCCACCGTTGAATTAAAAAATATTTCTAATTTATTCAGCTACAAAAACGCCAATAAATTTTCTTCGATTTTCTGGTAAAAATCTAGCCAACATAGTAAAACTCTAAAGCTACAGCTGGTCGTAAGACACTTTAAACTACATTACCCATAATCCAATCTGAGGCAACAAACGTGGGGTAGAAGGGCATAGACAGATAAAGTGTTCTTGTTTTTTTTAGCTAATACGCATATTTCCCGTGTTTGAAATTAATGTAACATATATGTGAGCATTTTAAAACAATTACTTTAAGATAAAAAATATCTGTCAGAGCTGCTAAATTACGAATAGCTGATAACAACGTGAGAACGTGACTTGCTGAACAGTCACTTCCGTATTAAGGACCTGGATTTTCCTCGTTTAGTTGTATCAACTTTTGTCTCGCTAACCATTCATACAGCGTAAAAAACCCCACAGAAAAACAACAGTACCTTCCAGATTTGAGAATGGCTACAAAAGTATCAGGAGTGTCTTCAGACACAACAGAAGACCAGAGAGATGGAGGTAAGACCCAGCCTGTTAATGGCTCTGAAGGGGTCCCACAGTGGACTCAAACACAGGGCAAAAACACCAAAACCCCCCCAGAGGTATATTTACTTCCAGTTTACAATTACGACGTATTTGGCGCATAATAAAATGTGTTTCTGAACGTGTTAATTTCTCCAAAGTGATGACCCCTGTAAACAAATTCTTTAGTCAGCACTATTTTATTGTGTCACTAATGAGAGATCTGAATTATGCTAAGTAAGAATTTCCTCTGGCTTCAACCCCTCATTAAAAGTGAGGATTTGAATGCAATGGACTGAAGCCAAATTTCATCACTGGCTGTCGGGACAGATAAAGCTACTCAAAAACTGTCTGATTTCAGGACATGACTCAAAAGTCCAGACAGAACAACTATGAAGAAGTGGAATTACCAGATTTCCCCCTACTTTCCCCCCTACCGTCTCAGAGAGAAAACACAAACTTCAGTTACTTCCAGGAACCTCTCATTCCTGGAAGCAGATCAGACTCATGTACTAACATCATATCACAAAGAAAATATGTCACAACAAAATTATTTGGCTCATTCAGTTTTCTTACTTAGAAATGGAATTGCGGTGTGTGTGTATGTATGAGTGTTGAAACCACTCCCTACCCTCTTCTTTGAGTAATTTCCACCTGTTACATGACAAACACTTTAAAAATGTATGAGAGGAAATAAAACATAAACACGATTATTATGGTAAATGGACTCATACTTATATAGCACTTTTCCAGTCTTATCGACCACTTTACACTATATAGTCACATTCACCCATTCACACACACACACACACACACACTGATAGGTACATCGGGGGGGGGCTAGTTGGGGTTCAGTGTCTTGCCCATGGACACTTCATCATGTACTCGGGGGAAGCCTGGAATTGAACTTCCAACCTTCCACCTGAGCTACAGCTGCCCTTTATTATTAGTGACAAGAAATGCTGGTTTTAATATCACATATAGGTGATGGTAGGGAAAAGTCATTGAAGAGTTAGAAAAGGGCAAAAGATTAGGAATTATGCTATCTGTGGATTCCTTAGCATTTGTTTCTTCTCTGTTCTGTCTCATAACTGTTACGTTAAAGAGAAGGTGAAGAGAAATTATGACATGTTTGTTGATGTCATACTCAAAGGTTTTGTTTTATTTTCACATAGATCAGACACTCGCCTCACATATATTCACTTATTTAGTGGCCACCTAAACTGCTGTAAGTCAGTCTGGGGAACAGCAAAACTAATTTGAGGCTTTCTTTTCCGCTGGTCTTTCCGGTGTCATTTCTGTTTTTTGCTTTTAATTTTTTTTCTTGGGATAATTTGAATAAAATTCAAATTAAGACGCAGAGTAACTTTTTGTCACAATTACATTGTTAGATGTTTACGTGCTTTTCCTTATCTTACTCTGTGCTGTCCTTCACAGAATCAGCAGAGACGAAGGGAGATGGAATCAAACCGTGCCAGCATTTCTTAATGGGGAAGTGTCACTTTGGCCCCAGATGTCGTTTATCTCACAAGTATGCTCGCCTCATCACCACTTTGACTGAAAATATATAGATAATTTAAATATCTTAGTTTTTCAGACCAATTTAAAGCTTTTTCTGCATTTATTTTTACTACTTTAAGAGCATTTATATTACCTCTATATTTATTTATTTATTAGGTCTGGCTGAAAAGAAGCTATAAACACTGGTGAACTTAGTATTTAAGCTGCATTTAGATCAAATCAAACTATAAATATGATTTTTATGTAAAACTAAAATACATAAGATTTAAGTTATTTCTATATTTAAGAATCGTTTCCTCACATTGCTGAACAGAGGCTGATGCTTGATGTCAGTCACCTCCTGACTCCATATTGGGATCAATCTGTATCAAATGACCTGCAAGTTTTTCTTATTCATCATGTTTCATGTGCATAATTTCACCCTTTATAATGGCCTTGCTCTCATTTCTCAGTGACCCATCACTAAATGATTCAGGTGATGTTTCCTCTGATGTGGATGACAAACAGGATGGAAAAAAGATGGAAAATGAGAACAAGAAAAAAGGTGGTGCAAATAAAGTGCCAAAGCCAAAACACGATGAAGACAAAGGTCATCTCTCACACTTTAGCCCATCTTTTTTATCTTTTTATTCTGATCTTATTCTTAGCAGTAGCATATCATAACATCTTCTCTGTAACAGGTGTGGACAAAAAACCCCGGATGCGCACCGCAGACGATGTGATCTCTCGCATCCTGTGGGACCAATCGGTGAATGCATCGGAGTTTGTGGTAGGCTACGTGGATCGCTTCCTTGGTGTGCTGGAGCGTCCCTTCTGTGACTTCAGCTGGGACACCAACCCCTGTGACTGCGATTACTCTGCAGAGCTGGCCCTGCCCAGACACAGAATCCAGTACTTCACCTACAGAGGGCACCGCGTCTGGGACCGCCACACTAGGACTGATAGGGTTTTTGGCTCCACTGGTCAATCTTTGGCTCCCCCCTTTGGAGGGGAGGGGGAGGTAAATGGTAAGAGGACTTCATTTCTCTCTCACTGTACTGAACATATAACCAGATACAGTTTACAGTGTTGCATTATAATCGTTAGTTATAGAAGAAGATGGCAAAGAAGACCAGGAGAAACAAGAGGATCCGCCTGCTGCTGTCTGTG
This sequence comes from Pseudomugil gertrudae, assembly GCA_037177535.1. NCBI lineage: Eukaryota > Metazoa > Chordata > Actinopteri > Atheriniformes > Pseudomugilidae > Pseudomugil > Pseudomugil gertrudae. Next base: position 11,260,061 of record JBAMHV010000006.1, on the reverse strand, counting down.
GGCAGCATGAGGGCATAACAGAGGACATCACCCATAGCAAGAATTCACATCTGGAAGGAGACGAGCTGAAAGAGATGATTCCCACTGAGGACACCACACATTCAGTTTCAGAATGTGACGGAAACACTTCTCAGAAATCTCTGGGAACACATGTTGCGGAGGAGGCTGCAAATAGGTCTGGTGTTTTAGTTCATATCTTATCTTTAACTCAGGTCAGGCTGAACTACCTGTTCCAGTGCAAAAACATTATAGCATGTACATTTTCTACATGTAGCTGGGTACACTTTAAACAACAAAGGCAGGTCAGAGATCATTTAACTGTGTTGTACAGATGCTTTTATTAATATGTAGAGGACCTGTAATCCCCCTCCCTCACTGGTTTTCCTGAATCGGTGTGAGAGAGAGAAAGAAATGATAGCACGTTACCTGCTGCTGTAATGGCCAAGTGTGGTTTGAGCTTATGAGCAGAACAAGCTAGTCACACAGAATAGCATTTAAAAAAGGGAAAAATTAAAGAATAACACAATTTAAAGCCAGAAATTAGTTTATATCCTCAGCAAGATGGTTGATGTTAAAGCTAAACTAAATTATTAGTTCTACTCACTTACTGTGACTTTCAAATTTAGCCTTCAGACTTTGTCTTTTCAAGAAGACCTGCCTGTAAAATGTGAGGAGGAAAACATGGCAGAATGGGAAGAGAGCTGGGAAGGCAACCGAGACACTCAGGTGTGTATGGTGCATCTCACCCTGACATCCTCGCTGATATATCTCCTTCATCCAGGTATTATTTTGTCCATCCTCACAGGAAGCCTCACAGCTGAACCAGGGTCCATCAGCATCTCTGAATCATGGTATGCGCCCTCCTAAAAAGCAGCCCACGCATTTCATCACCTTCAGGGCCAACACTCCCGCTGTCCTCTCCTGTTTCCGGGAGCTGCAGGAGGAGCTCACCACCCTTCTACCCTCCTCTGCTCCTCACTGGCAGAGCGCCTCCAAGCTTCACGTCACCTTATGCCTCCTGGTGCTGCGCAGTCCAGCTGAGGTGGCAGCTGCGGGGGAGACCCTCCGTCAGTTTGCCCATTTAGATCGCAACCCGCCTGTGGCGGTGACCTTTCCCGTGAAGCTGAAGCATTTCAACGGGAGGGTGCTGTACCTGAGCCCCCAACCTCAGCTACGCCTCCAGCAGCTCAATAACGGCCTGCAGGAGGCCTACAGGAAAGAGGGCTGGCTCCACAGGAGATCCTACAACCCACGGTATCACCTGACTCTGGCTAAGGTAGACGACACTGACGGGGAGAGGATCTTTGATGGAGTGGGGGACCTGAAAGTGGGGAAGGGTTTGAATTTTGGCCGACTGCCAGTTAACACTTTACATCTTTGTGCCATAAGCAGCATCCAGGTTGATGGTTTTTATGACACTGTGTGCACAGTAACGCTCCGATGATAGAATATTTCACATCACATGTAAACACTACATAGAACAGTGCATTTTAGTACATACAACTGTGGAAAAAACATTTAGACAAACACTTATTTGCTCAGATTTCATGTTAGTGGTAATGCCTGGTCGAACTAAAGGCACATTTATCTGGTAAGCAAGGGTGGTCTAATTTATTCCACCACTGTATGTTTTTATAAGGCATTTCTGGGTGCAATAGGCTGTGGGGTCTTTAATTATTCAGATTTATTACTGTGTTTTTCATTATTGAAGTTCATTTTTGTAAAAAAATCCGTTTTTAAAGGATCATTTTTAAGAATATTGGGAAATTTATGACTCTAAACTTGACTCAGTCACACGTTTCAGTCAGGATACACTGTAAATTTAAAGGATAAAATGATCCCTTATTAATGAAGCCGTGTTATTGATCGAAGAAATAGTGCAATCTATAAATTTAGCTAATATAATAAAACCAATTCCGTTGAAGGTCTGCATGCTTACAATGTACTAGCTGCAATATTTATGCACACAGTGTTAAGTATTGTATCGTTTCTTTATTTGATGAAAACACATGATTTCAATTTTAGCAAGAATAAAAATGCAACGAGTTTACATTTTCTGTTATTTATTTGATATTAAAACTATGACTCTTTATCTTTTACACATTGAACCAAACTGATCATTAATTGATTTGTTTAGCCACATTTCTGACCACAACCAAACATTTAAAATACATCAATAAAATATGTAATCCATCATTAATGATAAAATAATCGGTTTAAATGGTCTGTACCAGCTGCAAATTCATTCATAGATCAAATCTGACTTTACATCAATAATTTCCCTCATGTACCTCAGAGAATGATGTAATTGATAATTGCTGGTCTGCCTTTAGTCATTAAGCTCATTTAACAGAGCCTGCCATGCCTCGTGCATTGATCATGTTTGGCTTTTTACTTGCTGTCTCTGCGTTTGACAGACAAAATCATGTCATACGGGTCGACTTTGATGCATTGCCTTTCACACATTCTCTATGATGCACTGCAGTGGTGTAAGATGCATACATTTAGAAGAGCTGACACTTTTCTGTAATTCTCTGCAACTTGTAGTTCCATGATTCCTACAACCTGTTCATGTTTGTTCCACAAGTTTGATTGTATTCTCCAATAGATGATTTGATTTGAAGATTAAACATGAATAATGTTTTTATTAGATCTTGGGTGGTGATGTTTTACCAGTGCAGTGACAGATGCTGCCATTGCTGTGCTCTTACAGACACATGGTGGCTGTGCTATAACGTTTTCTGAGCTGAACTCTTGCATGCATAATATCATTTCCTGTCTTCCTCCCCATTTTCCTCCCAGATACATGCACACACGTACACTAAATGCTGGCTATACGAGTCGGTATGCTCTCTGGTTCTCCACCGTTTGCTCCCGCATTGGCATTATCTCCCTTCCCCCACTCGCTTTCAGTGACACAGAAAAACTAACGCCACCCCCCCTCTCCTCCTCATGCTCGCCTCTGCCCCCTCTTTCTGCAACAGAAGACAAACACTGTACTCTTTTGACTCTTTTTCTTTGCCGTGTTTCACCGCTGCGTCTTCATTTTGGATTTCTTAGTCCAGTTACTCGGAGAGCATCTTCATCAGAGCGCTGTCATCACTCCTGTTGTGCTGTTGCACGTTCTCTGTTGCCTCCCTGTAGCTTAATCAGTGTTGACGCTGTCTTCCAGCCTCCGCTGAAAACTGCCTTTGCCCGCAAATCCATTGCCCGTTGTTCAGCCCCTCTCTATTCATTGTTCACGGCATCCCTCTCCCTCCCTCTTTCGCTCAGCATCCCTCCCTGGGAACCCACTTTTTTTTCTCCTCAGTATTTCATGTTCCCTTTCTCTGCATCTCCCTCTCCCCAAATTCATCTCTCTGTGCCTATTCACCCCTCTTACTTAGTTTTCTGCACATATCTCCCTGTAAGCTCGCTCGTAGGCAGGAGTTGCTTATTTTGAATCCAACCTGTGAGTGGATTTTTAAAACCTATCTGCACCCGGCTGGGGACACTTTTGCTTTTTACCTGAGAAATCTGGTCAGGGCTCAGTCTGGGCAGAGATTGGTTGCGTTGATGGGTGCGTGCGGATGTTTGGGGGGGTCGGCAGTAGAAGTGTGCTTCTGGAACCAGTTGAGCGAGGGGTTAGACCCCACTAATCCGCGTTAACAGATTAATTATCTTCGGGCAATATCGTGTCACTGGCGTGTTGTGAAGTCGCTTGGGCGTTGAGCTACAGAGGGCTACAATGCAACGATAAAGAATCCCTCAGGGGTGTCTCCTCAATCTTAATCCCTCCCTCTCTCTCTCACCAACTCGCACTCACTGAGAGCTCCTCTCATCCATCAACACAAGCACCTCTCTACTGTCACCAGACAACCACACAATTATTGACCTTTTTTTTTTTATATATTTCACGACCAGATTTTTCTGGCTTAATTTTTCCTCCATATTTTGACGTATTTTTTAAAAATGCAATCAGGTCATTTTTGCAGGATGATTTTTCAAGAGCACCCAGCTTCGATGGCTGGCAGTATACCTATCTGAGAGGGTAAATATTTCACGGACACCGGCAAAGAGAGGATTCAGAAGGAGAGAAAAATCTCCCATCGGAGCCGACAGAGGTAAGAGGCTGCTCTTTCTCTCCTTGTTCTGGCTTAATAGCGGATGTGGCCGCAAAGATTAATGGCTGGTTAAGTGATGTATGTTGCACCTTGCATGTGTATATCATTAAATCACAGTGCATTCCATGCTCCTCTTTGCAGACGGACTTCATGCTGTCGTATTGCATGACCAAAAGAGATTGATGTTTCTGTTTTTGTCCTTCACAGCTGATAAAATATTTTAATGAAATTAAGAACATTTTTAATGTGCACATGATGCTGTAATGGGTTGACTGCATCCAGTGGTTTTTCCCACCAATGACTGTATTCAAAATGATTGTTTAATCCCACAGATACTCAATGCTTTTTTTGGTTTATCAGTATGGACACATTCTGTGCTCCTTAACTTTGTGTCACGCTGGACACTAGTCTGCGAGTTCTTACCTTCGGCCACTTGGCTGGAATGCACGCTTCCTTTTGCCGATGAATGCAAGGTGAAGACTGTATATTAATGGGGGAAAGGGCTTTATGTCTACATAGTGGATAAGGATACCTTGTATTGCTTTACAGAGACGATAATTTATTCCTCCAGACTGATGTAGTAGGTCATGAGGATGTAATGCTGTCTCATAAATTGTTGGCTATAGAGGTTGCTGTTAGGATACTGTTGGACAACACAGGCTGTAATGACCCCGGATTTTATGAAGCAAACTGAGAATTTTAGGAGCAGATGCAATAGGTTATTTATATTTTCTAATTCAGAGCTGTAGTGGCAGAAAATATGGAGATGATGCTCTTCTCATTAACAGCCTCACAAAATGGCCCTTTTCCTTTACATCCAGACATCATGGAGTCTCATATTGTGCAAGTGGTTTCATCCTCTGTGGTGTGCGAGCTCCATGCATACAGAAGACAACGGATTTACTCTTACCCCCCCCCCTCCACACACACATACACACACACAACCACACACACACACACACACATCTCTGAACATTCCCTAGGTGAGAGTCGGTGGCTTTACTCCACCTCTCTCCTTGCCTCTCCCATTTTCCCTTTCCCCTCTGTGCCAGTTTAGCTCAGGATAAGATGTATTTACCTTCAGTTATGCAATGCTAACAGGCATAATAACAGGCTGGCAGGAGATATCACGTCACCTTGAGGCTTCCTATCTGTGACAACTGCTGAGTAACCGTAGCTCCAGGTCTGTCAGCCCCTCCTCCCTACCTCCTCATTTCCATCAGCGTCTCATTAAGTTGCCTGAATGTTGTGAATTTTATCAGAAGACTAACCTGTAATAACTACACTTCCCTGGCCTCAGTGTAAATGCATTGCTATTGCAGAAAAGATGGCGTTACAATAAAACTTTACACACATGTCAAGGATTTTATATTTCATAATATTAATTTTATGTAGTATATTCTGCTTGTCTTGTGCATAATTTTCTCAGCCCAAAAAGAACTTAATTGTCATCCATCATGGAGCTTCCTCGTCTTTTATAGCCGCCTCTTCGCTGGTGGTGCCAACATTAGCTAAGTACACTAATTCTGTTTAGACTTTACTTTCACCTTTCGAAAAGCTTTTACCCTCAAAGTGTGATAAATGTCCTTCACAGAGCTGCCTCGCTCCTCCTAACGAATCCATTTAAGATGAACTATCAAGAAGCATCTCACTGCTGAGGTGTGGTGGATAGATGTGGTTCTCAGTGTGGGAACCATCGTGTTCAGCATCATTTTAATAAAGGAAATGGCGTGTTGGCAGTGATTTGATTTGTGACAGTTGGGCTGCTGGAACCATGAAGGTGAACAGGCTTATTGCAATGGGCTTAGAGAAGGCCTGTCTGGCCTGTGGGCAAGCTGTTAACTTGTTCTCAACCACAACCGACCCAAATCTGAATGGTGAGCTTGTTTGGCACTGAATATGACACGTGGCTGAATCTAAACTTTTATCATGCATGGTATTGAACACTGTGTGAAAAATCAATAGAGGCAGAAACAAGCCCCACTAAAGTGGAACACTGCACCGATTGAAAGTGTTATTTATTGCTTTTAAAGACTTTAAAACCCAGCACAGGCCCTTAATTCAGAACGTGTCCTTATTGATACAGAGCTGTATCTGTCCGTGATGTCAGCATTGAGCTAAGCTCTATAAACCTTTTATTTGTGATGTTGTGAATGGTTATTAGTGTTATTACTGTCCTAAAATTGCCTCTCTGTGAAACAGTAAATCTCCAGTGGGTTCTTAATCTGTGCAGCCGGTTTCAGAAGCCTACCAGCCTCTGTCTTGCCTTCTGTCCTCTCTCTGCTTTGTCGGTGTAATGAGGATTCCAGTGTGATTTTTTTTTAATTTTTTTTTTAGCAAACCCGGATTGGCCTCTGTATTTATGTATTTATGTAAGACATGCTGAATGCAGACTAGCAGATGATGGCGGCCAGATGCAGCTATTTCATGGTTTTCATGGTACCTTGCACACACTGTTGCTTATGTTTTACTCTCCCTGGAGGAGCCTTTAAAGATCCTTCACTGCATGTCATCTTTACGATGCCCCTATTCGTGCTAGTTAGCAAGGTGAAGCATAAGCTCCATTTGTTTAACCCTGCAGATTTAACTAAATAACTTTTATTGAACCGCTAATTTTATTGACATGAAAAGTAAGAAAATCTGCATATATTATCATGCAAACAGCTTAGCTGACCAAGGGTTTAACATGATTCAATAAATCAACTTATGTAAATAAATATCACTTTTTGACAAGCTTTTATATTCAGATTTAGTTAGTTTTTGTTGGTAAATGCTACTATCTAAAGTAGCAGGAAAGTCTAAACTAAACTATCAACCCATTTGGGGCTACCGCTGTCTCATAGATACATGCACAAACTTGAACGTCCTGTCTCAGGTGATCCCAGCAGTACTGTGTAGCTGTTGTTTCAGTTCAGTCAAGTGGTCGGGACAAACCTTCACCCCTTCTTGTCCCTTTTCCTTTCTTCCTGTTCAAAATTCACTTCCTGGATCCCCTGACCCCTCTTGTCTTCCCTCCCTCAGAGTGCTGGAGCAGGAGACCACTGGCAGTGGGAAATGGCTGCCATGGCGACGGTACCCAGCTATACTCCTTCAATATGGGTGAGAATGTGTCACGCCCTGCCCCGTTTGGACCTCAGCATGCAGATGAGGGACAACAACTTTGTCCCTGACAGCTGGGAGTACCAGCAGGTAAAGACACTCGACACTGAGATGCTTTGCAGCATCATAATTGCTGTAGATGTATGATGGAAGATTTTTGTCACATCCTTCTTTAAACTGAACTGTAATGTTGCAACCACCTGCAGATCTGCTTTTACAGCCGTTTATAATACCTTTACCTGCTAGTTAATTGCCTTAATTACTAAAAGAAACTTTGAACTCTCCCATGCAATTACCTCTAAGTTCGGTCTAGCTGGTTTTCATTTCTTGACCTTGCTTAAGACATTTTAAGACAAGTTGAGCTGCACCACAGCTCCACACCTGCTTCCCTGTGCATTTCTCTCGTTAAAAAAAAGCAACATTTCGTCCGTCTCTCCGAGCAAGCTCTCGTGCAAACGCTTCAGCTACCCGTGCTCTCGGTGTTTGTGACTGCTCTGCAGTACAAAGAGGAGGTGGGGAGGGAGAACGCAAATTATCCTGCAGAACAGAAAGACAAAAGAGAGCGAAAGTGCTCAGAGAGAGGGAATGAGAGTGGCGATGAGTAATGCGAGGAGGTTGCTGAACAGAGAACTGGGCAGAGAGAGGGAAGGCGAACGGAGTGAGAGCGGGCGCCAGAGAGAGTGGCAGTGAATGTATTTAAGTAGGTCACAGATTATTAATAGAGATTCAGTGGTGTGGATAGAAAGAAAGAGATGAGAGAGTGGGGGGATAGAAAGAGAGTTGGAGAACGTGGGGAAATCGGGATGGGTGGAGTGGAGCGTTGGGGAGGGGCTTTAGGAAACGGGAGGTAGGATAGAGGGAAGGTGGAGGAGCTGAGTGACAGACGGGCAGATGGATGAAGGATAATACTGTGGAAATGTGTGGGGAGTAAAATGCATTTCAGTAATGTTGACTTTGTGACACGGAGCCCGATCAAAAGCAAAGGCTGATATGGCTTAGTGTCATTAAAATCCATCATGGTGAAGAGCTACATGAAGGTTTCATGGGTTAAAGCTTTGGAAATGAGCACGGATAATGGAGAATAACCTCAAGTTATCTGACTTAAATTTGTTCCCTTTATCTTTATTTATGTGCATTTTGCATTAAGCGTATGCATGCAATTTGTTACAATGCCGTTTGATTTTCTTGCCTCTTTGAAGCACATAATTTCCTTGTTCACACCCTTTTAATCACCATCTCCTGCTGTTAACGGGGGCGGGACAGCTTGACAAGCTATAGAATTTAACAGGATTACTTGGTATTTCACCAATCTAAGATCTCTCCTCTAGACTTGTAAAAATGGAATTAAAGTGCCCATTGTTTCTTTATATTCACTGACCCATCCGCTGACCCCCCTAAACTCTCCCCTCTTGCCTTTTCAGACTCTGCTGGTTTTGTCCAGTATATCAGCCATCGCTCTTGTTATCTCCCTCTTGGTGGTTCTCTCCTTCCTTATACACTACTGCTGCTGTCACCGTGGTGACCGGAGCGAGGGATCAGAGGAAGAAGAGGAGGATGAAGATGGTAGCACGGGTCACGGTTACAGTGGGAAGAAGGGGCGTGGCATCTGCTGTGTCACGTGGATGGCGGTTGCCGCTGTCACACTATGCTGGTGAGGGGGAGGAGGGGGGGTCAGACATCATTATATCTAATGAGAAAATACACATGTTGTCTTTTAACACATTTTTAGAACTGCAAAAAAGAACATCATAAATAAAGGTGCAACATTCACAGACTCATTTAGGCTTAAGTAGAAAATGATCTGATATATTTATGATAATAAAATATCTGCAGCAGGTTAAACAGGTTCTGGATGAGCAAACCAGCTTTTTAACCTTTTCACCTGGTTTCTCTGTAAAGGGCTGCGTCTTCTATCGTTAACTCGTCCATTATTCTTTATCAGAGTTAACCTTTCATAAGGTTCAGGTAATGTTCGATGATCTCATAGAAGTTTAGCGCTCAAAAGGAATTTAGAATTACAAAAGGAGTCTCGTAAGTATCCCACAAAGGGTTTTCTTTTCTTTTAACGCCAGTCTTTTTATTAGTACTAAGGGTCATCTTAATTTTTTCTTCTCCAATAACACGTACAGTCAGGGAGTGAATGTGAAGACAGGATCCATATGCAGGACCTCAGGATTTATTGCCAAAAAGCAAAATGTGCATTTTTTGCATCTTCACTATACTATTCTATTCTATTCTATTCTATTCTATTCTATTCTATTCTATTCTATTCTATTCTATTCTATTCTATTCTATT
>JBAMHV010000006.1:11236459-11250463 GCA_037177535.1 Pseudomugil gertrudae | reverse complement strand
AGCAGAAATGTAAGATGCTACTGGGAAGGCAAACTGGGACCATGATGCCACCAGTACCAGAAGCAGCAAAGATATCAACCACGCTCTGTTCATCCCCTTCCTCATTCAGCAGGAATTCTACTCTGTTAGGTTCTTATTCTATTCTATTCTATTCTGCTCTGCTCTGCTCTGTTCTGTTCTATTCTATTCTATTGTATTCTATTCTATTCTTCTCTGCTCTATTCTATTCTATTCTATTATATTCTTCTCTGCTCTATTCTATTCTATTCTATTCTATTCAGCTCTGTTAGCTTGTATTCTTTTCTGCTCTATTCTATTCTATTCTTCTCTGCTCTATTCTATTCTACTCTACTCTACTCTACTCTACTCTACTCTACTCTACTCTATTCTACAGTCATTTTTCATACGCTTTTCTACAAAACTTTGCTAAATAAGTGTGATGCTATTTTATTACCTGTAAACTAGCATACTGGATGTAGATATAAAAAAAATAGAAACTGAGATCTGGTTGGGGAAGGATAGCTGTTTATCTCTGTTGCCTGGATTAAGTAAGTTTACTGCTTATAGTTATATATTAGTTATGTATTTAGTTATATATTGGTTTAATTTGACCGGTTTAAGAGACTTACAGAGGAAAAAGCCAACAACAAACAAATAGACATCTTGCCTGGAAAATGCATTTCTGTAGTTGTTAATCATCCTTAAAATATGGTTAAACCATTCAAAACATATCATCTCCAAGCTTATAGTTATGCTTGTTGCAAAAATCTGAAACAAAAAGGGGAATAATAGATGTAACATGCTGGAAAAAGAACTATTTGTACTAGTCAGGCAAAAGGAAGTAAGAATATAATTACATTAATCAACCGAAAAGACAAAAATGATATTTTCATTCACACCATTATAAAATTTCATGAAATTTACTATTAAAAGGACTGTATAAGTGTTTCCATTAAACCCATTGGTTTTCTCATTCTTTACCCTGTTACACATGTTCCATGTCTTCAAGGCCTCCTGCTGAAAATCCAGGTTTGATCTGACAGGCCCGGCTAAAACAATGCAATTTTTTTAAATGTATATAGTGTATTAGGTGGTGGATAGGAGCATTTGGTGTTTGACTTAGCAAGTTAATTTGTGTGGCAACTTTCACACAATATTTAAAGTGTTTATATAAAATGTTAAAGCATCACAGATGGTGTAAAGCAGCATACAAAGACAACAGCAAATAGCAAAAACATCACAAATCATAAACTGAATGAGAATAATTAAAAGCAAGATCAGTTAAAGTTACCATGCAGATGTTATGCATAGCTGCATGAGAAAAGAAATGCTTTTAACCTGGATTTAAACGTGAGTTTTATCTATTCTGACAGTTTGTTCTACATGTTTGCAGCATAACAGCCAAATGCTGCTTCTCTATGTTTACTCTGGACTCTGATCTGAGTCTTTGGATCTAAGAGCTCTGATTGGGTTATATTCACTGATAATATCGCAAACAGAGCTTTTGCAGACGTGTCATATCAGCCTTTTTTTTTATTAACTTTAAAACATCTTTGCCTCCAAATGGGAGTCCATCACAGTCCATCCATTTTTGTTAACAGCTAACACGCAGCAGATATCCTGTCCTTTTTAATCTTTGTTCTTCTTTTTTTATTTACAATATTTTTATTGCTTTCCCACATTTTGTTGTAGGAGGTAAAAGCCAGTTGACACATGCTTTAAATAAAAGATGGATGCAGTCACACTGTGTAAAGGCAAAATGATCGCTTAGGGAAGCCAAGACAAAACTTCCATTTGCTTTTCAGCTTCTTCTGATCGCTCTTTTCTTTATTATTTGTCTTCATCATGGAGTACATAATGAGCCTTATAGAGAGCTAATTAGGATAGGTTTTAACTCATCAGCTTCACCCTCTTTTCTAAAAAGTAACTGCTGCTCCACTGCTAGGAAGATTTTTCTTCAAATAATGAATGCTGTCAGGGATCTTGTTGTTTGTGAGATCCCAGGTGTGCATCAGTGTTGTTTGCATTCCCAGTCTGGTGAGCTTTGTTCAGGCCTTAGACATTTCAGAGTTAGAAGCTGCACTCGAGAGGATATCATAGGAAAATGCTTCACAATGTACTTGGCTTTGTTTGAATAGATGCTTAGCTTGTGGATATTTGGACATCATGCAGCTGTGTTATACTGCAGGCAAAATAATGGAGGCATTTTAGCCCTTTTAATGTGAACTGTGGATTTAGTGAGTTTCACAGACCTTAAAACAAAACAACAAGCTAACTAAATGAAATACCCAATTGTGTTTTAAAAAAATAGAAGCAAAAATAATAATATAGCCTTTTAAAACTGAGCTTAGAATAAGTGCTGTCCATCATCGCTTCAATCATTGTGCAGTTTTTTATCTCCTACTCCGTCATGCTATATTGTGGTGTGGATTTTAATGCCTCCCATCACTGTGTGTGTGTGTGTGTGTGTGTGTGTGTATGAGGGAAGGACGATCTCAACTTAACATCAATTTGTCTTCTCGTCCACATGTTGCGGTCACTGTACATCACTCAAAAATGCTGCTTGACATCTGTTTAACATACTCTTGTATAGATGAAGTATGAGTCACTAAGAGGAAGCTCAGCTGCCCATGTTTTTTTTTTTTTACAGCTAAAGAAGCAGCCAGCTGTGTGCTGTGAGAAAACAAAAGCTTTAGTAGCGCTTAATGTTTTGCTCCATCCATATCCTGAGCTTTCATATTAACAGAGACACTGTTGGAATGTGACGGAGCATAATGCAGACGTGGTTTCAGCTCATCATCATTTTAACATGTACAGGTTGAATCAGTGGTTCGTGTCTCCCCCTCATGGACTGTCACATAATGGTGATCAGACACCTCCTTTTCGGATGTTCAAAATCAGAACGGTCTGTGAGTAAGAAAATGACATGACAGTGGCCTCCCTATATAAGTATAAACACAGTGTAAAACACAGCTGCACTAGACGGTGTTCAGATTTGTCAGCTTGAAATGCAAAGCACATGCAAACACAAGCACACATTCCTCCTTTTCCCCGCTTGCTTTCTAATCTGGGTCACATACTTTGTGGGAGATTGGGTCATACCATTTCTCTTTGGTTTGAGGGGATTGGATGAACATCTGGCCTGTGCCTTAATCTGAATAGTTGAATAACAGAGAAATGTGTAAACACGTCGCTACGTTTAGCATTACGAATATTTTTACTCTCTGGCGCTTAAGCAGTGAGCGCTGCAGGCGCAGCTCTGTCTCCCCCCCAACAACAACAGTTTATTTCCTTTTCCCACACTCTGCTGCTGGTTTGCTCATCCAGAGCACACATCACATCTTCGGCTGCTTGATCTCCTCATGCCACATCCATTTAAAACGCACTGAATTAAACATTACATTTATGCCTCTGCTATCGCTCCTTCTATTTCTCTTTCTTTTGCTGTCAAAAGTGCACCCTCCCACAATGCTCTCATGCTTCTTTCTCCCCCCCCCCCCTTCTTTGCAGTGTTGCCATAGGCATCGGTTTCTATGGCAACAGCGAGGCTAATGATGGGATGTATCAGTTGACCTCGTCTCTTCTCACAGCCAATTATACGCTAGCTTCCATCGATCTACTGGTGAGTGCTGCTCTCTGCACGTAAAATGACATGCAGAGTATCTGTGCTGCTTCATGTGTAGAAGGGATGCTCATGTGAGAGAAACTTCCCTTTTGGTCAGGTGTGGTTTATGTCCTGGGACATGTGCTCCCCCTCCTGCTTCGGTTCTGTTGTGAGTGACAACAGAGGCACAAGTCAATCACAGCTGTTCTGGTTCATTAGAAGCAAAGACGATTCGCTTCTTAGTCTGAAATGTATCTGCTGATCACATCGATGAATATGTCCCTACAGCCGATCTGTTATCCAAACGGCAATTTGTCATGATTATTTAAGATTTTATGACATTAATGTGGATTTATTTTGTGAAGTTTTGAGTTTAAATAATAAAGATGAAACAAAATATGTGCCCACACATGACCCCCACCCCCCCCACCCCTCCAAAAAATAAAGATAAAAGCATTGTGATACATTAAAAATGGGGGGGGGAAAAACCTTACGATGCCACTGACAAACTGATAATTGCATATAGTTACTAATAACAAATGCATTTCAGTATCGTAATAAAATCTGATTGTTACGTCCTTATAAGTGACATGAAGTAAAGCTAAAGCTGGATCTTATTCCAATTTCACTGGTCTTGAAATACATTTTATGGCACAGTATACGCTGTGTCAGAAAACATCCAACTACGATGAAACAGAAGGTGGTTTTGTTTGACGTAAAACCAAAAAGAAGACTTTAAAACAGGAGGGAAACCACTGGAGTTGTGTCTGAGGATGAATGGAACAAAATAAAGACTTTTCCTATTTTAGGTCTAAAGCTTCAATGAAAGCGACTAAACAAAATTCAAATTAATGCAGAAGTCATAGATACAGCACAGTAATGTCGTCATGTATCACTGTAGCAACATGTTTCCTTTATATGGCCAAAATGAGTTTAGCTATGTTATATAGAAACAACAGGTGTGTACATATATACAAATACACATGAAGATGGAATTTATATTTTTATGCAACATTATTACTACACAGTATTGACTAATAGGATAAGGAACTACATGGTAAATCCAATAGTTTGTTATAAAAATAACATGGTGACACGCTGGTTCATGTTCTGCAACACTGCAGAAATTTAAAGTTTAGTTTATTTGTTCCAGTCAAAAATAATTAATTTCTTTATACATAAGCCAATCAATAACAGAGAGCAAAACAGGCAGAAGCAGGCCACCTATATGCCTCTAAACATACATCAGATGAGTTTCCTTTCATTGTATGATTGATACAAAGCAAACAAATATACTGCATATACTGTATAAAATACAATAATTTCATACAGTTATATATTGCTCAAAATGAGGGAAATTTTTCTTTAAAAAATAGAGGGTTTAAATTATTTATTGCTTTATGAGGTTAAATATATTGCTGACCCCACCACCCAACAGGACAATGTTTGTATAAATAAATTTACAATAATCTCTTTCATTATATTTAATTTGATGAAGCTTGAAACATTTCTGGACATCTTAAAGTTTTGTCCAGCTTTGAACACGGTCTGGATTGTTTTGTAATAAACATTAAGTTAGCTGAGGTGTGATTTAGTGAACAGTGGATGTGTGTGGTTATTATATCCAGCATTGTTTAGTCGGTGTTTGGCATGTTTCTGGTATGTCATTAAAAGTTGTCCTGTGGGAGCAACCCCACAGCTCTGCACATTGAGTCACAGCTGTTGCCAAGAGTTTTATGCAAAATAGAGTTTTTGCCTTAATGTTGTTCCAGTTTGGAGTCAATTATATGTCCTAAAAAAATTTTTACCTCATAAAATGTCTTCTTTTTTTTTACTTAAAATGTCATAAATGTTGAAATGCTCAGCTTGTTTATATTAAATCAGGTTTGCAGTAAATTTTATTCCCTCTATATCAACAACAAAAGTTAATTTATTCATACACAAACAAACTATGTTTGTGTTGGTGTATTTAAACAGATTAAACAAGTTACAAATATCTGGTAAAGAGTAGAAAAAGTTTTAAAAAACAGTGTCTTAATCCTCTTAGAAAATTCCAGACACTTGTAAAATTACATTTCCTGTGGCTCAACACTTGACTAAAAGCCTTTTTTGTTTTTCTTCTGGACATAATCTTCATCACCCTAAGCCATTTCCCTGTTTTTAAAGCCCAGACTAAGTTAAAGAAGTTTGCTGCTGAATCTAAAAGCTGATTTCTCAGTGGTGTTTTACTTTCTCAGGGCCATGCATTAGCAGCCACTCTGTCTCCACAACCACTTTAGCCAACTATGATTTTAAGAGCATTATGAGCACCATCACAATTGTTTTTTGTGGTTTTTGCCCCACTTAACCCCTCTCATGTTCTCCTATTCTCCGCCTCCAGATTTCAGACACAATAACTGGACTGCAGCTCTCTGTCTCTGGTCCTCTGTCTTCAATGGAGGAGCTGTTTTCCGGCAGCAAACCTTTCCTGGTGTCGACGCGGAACTGCAGAAGGTTATCTGAGAACATCATCAACCTCCTCTCTTCCATCTCCTTGACCCGGTCCAGTCTCGATGCAGGACTGGGGAATGACAGCAGCGTCACTGGGGCTTCCATTACTCCACTAACACCTGTTCCACCCTCTGTGACTCCTACGGTGATACCTGCAAGCAGCTTATTGCCCAACCCATTCTCACCTGGGTGGGCAGCCAACACGCTGATGGTCAATGAAGACTACAGGTGATAACGTACACACAAAAGCCGATCTGTTCCAGCTTGCATGTGAGGATGTTTAGTAAGCATAACACTTGTGAGTATTTTTCAGTAGGAATGTAGAAATAAACATGATTTAATCCTAATTATGTCAGCAGAACATGGAAAATATCAGCTTTGTTTACCAGAAGTTCATGATTGAAAATAGCACATATAAATAATATAGTTGCAGTTTAAATGAATAATGTATTATCGATGCAACATTTTCTAGAGTTGCACTGGAGCAGTTCTTTGGTTCTGCTGCTGCTACAAAACAACACTGATTATTCTCACATTTGATGGGACTCAGTGGTTTTTAGAAAGTAGGAATATCCCTGAAATGTGTGTCTACTGCTTCACAGACAAGAGTCAACACTGGCATGAAGCGGTGTTTCTAAATCCTCTTTGGTTCATTTCCCACAAAGATTATCATGTCCGCTCTAAACACACTGTTACTGTAGTTGTGCAAGTTGCTCATATCCTGCTCAGTCACTCATCAATGTTGCATGTTTATTAAGATGTATTTGTTGAAGTAATGGTTTCTTTATTACAGTTTACCTCTTAGTAGTTTTGTGGGCTTGTTTTATATTCTGTGTTCTGTAATGGAATAAAGTCCACAAGGGCATCTCAGTAGAGATAATTACTGTCCATCTGTCTGTCTTTCTGTACCCCTCTCTTTCTTTCTCTCACGTCATTTCTCTCTCTCTCTTTCTCTCTACCCTCCTCTCTGTACCTCTCTTTCTCTCTCTACCCTCCTCTCTGTACCTCTCTTTCTCTCTCTACCCCCCCCTCTCTTTACCTCTCATGATGTTCAGACATTTTCCATCAGTTTTCTATCTGCCAGCAACAAATAGTGAAATATTATAAATAAAATCATCCCTTTCTTTGGTAACTTCTTCATGCCCACTTCTTATAAATGTTTGTTTATATTGTTGTTTACTTTTTCTAACTTTTGTCACTTGAACCAACGTTAAATGATTTTTGTTAAACTTTAACTTCATCAATCGATCCTTTAAAAATGGTTTGCAACTTGACCTCTTAGAAATAGTGAAAAACTTGCTACCATTATTTTCTTTTACAATATGTAGAAACAAACAATTTAATATATTTTAGCTTAACATCAAGGAAGGGATTTAAAGTCACAGCAGCACCATATACCATAACAGTGACAACAAAAGCACATTTATTATGTGATTGTCTTAAAGGCTGGTTGGAGCCCATCCCAGCAATTCGCAGGCAAAAACAAGACAAACTAAGAAGAAACTTCCACCACATAAGAGCAAAACCTATTATCACAAACCTGCATATCACTGAACACGGAGATGTTTGGTTCTGTATAACCATAATGTCACAATGCTCTTTGTATTGTACTCCACTTCCTGTATTTGTGTCACTCAAAGAGGGTTGAAACATACATTTGTAGGCAGGCCAGTGTTCTCTTCTTTAACTCACATCAGAGGTTTTGCATTCAGCTTCCCGACCAACAACTCTTCACTGGAATTCATTCCAGATTTTCACCCCCGACTTCAGAAGTGTCCTTGGGCAAGACACTAAATCCCAAGCGTGCCTACTGGGTTGTGAGTGTGTGTGAATGTTGCATGTGGTCACCATGACTGGAAAAGCGCTCTATAAGTAAAAATCCATTTACCATTTACTTAGGATTATCCTGCAACAGACTTTAATCCCATTGTATGAAGATTTTATTTACAATGAAAAGGAAACTTGCTTTGAGCCAGATCGCAGGTTTTATCATTGTTTTTCATCATTTTTGGTCATTTAACTTTAATATAATTACCAACAGCTGGTGAGACGATGCTGTATGATCATCTACTTTGATAAGTTAAAGTCATATTGCACTAAATAATGGTTGAATTTGTATGGCATCAGGGATGTAAATCTAACCCCAGGCCGCCCCTCTAGTCCCATCCTTGCTCCTCACAGGCAGTATACATGAATTATGAGTTATAAAAGCAAAAATTTGTTTAGTGTCACCACATACAGAGTTGCCTGTAAGAGGTGGAGGAGGCAGAAGCACATACAGCCTGGAGAAGCGTGAGGCGTATTGATGAATTAGCAACTAGAACTCTAAATGGACACAAAGTGAGGGGAAAAAACTCTGGAACGTGGGAAAAAACACGACATGGAATAATCCAACAAGTAGAAAATGAAAACCAGTAGGAGTGAAATAACGGAGGATCAGGAATCTACAAGTTGAGACCTGAAATTAAAGCACAAACATTGGTGGTTTTAAGTGTGAAAACAAAAACAGCCGAGTAGGGTTTAAATCCCACTCTTTGTTTTTTGTCTCAGATTTTAAGGCATCTGTCTTACGAGGTGTTTGGGAATCTGTGTTTTCCAGGTGGTTGTCATATGTGTTGCTGCTGCTGCTTGACCTCATAATTTGTCTGTTCATCCTGCTGGGACTAGCCAAGCAAGCCCGCTGGTTGCTCATCCTGTGAGTATACACACACACACCCGTATCTTCAGACACAAACCATACTACATTTGACAAAGGGTCAGGGTGTCTTCTTAGCTGAGTAGTTTATGCTGTACTCCCCACAGGATGACCGTTCTGGCATGGTTGGCTCTCTTCCTGAGTTGGGGCTCCCTGGGCTTGGAGACAGCCACTGTGGTGGTGAGTAGAACCAGAGGAACCGCTGTGCTAAGCAGGGTAAGAGGCTGCAGTAGAGGAAGTGAATAGGACTGGCAGGCAATGGCTGGGAGAAGACAGCTTTAGAGGGCCGACCCCTGATGGCAGACCAGTATGAGTGTTTCTGTGCCCATTGTGCTAAACCGTGAAAAGACCTGCCTCCTAGGGAATGCTGCAGTCATGGCAGAGGACCAAATAAGCAGTAAAATGGGGCACAGATTAAAGATTCAATGAGCGTGTGCGTGTTTGGGAACAAAGTGTGTTTGTGTACCGGAGTGCACGTTGTACATGCAAGTGTTCTTGCAAGTTTGGGGGCGTTTGGCTTCAAGAACTAAGCTGAAGAAGAGAGCGGCTTTCAGCAAGAGTTAAGAGGGGAGAGGAAGAGCGGGAGAGTGCATCTTGAGATTACTTTTAAGAAGGACTGAGACTGACAGAGCGGGGAAACAATCAGCTTGCTGTCAGCGTTGCAGGCCTGAAGCTGTCGCTGTGTACTGGCCTCATGGCTATTTCCACTAAGCATGCAAAGAAGGAAGCGTTTGTGCATCTTCAAGAGAGAGAAGGCTCAGACGTGCTGATAACATCATGACATGACATTCGTTTAACATTTCTTAATGGCAACAATAAAGTCATCTGTAACACTGTGACATTTGTCAAGCATGTTTATGTCCCTATCAGTTTCATTATTAGGTCTGGTCGTGTTTTTCTGAAGGGATAAGGTTTCTTTAGTAAGAAAAGATGGGAATGGTGGGTGTTTTACTGCTCTGCTCCTCAGTTTAGGAGTCTCAGTGTCATGTGGGGCTGGTGGGAGATGTCTCAAAGCCTGTGGTTCCACACAGAGCCGCTCTGTCCCTAATCAGTGATGGGGAAACAATGGGCCAGCTGTAGGCCTGCCCACACTGTCGTGTCCCGGGTCATTGCTTTCCAAATCAGTCACCAGGCTCTCCGTGTGGCTCGCACTCCCTCTTCTGGTTTGGGAATCTCCAGCTGAGTATTTGTGGGTGCCATTTTTATGAAAATAGATATTGCTCAAAAGTTTGTGCTGTTCATGATGATGAAAGAGAGGTTTAAAGAGTAGATGGCTCAGATGGTCGAGAGTAGCATGTGATGGAGGCAGATCAATGTTTGCCTCTAAATGTTTATGACGAACAAATATGGCAAAAATAAACAAGTAAATAAATATTCTAATTAATATGTAGTTACAAGTAGAAATCAATATCTTTTTACATTTATTCAGTGTGTTTTGGTTATTTGTTTATTTAATCAATTCTTCTTTAATTACACACCTCCTATTTATTTACTTGATTAATTAATTAAATTTATTTAATGCTTTATTTATTTGATACATTAATTACTTCTTTTCTTCTGAATGTTTCTGACAACCTAACAGAGGCTTTTTTAAGCTCTCTAATTATGGTTTAAAATAAGGTTAGAAGCACACACCTTAATACCAAAAAGCAAAAAAAACAAAACACTTTTTTTTAGAAAAAAAACACAGAAATTAGTCATTGTGGAAATAAGTAAACATAAGAAAATAACTAATTAATAAATATACCATTAAGTGTTTAAATAACATATGTAAAAAAAAATCACTATATATTTTAAAGATCTAGCTGGTTGTGAATATATATCTTATTATGAATGTTAATGAATATTTGTATTTATTTCTACCTCTGATTAAGGCATTATTGGTCTTCCATATCTTTGCATTGCTCTCAGATATCGGTCAGTGTAAGTGTGTCAGTCAGTCAGTGTGTCAACTAATGCTGCTCTGTGATCATTTTCTCATGTCCTCTCCCTCTTTGGCCTGATCTATCCCGGTCTCCTGTCATCCTCTCTTTCCCTCTCTGCCACTCTTGTTGCCTTGCCAGGCTCTCAGTGACTTCTGCTCAGATCCAAACACGTTTGTCCTCAACTCCACCCAGTTCAGCACAAGGACCAGCTCAGGTACGGCATCAATGTCCGAGCAGGGCTTTCTGGATGAGCTACTTGTTTTCCTCATCTGTTGTGCTCATCTGATTTATGCTTTAGTTGGCAGAATCCAATATAATGACCGATGAATGCTCTTTTCTATTGTGCACTGATCTTTTGTGTGCTGCTGTTTTGCTGGTCACTCAGACGTGCTGGATTATTATCTGACCTGCAGCAGGCGCATGAACAGTCCTTTTCAGCAGGTAATATGATCTCCTGTCAGTCTTATGTTCACATATCAACACATTAGACTGTAGGCATGTAGCTCACATGATTACCTTGAGTGTGAGTGCTGAATGTTAAACATGTGCCAAGGGCAGAAAGGATGGGATGCACAGCTGTTGCTGCCTGTCCCGGCCCCTTCCTCGTGTCCCCAGATAATTAGCTACACTCTCAGAATAATAATGCAGTAATACAGAAACAATGATCTACATTTTACTGACACCACTGACTTGTTGTTGGATTCAGCTGCTGACCCAGTCACAGAGGGCCCTCTCAAACATTCACACACACCTCTCCAGTCTGGACAGAAACGCTCTTCCGCAGTTCCCCAAAGCTGAGGTATGTGAATAATTTGTGCACAAGGAACAAACTTTACACTTTGAACTGCCTTGTCAGGCATCTCCTCTCACTGAGAAACTTTATGCTGCTTGCAGAAGTCTCTCAGGGAGGTTCAACAGATACTCAACTCCACAGAGGGTAACTTTCATCAGCTGGTGGCACTGCTCAACTGCCGGGGCCTCAATAAGGTGACTACAAATGAGCTGCAGCTACCCATTTTGAAGCCAGTGCATCCAGAGTTTTCTGCAGGTTTACATTGTTTTCTGTTATTTTGTTTTAGGACTACATTGACTCGCTAAAAGGCCTGTGCTATGATGGAATGGAGGGGTTGCTCTACCTCTCCCTTTACTCTTTCCTGTCTGCTTTGGCCTTCACTGCTATCCTTTGTTCTCTGCCTGGTGCCTGGAGGAGCTTCCCCAGGTGAGAACACTGCGCCATTTCTATCTCTTTGTCCAACAGAGATGTATGAAAACATGAACATGCGTTGTGTAAGTTCTGTTATTTCTGCTACAAAAAGTCAATCATAAGGAAAATAGTAGGAAGACCCTATTGATCCTGACTGCTCACGACTGTATTTCCTGTACCCAAACACTCCCACAAATAGAAACTCTTGTATGCAGTGCATATTGATCTTGTGTTAGAGTATTACATTTGCCTCCATTATTGAGAAGGATGTTTACTCTTCTGTTGCACTATTTAGGACCTCTACCACCACTACATCATGAAACCTAAGCCCAGTAAATATTCAATTTATGGCTCTTTGCACAGAATTTGCAGATAGATTTAATTTCTTCTAGTTGTTTCAGTACTCTATAGCACAGAAGAAAAGGTCTGACAGATAAAGTGAAGTGAACAATTGCTTTTGTTAGTATTTCAGTCTTCTTGTTTTCTTTTTTTAAATGGTCATTTTTAATATTTTTCACTGACTTGTGTCCAACTATTTATGGATATCGACCAAGATATGTTGCAAGTATGGATAGATAATTTATTTGTCACATCTTATTACTTCAGTAATGCTGATATCTTTGTAATTTTTCCAATAACAGAAAAGTTTCATTCTTGTAGATATTAGGTTTTATTTTTGTGTGTGTCTGGGTTTTTTTTTTTAGAAAAGCTTAAAAAAAAGTAGTTGGGGTGTTATTTGAGGAAAATGACGTTATACAGAATAAGGTTAATAGATGGAATATTATTGTGTATGTACACAGCAAGTATTTCTGGAGGTTTCAGTCCTCTGCTGAAGGAGGTGGGGGTCTTATAAGTGTCTGTGTTTAGTGGTTTGTTCTTTCATCATCTGTCATAATTAATAGGACTCCTAACTCTTAGAAAAGACGTTTACAGCACTGTTCAAAGGTCTATAGCCACTCCACTTCTTAATATATTAGCAGAAGATCAAAAAATAGGTGGTGGGATTAATTTAAAATGCAGACACATGTAGTTATGGCATAAGTAGTGTACTGTACTGGGTTTCTTAAGGATAACACTTAACCAGTTCATTTTGTGCAGATCAGGAAACCCCAAATCTGGACGTCAAATTCTGCACAAGCCTTTTAATGAGCCATTAAGTGTGTTTGAACAGGGACACATCTAAAACCCACAGGACACTGATTTTAAGAGGTGTCCGTGTTTTTGTTCTCTGTAGTTTCCTATATTTCTGAGGACATGTTGCAGAACATGCTGAAATACAACTTCTTCTGCCTGTTGTTTTGCCTGTTCTATGTCTGTCCACTTGTTCTATCTTTGGATTTTTTTTTTGGGAATACGACGACAGAAAAAGGAACAGATTGTGTCCGTCACTCCAATAAAAATGTTCAGTTATGAGGGCTTTGAAAGACCTGCAGCTAATAAGAGGTGGTCTGAGACCTTTCCACAGTACTGTACCATGAAAGTATAACGAATAAACATGTTCCTGTTTCTTTCTCTTACATGGATGCTGACAGCGAGTCAGAGGAGTACGACGACTCGGACAGCGAGAGTGAGGACCCCTTCACCTCTCATCAGGCACGTAGACAGACGTCCTCGGGGTCTCAGCGAGGGGCCATGACCCCCTTCTATAATTACCCGGGGGCTGGGTGGACACCCCCGTTTTCTAGCGCGCCGCCCCTCCCGTGAGTAACACAGACACTCAGACACACAGACAGACAGACAGACAGGACAGGACAGAGATACAGTTTTATCTCCATCAAGCTTGTGTTTCTGTGTCTTTATCTGGATCCATAGGCAGCTTCACACTGTGGACCCCTTCACAGTAGCTCACAGGAAGTCACATGACAGCACATAGTATGCTACACATCACTGTTGACACCCTTTTGTGCACACACATAGTCTTTTTTGCTAAACTCCAGCACCGTGAAGTCAAATTTCCTCCCTTTTAAAATACAAGGTTTAACATCATACTGCTGTCAGACACAAAAGTTGTAGGATCAAGTGCACACCTACTTTCTACACAAGAGGCGGCAGATAGGTAGGTTGAATGCTAAATTGCACACTTTTC
>JBAMHV010000006.1:11164307-11216798 GCA_037177535.1 Pseudomugil gertrudae | reverse complement strand
GTTACTGAGGTCAGGCACACCTGGATTAATTAGTGTGACCAGTAATGAAAGACAGGAAACAAATGTGCTGCCTAAATGCAGGAAGTAGTGGAGCTGTGCACAGAGCCAATTGACCTGTGTACGTCACTACCCGCACGACCCTACACATGGAACCACAAGGAAGTAGGTAGGAAAATGTAACCACATGGCACGACACATCCTAATGGAAACTCTGTTTCTGGTTATAGTCGTAAGGCTGGGTAGAGTAGGTAGTGGAAAAGCGCCACATAACCCTGTACACCTTCCCCAAGCTCCTTTTTGGAAGTACGCATACTATCCACCTCCTTTACTATCCTATACTCGAGCCCACACCTTGACAAGTATTTTCTTGTATTATTTGAGCATTTAGTGTGATGCTCCTAGCTTTGGCATCTGTCCTGGGTTATCCTGTGGACATTAACCAGCTTTGTCAGTCAATAAAACACAATCCAATAAAACCTAAAATCAGGTCTTATAATCGTGACGGGTGTCGTGAAGCCAAAACCTTGTTCCAACCCTCCTTCCTTACGGTTTTGTCTCTCCCCTTGCCCCCTGCTCGTCCCACATTTAATCTGGATGTGAATTGTCAGTGTAGGCCCGAGTCTAATTGACAGTTTCGTTCACGCTCCAGTGTTAAAGCTTTTCCTCCATCCTCTCCCCATACCCGTTTTCATCGCTTTCATAATTGCCACCAACATAATGACACAGTTGCTGTGGCAACCGTATCTTTCTCTCTCGCGCACACAAAGAAAAACATAACACACTCTCCAGATCTCGGAGGTCTTCCGCTGAAAACCGGTTACTTTATTTATTTATGGTGGGGTTTTTTCCCCAAGTTTTTTATTGACTTATTTAAAGTCTGCGGTTATTTTGTCTGAAAAAGCATAAATTTAGTAACACTCTGGCCTTCTTCTTAATTTGGGATTGCTCAAATGAAGGAATGATGAAACGGAGAGGACTGAGGATGACCGCCACCAGTTGAATGGGCCTAATGACCAGCATCAGCACCAGTTTAACGGACCAATCACATCGCTTTCCCCGCTGGCGGAGCTCAGTGAGGCCAGACGCAGTGTAGATATAGCTCGGAAATGATTAAGACACCCAGCTTCTGTCAGCTCCTGATTAGGGAAGTTCAAATTGAGTGGACATTTGTTTGACGTTTTGCGCATTCGCTGAATCGGGCTTCTTCTTTTTGCGCTTCATCCCGCAGAGTTAGGCTACTTTAACTTGTCCCGTGCACCTAATCCCACATTTTTTTACGACGCAGCGTGTGAATTGTCACGTGAAAATCTGTGAACATCTTTTCGTTTACTATCCTTTATCTTGACTCCAATTCCGCCCGATGATGGATTATCAATAACCCCGATGGAGATGCACGAGCGACGGAGATCAGCATCACTTCCGAAATGCACGGCCATTTAAAACAGGTGGCTGATCCAGCAACAGTTCAATCTGTCCTCATCATCTTCTGCTACAATAACAGGCTGCCATCTGAGAACCGCTGAGATGTACAGTGCGCAGGCTCTCCAGCATCAAACCCCAGAGCAACGCACAGGTAAGACACGACATTATGCACCTTTTCCTAATGCAGCATCACTTACAGAATTGCGAGAAAAACGGCTAGATTCTTTGATTGTGGGTTTTTATGTGCATGAAAATGAGTTTGGCATCCGTTTCGACGCATCAGCTGTTTAAACAAAACATTTGGACGCGAGCTGCGCCATAGTAACATCCACAAACACAAGCTTTAATCTGTACAGATGTGTTTTTCATCACTTTAATCGACAACAACCATCACATTGGGACATGGTGAACATAATAAAAATCAGTGATATAGCCTATACACACAGCATCACATCCAGCCGGACTACATACACACCGGCACGGATACACCCACGCACTTTTAAGCCTGCTGATACACGCAAGTCATGTCCGTAACCCGCTCGTTCAATGCAAGTTGCAACTTATTACCCAAATGAAGGGAGGGCAATGTGAGGAGCAGATGTACAAAACATCCTGCTGATGCAAAGGCATTGCGCAGCTTATAATCACCGATCAAACCGGCGCCGCTGCTGCTCCGCGCGCCTAATTAAATGTCATTCCCATTCAATGCGATCAGGATTCACCGTGGATTCACAAATCTGTTTATTTGCAAAGTGTGTGGGAGGAAAAAAAAGTGGCCATCTCATTTGATTTCACCACAAACACCTGTTGAAACCATTGCATGTCCAAGCGTGCATAACGGTTTGACAGCAGCCCGCAATGATATGGCTCCGTACTATGCATTGATACAGTTATTCTCTCTCTCTCTACAACCCCCACCCCGCGGTCATGCAACCCCGGGCTGCATCTTGGCAGTTGTCAATGTGCGCCTTTCATCCATTGGTTCCCATCCATGCTCCGCTACTGCATTACTTCAACATAACAGAGGAAGGCTTTCATGAGCGCTGAATCACTTTGCAGGAATGCATGTGAAAGTAGGCTTTATGGAAAATAGACTGGTTTATTCACATCTGGAATTAGAATGGAAAGTTTGAAGGCTTTGTTGTTACACAACTGTACATGCAATAGGAATGGAAGAAAAGTTAATGAGTCAAACTGGATAAAGGGAGCTCAGTCAGCCTTGGCAGATGACCGTGGAAGGCAAAGATGTCGCCTTGTTGAGGAAAGGATGTGCAGATGTGACTTTGAAATCGGGTTTGGCTAAAGGGTGTTGATTGGACACTGCCTACCTTCTCTTTCCCTGCTTCTTTCACTCACACACAGACAGAGCTGCAGTGCTATTCTGAGAGAGTTAGCTGCCTCAACCCACGCACAGAATCTGAGAAAGAGAGAAAGGCAGAACGAGGAAGAAAGAGGAGAAGGAGGGAGCTATAGAGGAATAAAGGAAAGAGGCAGAGACTTGCTACAAGGAGGTTTACAGAATGCCGACTGTAGTCTTTCACATGCATGCACTTGCACAAAGCTTTTGCTGCTGCTTCATGTTGGACTCTTTTAACTGTTCCTGCAGCAGCTGATGTACAGTCTTGATTAACACTCGTCTCATCTTGCGTGTGGCATGGACTGCATTTGCAGATCTGTTTGGTGGTGCTGTTCGTGTGATGTGCTGTGTTCTATTGGTAAGTGCTGGGAGAAATGTACTTGATTCTGTGCCACCCACACAACGCCCTCCCACTCATGGTCGTCTCTGCATCTATACCTCTGGCTCTTCCCGCTCACCACAATCTCTCTGCTCATTTAAATCCCTACCCTGCATTTATCCCTCTGCTCTCTGTCTTTCTATCATTGGCTTTTCAGGCGAATGTTCCTCCTGGAACCAAACAACACACTAACACAGACTCAGCTTCCCGCAGTTCACATCATGCAACTAATGTGCTCTGTCCACATGTGCACCCAAAATGAGCACATGCAAGGGTGGACAAATGAGAAGAAGGCACACATTTTCATCTAATCAAATGCCTGTTGTTTGTGTTACAGTGGACCTTCGGCCAACCCAATTCCAGATTTGATTGTCAACAGTTCTGGAAATCGAGCAGAAACCATTAACGAGGACAAGGAGAGAAATTGTTGTGCTGAGAACCCTGTTGGAACGATAGCCAAAAGGAGAACAGCTACTTATTTTCCTTTCCCCGAACTCCCCTCAGAAGGTTAGAGGAGCATGTAACTGAAACAAGTGGAGCCCTCTGTGATTTCAGCATTCTGTCTCCCTCATCTGTGCCTACATCCTCTGCTACAGATAGGGACATTTTGATAATTACATGTAATTATAATTTCTGTGGGAGACGGATCTGCCTCTGTCTATTATTGCCAACACCTCCAACACAATAACTTCACACATTTACATATTTCTCAACAAAACTGATATTTTTTTGAACCTTGGAGACAAATCAGGAATAATTTGACAAAAAAGAGACATGTCACATGCAGAAGCAATGTGCCATTCATCTCATGCCTAATTAGGGATACAGATGAGTGACACGGGTAACAATCTGTGCCTAAAAGCTGACTGAAACCATGGCATTTGCCTCGTTTTTAGCATATTTTACAGGCCAGAAGGGATTTTTCGGGTTTTTGCTTACTCCTAATTTTCTGTTGATACAGTCTTTTAGCCCATAAGCAGAGCCGTCCTCATCTCCCTCTCACCAGTCTCAGTAACGGCCCATATCTGGCAAGTACTGATACAAATTTACCCAACAATGGATTAGGGTTAGATAAATAATGTATCAATATATCTGACGAGTGTTTAAAGCAACTTAAAATAAAGCTTATGACTTGCTTGCAGGGAATTAGGCAGCATTAATGCACAGTGCAGGTCAGTGGTGCAGTCTCTTAAATGTAGATGAGTGTTTAAAAGATAAACAAGTGCCATTCTGAATGTACGCAGAGACAGACCGAAATAGTAGGTGGAAAAAAACGCAGACAAAACATCTGCCATCGTTTTATTTTTCAAGTGCCACAATCAGCACAGGAATGTACAGGAATGCCATATTTTACTGAACTAACTTTATACTCATTTTTATCGGTCTTTGTCGGCACAGAGAGTCATTTTATCCAGCACTGCATGTGAGTTTTGCTAATCTCTCGGCTGAAATGTGTAGGTAGAAATATTGTGACTTAAATGCATGAGGTAAGTTGTCTTTTTTACCGCTACTCCTTATTTGTTTCAAGGGCATGAGATGAAACCACAGAGCTGTACAGATAAGGCCATTGAAATAATTGTAATACCAATACCAGTAGTGATTGTCACATCCAGGAACATTTTGATAATTTAGTTGTTTGTTGTCGTTCCTGACATTTTCTATCATTATTACAGCATTTAAATACTGACTAAAGTTAGACTGTCGGAATGAAACTACTGATACATCATTAATATCCAGTTGGTATTACATGCTAAATTAATATTTCACATGGGATATTATTGTGTTTATTGGTAAAGGCAGATACAGTGTTTTAACTGCATTGACTCAACAGAAAATAGATGTCTTAGTCATGTAAAAATGATGCTCACTACCAATCTCAGAGTTCTCGCTGCCTCCTTGCTCTCCCTTCTCACTGCCCCGCTTACTACTGCTGTGGAGACCTCTCTGGCCCCCACTCCTCAGCATGCTGACCACTCAGGGAGATCATTTACAGAACAGCCCAAGACGGACTCCAGCCCCTCTCTCCTTCTCCTTGCCATCCAGGCGAGTGTCAGACCTGCTGCTCTCCAAGGCAGACCCAAACCCCTCGAGAAACTTCCAGAGAGCTCAGAGGGAGTTCTGGAGACACCTCAGAGACCTCTGCCGCAGGTAATGTTCCCCAAGAATGTAACCTCATCAGAGGCTCTTGCACCACCTTTAGGTGCAGCCAACGTACAGCCTATTGCACCGCGCATGATGGACATATGGATGGATGTATGCCGGGGTTACTATGACGTAATGGGACAATTTGACAGTGCTTTCAACTGCTCCAAGGACACCTTCATCTACTGCTGTGGAACCTGCCACTACCGCTTCTGCTGTCCAGAGCGAGGTCGGCAGCTGGAGCAGGACAAATGTAAAAACTATGACTCTCCGGACTGGGCCAAACCACAGACAGAAGCTATGATTATACCAGAAGATTTAGGGCCTGACCCAAGCTTTGATCCGCTGAGGCAGCAGAGCCATAACACCGGCTTTGTTATCGGTGGTGTGATCGTGTTCATGGTGGCTGTTGCTGTGGGCATAAAGGTGGTCTTCAACAAGGTGCAGCAAGAAGCAAACCAAAGGGATCTGAATATGCCCAGGTAAGATTCTCAGTTTGCTGCTTGATTCTGTGTATAAACTGTTTTTAAGACATAATTTGAGGACTTCATTCTGGCCTTAGAATGATGTTATTCATGTTTGATCTTCATTAAGTAGCTGCTGCAGAATTCACGGTTGCTTTAATTCCCTTTGTGCCTTCTTATCTCTTATGCCCCACAGTCTTTGCACTATGTGCCTTGGTTATACAAGTTTTACTTTATCTTTGGTGGCTGTGGGATGAAATGGTAACTGTATTTTCATTATTGCTTAGTGTCTTGCATGTACTATTGTACATATAATAATAACCATGCACTGAAGCATAACCTGATTTATCACTATAAAACTGACAATATATTTAAATGACATGGTAATACTGTCAAAATAATAACATTTATCTCAATATATATTTTAAATTAAGTTTTCAGACATATTTTGACAGGAGAAATTTGACATATTATTTTCAATTCAACTTTATTTGTATAGTGTCACTTCATAACAATGTCATCTCAGGGCGCTTTACAGACATTTTATTGAGCCAATTCATTGTAAATAGCCTAGTTAAGGGAAACTAACAGATTGCCTCAAATTTTTACTTCAAACCAATTCTCAGCCTGAGGTGCATGAGACAACAGTGGAAAAGAAAACTACCTTTTAACAGGAAAGCCAAAACTCCACCATAACCCGGTTCAGGGAAGGCAGCCGTCTGGCTCAACTGGCAGGGATGGAGAGGACAGGAAAGACAGATTAACAATGAAACAACATTAACACTGCAGCTTTGATCCAGAAACACCCACAGAAAAGAAGAAATATGTTAATAATGTCAAGGAATGTAAGAAGCAGAGAAGGTAAAAAGTGCTCAGTGCATTGTGCATGACTGCATAACTGATGGGTGGCTTTTTCCCAGTATAATAGTCAATTGTGGTCAGCATGTGGTTTATTGTCATCTTCATTCTGTGATTCCTCTTTTTTCTTGCCAATGTGGCGTCCTTAGAGCCCTGGTTGACATGCTGCGTCATCAGTCGAGCCCAGTCCAGCAGGATGAGAGAAACAACAGTGTGGCTCTGACTGTAGGAGATGGGCAGGGGACACTAGGGAGAGCTCCCAAAAATCTCTATGCCCCAGGACTACCTAGCAAGGACAACAGATGTGAGGGTCTATGGGCTATGTGGTGTTTGTGAAAAACACAATCAAATGACGTCATCTGTATGCAGAGCCATATTGTGTTTGCCGTGTGTGTATATGTACGCAAGATGTGTCTTTTCTTTCTCACTTTCAATGTCCCAGCACCAAGATGTCCCTGAGATTAAATGGGAGATAGAATAAGATAAGAATCCTCAATCGTGATGTGTTATTCTTCTTTATAGGCACTAAAAAAAAAAGATTCTTGCTTTATTATGTACTAACACTAATTTGTCTCTGAAGTTAAAGTAGATAAATGCAGGCAAATCTGCAGATCATCCCATTTGTGTGGCTTTATGAGGGTAGATACACGTGCATGGCTCAGTCTTTTTGTGTTAAAACGTCATTCATCTTCAAACTGCCTGACATCCATTTTGTGAGCTGATTACTTTATTTTCCTCTGACTTACAGTGGGCAATCTGCAGCACAATTTTATCCACTCATCAGGCTCCAGCCCCAAACACACCGCGACGATCGGTAAGGCAGCTGTTGAAATCACAGCTTCCATGTAAATTACACGTAATCACTGTGATTCTTCATTGACTTCATTCACTTACATTTTGAGCTAAAACGTACTCATTCATGTTAACAATGATATTGATTATCATAGCTCCGGTTGCTTGTGTTAGTGCTGAAAAGCAAGTTGAATTCTGCATTCTGCCTCTTTGATACAGAATATCAGTAGCTGCATTCCCTGCTACGTGCAGTGCGCTATATCCAGAGGAACAAATCTCATTTAACACAGTCGTTTTCTCCCTATGGTCTCTGCAGAACGCACCCCTCGGATGAACAATGCTCAGCTGGCAGCTGGAGGCACCCTGCTCTCCAGCAAGCACAACAACACCAAATCCCAACCTTCCTTCCACCACTCCTTGCACAATCTGGCCCAGCTGCCTCCTTCCTATGAGAGTGCCACCAAGCCTGAGCTCAACAGATACTCCTCGCTCAAACGCCTCGGTAAGTGCAGCCTCCCCGTTACTTTTGCAGCCCTGTTTCTGCAGCTTTGGAGACACAGAGACACTCTTTAACACCCTGCCATGAAATACATGATTTGGTTTTGTTTGTGACGATAAACAGTTCAGAAAATTATTATTTGACTTCCAGAGAAAGGTCTTGATGAGTACTCGTCGGGCTACTGCACTACCAAGCGCCGGCCTCACACAGCCCAGCCGGCCCTCCAGTCCTCTCAGCACCATCTCCACTGGGGTGGAGACTACACCCTAAGTGGGAGAGGAACCCTTCCCAGGCATGCAATGCGACCATGGATCCCGCCACCACCCTCTGGCATGCCTGCCTCTCCAACCCCCAACCCTTATCCTCTGGATCCTCCGGAGCCCCAATACAATCCCAACTATGATACTCTCTCCA
Source organism: Pseudomugil gertrudae (assembly GCA_037177535.1). NCBI lineage: Eukaryota > Metazoa > Chordata > Actinopteri > Atheriniformes > Pseudomugilidae > Pseudomugil > Pseudomugil gertrudae. The sequence continues at coordinate 11,208,471 of JBAMHV010000006.1, read as the reverse complement.
AGCCAAGAAAAGTAAAGTCCACTGACCAGCTGCTTAACACAGGTGACATGCCAGCTAACACTGGGACCTTGTCCCGACTGTCCAAGAACCAGCAACACCAGTACTACAAAGCCATGGCTGCCTCCAACAAGAATTCCAACACACAAACCCTCACTAGGAAGACGCAAGACCGGCAGGAAAGACAGGAGAGGCTGCTTATGTCCCCAGACCATTTGGAGGAGCGGATGGGTGTCGGTGGAATGGGTGTTGTTGATCCATACGCCCACAAAAGCGGGATTGTCCCCACGCTGCCTCGCCAGCAGAAGGCCCAGTCCCAGCAGAACGTCTGCGCCACACCCTCCCTCGACCGACACCACATGATCAAGATGAACTCTCATCCCACATCCGGCCGAGAGCAGGAGAGGAACCCCGCCATGACGGGGCACATGAGCGGGGGCATGGGATGGGCTGGGGAGATGCCTGGGGCAGGGGTAGTCATGGGAACAGGAACACTAGGGGGCCATAGTGCCAGGAGGATGGCTTTTGCAGCAAAAAGGCAGAACACCATTGAGCAGCTACATTTCATACCGGGAGGTGGTGGCAGTGGGGGGTCAGCAGGAAGTGGAGGAGGCAGTCAGGGGATTAGGACAGGGAGTAAAAATGAGGTGACGGTGTGAGGTTTGTGCCTAGTGTAGAGTCATCAGACTGATGGGAGTAGATCTCCTATCTGCATTTAAATATTAGATACAACTACAAAAAATAAAACTAGAAGTATAGTAACAGTAACGTGTTTGAGCTATTAAAATTGGGGTTTTTCTTGTAACTAAATTAGCTTCAGTATAACATCTTATAAGGTTAAAAATCTGGGAGGGGAGCAACTCTTCCACTTTTGTGATAGCCTACATTAGCCATATTTTGTAACATAATTTGCCATATTGCCATATACAGCAGTGCCATTACTCAAAAGACTGAACGGACGGGTGAAACAAAACCAATAGAGGAGACAAACATGATTTAGTTTTATATGTGTTTTTCAAAAAGTACTCAGGAGCCATATTAGATAGGGAATCAGACAATAAAAACGGGCTTAGTGACGTGGAATGCTGTGTGAGATATTTCATCACAGAGTTTCAGAAAAACGAGCCAACTAGCTGGACTGTCGATGCGCTTGGCCCTGACTGACAATGATTTGTTAAACTACATCTTGTGGGTAGAACGCCCGGCGGGCAAAGACCTGTGAGCCTGATGAAGGATTTCTGAGATGTTGCTCTCTGCTGAACAAACCTCATCACGACACAGGAAGACTGAACTGCACCGGCTGCTTTGTGACAGACGACAAGGTGGGACCTGTTTCTGTCTGAGACATAGCGACCTGACGCTATTGGCAGGACTCCTCGCCTGGTTTAAACTGCGGATGTGCCCACGTTAACAATCTGGTGCCTGGGTTACCTAGTTTTCCATGTGACCTTAGATAAAAATCACCAGAGGAGTTAACACTCTGATCACTGTTACATTTACAGGAGTAAACTGATACGAGACCACGTTGTGGGGTGGGGGGTTTCTTTAGTGTTCCCATTTTACAGATCAGGGCCTAGCTGTGTAAAATGCAGGCTGCCAAATAATACAGAACCATTGGCATTATACAGAGAAGTAAACACAAACATACAAAATCAAGAAATAAAAGAACAGCATGTGTTCAGTTTACCTACAAATAAGTTGTGTATGAAGAGCAAAGGTTTTTCCTACAGAGCACACAATGAGTAGAGCACAGAGGTTGCACTTACACAACTCTCCTTCGAAGCCATTTATGGAAACACAAATGACATACACCACAATGGAAGTATGACAATCGCCACTTGATTATTTTTACCAGGTCACAAATGATACAAGTCAGTGATGTTTTGTACAGTTGAAGGATCAGCTTTCGAGCAGGCCAAAAACCTCAGAGCCGGGAGCGAGGGCAACACGAGGCCTTCTCCTGCTCCACGTGCCACAACAGACTCGGATGGTGAGGAAGCCCTCGCCGTCATCAAGACCTTGCTGTATCATAACGCTCTTCAGCCAGTATGAGTTAAAAATAAGTACAAAACAAAGAAAAAAAAACCTTCAACAATAACAACGCTTATCAATACTAAGGGCTATCCTATATACTGTAGTATGTGATATCTGTGGTCCATATAAAACTCTATCTCTTTCTATTGATTTTGTGTTGATATTGTCATGACGTATTAAGTATTAATGTGTACAAAAAAAGTAAGAGCAATTTAAGCACAGTTCAAAGAGAAACATAGACAAAGCTTTGCACAAATCAACCCCCCGATATTTGCACCAGACATGGACGTTTAGTGTCCTCGAGGTTTACGTTCAGTACTGAAAGGGTGACTGATCAGTGGAGGGTACTGCATTGAGAGAGGATTTGTTATTTTGGTTTTCTCTCAAATGAAACCAGAGATGTTTCCACAGATCAGCGAAGGAACTGCTTGGTTTTTGTTCAGTCATTTGAGAGGATACAGAGACTAAATGCCGAAGAGCAGAACCACAGATTTGGACATTTGGACAATCTTCCTATACACAGTGCTAAATGTAGTTGTTATAAATATGATGGAGTGTTATTATTAACAATTATCTTATGATGTGATGTTCCTTTACTTGGTGGGATTTAAGTGTTTATTGTTTTAGATAACTAGCATTCTCACGACTAGTTGTGTTTTTTTCATGCATTTGGTCATAAAGTTTTTAAGATATTCCAAATCTTGATGCATGCCAGCTTCATTTCATTGAGAGGCATTGACAGCATGCCTGGATTTCAAGGTCATCCGTGCTTGTATGGCCAATTTTCCAGCTGTATGTACCGTGCCTAGACATCAGCCTTATGACTCGTTGGTCTCAAGTGATTACTTAGGTTTCCACTTTGGTAAAAAAAAAACATTTATTAGAGAAAAATATCAGCCTTCTAAATGTGTTTAGACAACTTAACGGGGGTAGATGAGTTTGTGATGGGCTATAGACAGTCTGTTGTTTCTTCCGAAGCAGCCTGACTCGCTAAATTGTCACGGGTTGTACACGCTAAACCTGTGATTCCATGATGTGTGTATGCTGGGATGAATGCTTATTGCACAGATGGGAAGTAAACTAACAAACAAAGAAAGAACAAAAGTAAACAGAGGTTTCAGTAAACCTGAAAGCTTTGAGTGCAGTGTCTTTTTCAGGGAAATAGGGCAGACAACATACAGTTATAACTGATTCTTTTTTTTAATAGAGCCACAAAAGGTTTGTAGCAAAGTCCGTAATAACTCACAAGCCATATTCATCAAAACACATAATCACAATTTTATAAATGGTTAATCTAATTTGTGCAAGTATTGTATTTTGTATTGCTAGTACAATCAGAATATTTTGAGTGATCTCTTTGACATTAATTTAAAGATTCAAGAAAATTATGTGTTAGTAGTTAATGAATTGTACAGTGCCAAATTCATAAAGTTTTTTTGTTGTCCTTTTATTGTCAAAGCCTCCCAGGTGGCGACAGGGATCATTTAGTCATTTATCTACTTATTTTCACAATGGAGAACAAATACAGAGAGGTATGCTTATCTTTTTCAGAGAGAAATGAATGAATATGGTGTGTTTTCACCATGATGAATTCATTTAAAGGGATCATGCTGAAGGGCCATCGCAAATAGACAGGAATGATGTTCATTAATACAAAATTGAGGATTTATTTTCATGCTTATTCATTTCAATATGACCTTTCTGTTATGGTTTAATGCATTGATCCCCTTGAATACAACAGTGACTTATAAAGCATTTGTATAATAAAGTTTGTGGGAAAAATGTTGGTTGGTCATGGAGTGTGTGAGTTTTATAGCATTAATTACAATTCAAGGTTAAATCCAAAAAAAAAAAAAACCATCTTTGTCTCTTCTTTTAGGCTCTCTTCGGTGAACATATTTACCACGTTTACCTCCAGTTACCTTCAGTCACTTTTTTATCAAGTTTGATTAAATCAGTGAGTGCCTAAATGTATACAATGCAAATGCAACACAAAGAAAAGACCCATAAAAACATTTATTTATCATGTTTTGCATCTTTTATTTGTTTAATTGTTCATACACATTGATTTTTATTTTCATTTTTGACCCACAGAATGTTACAAATAGAAAGTTGGGATAGGATGAAGTAAAAAATAAATAATTAGGCTAAGAAATACATTTCAAATGATTAAAACTGAATTTGTTACAAAGCAGAATGACTGAAGACATAAGAGCAAAGATGTGCAGACGTTTGCCACAAATGTTGGAAAACCACTGGACTGTTAAAAGCACTGATGACTGAGAAGACTGAAAAGGAAATCTTAACCTAACAATCAATAATGACTAAATAATCCAAGAAATCAGGTGAAAATCTGGATCACTGTAAGCAAAGATGCAAGACGACACTGGGCAGATGTGAGCACTGCATTGAGAACCGCCATAATAAAATCATGTCCCACATGGATTACAGAGACAGTCCTCTGTCAAGCTCTAAAAACCAGTTATATTCACACATACCGCTTCAAAACTTTCTCTGCCAAAAAGAAACCACATATCAGCCTATTTTAGAGGCAGCATCACCTTATTTAGCAATGCTGGCATCTGGCATGGACCAGCACCCACTGGCAGCATGCGGTAAGACCAATCAGTGTTCCAGATCTTTTGTGTGTGCGTGCTTAGACTAAATGAATCTTTTGAGAAAGTACTGGAGAATGTTTAAAGCAACGTATGATTGTAAAGGTGTACACCATATGATGTGTTTTTTTTAGCAAGACAGAAAATAACTTATGAAGCTCTCCATCGTTTTGTATCCCCAAAGTATTTAGATGCAGACTAAATGCAGTACTTTGTGGTAAATAATGTGTTAGTTTGTGTGTTTCCGGTATGAAATACATAAACAGTTGTAGCAAGTAAAAATGTAGTTTTTTTAGTCACATTAAATATGTTTAGTTTTTATTTCTACACTGAAATGAACTAAATTGACTTAACAATTGACTTGCAAAATGGGACATAATGAGCTTCAACAGGCATGACTCACTACATAGATGACACTGTACACCACATACTGATCTTCCTTACAGTTGGGTTTATTAAACCCTGAGTAAAACTCTGCTCTGCTGCGTTTTACAGTGCCCTGTTAGAGCAGTAACACCAGTAAACATTTCAGTTTCCTGGCACAATGAGACCTACATAAGCAGCAACATGTTGCTGTATCAGATCCAAATGCACATTCAATGCACAAACATGTTAAGTCATAGTATATCTAAATAACCATATATTACACACATCAATCCCACTGATGAAGAGTTAAGAATTTACACTGTCAATCTACTTTTTTCCCAGCATGTGGAAATGCCTGGCCTCCTCCACTAAAGACTTTCTAGACCCTTGTGAAGGTGCCATTATATATATATATCTTTATAATGTATTATTGGATTATGCTGTATATCATATAAATACATCACATTAGTGTTACTGATGCATTTACTTGCAATCATTTTACTGGTAAAGCTGGTTGTTGTTGGTTTTTAACTATTCCAAGTTCCACCGACACCGAGCTCTTATGTTTTACATGTAAAGACTAAAATGTAACACAGCATACTGTTCAGATAAATGTAGCAGGTTGCAAATAACAACTGTGTGAAAAAAATCCGTTAAACTGAGCGTAACCCTGAACATAGCCTGAGGCAGGGTGATTTTATTCTATGTCTGGGCCGAGACTCGCACTGAGGGTGACATATGTTTGACATCTGCAGACAGGACTGACAGATGCATGTGGAAACAGGAACAGCTCTGAGAAAAGAAGCTCAGGCATGAAGCAATATGTCATGAAATAGATATTCTAATGATAGCAATCATGAGGCAAATGAATGTTGTATAAGGGGTCAAAGCAGAAACTGCAGCTATATGGACAAAAAGCCTGTTATGCTTGAGTAGGTTCGTAAACACTCAGAGTGGATCTGCACTAAAATCCCATATCACTGGGCTGAGTTATTGTATAAGCCACAGCAAGGCTGTAGAGGGCTCCTGGGAGTGGACAACTGTACATTTAAATGAAATCCACTCTCGATCATCTGAACGCAGAGTTATATCACAGTGCATCTGCTGGATCTATACAGTGAGAGTTGCACTTTGTAGCTCATATTTAAAGCCTCCAGTGAGTTCATTTATTGCAGTAAGACATATTAAATGAAAGAGCACGAGGCACCAGCCATTGTGCTGATACAGAAATCATTTTTAGAGGCGGTACACAAAGGACAGAGAAAATATTATGTTTGACTTCCACTCCAGCTGCTTCTCCTTTGTTGCAGTTTGAATATTGTACCACCAGGAGGTTCAGTCGCTCGAAGATGCACTGAGAATGAAAGCTTAGCTCAGAATATCATCCAACTAAAAGCTTCCCACCTGAACACTCCTGTTTATTTTTACAGGAAAGCAACTAGTAACTAATGGGGAATTCAAAATGCACAACTTTTCTAAAAGGATCATTAGCTAATTATTAGATGATTATTTAGATATGTGCTTTGAACTGCAAGTTGATGCTATATAGTTATTTCTCTTTAAAAAAAACAGTATGGTTTATGTTCAGTATATTAAAAACAGAGGGTTATGCCTGAAAAATTCACATCTAGACCATTTAGCCTGAACTCCTGAGTCTTTGTACTCAAGCACAACACGACTTACACAATACACAATACACAAAACAGCTTCTGAACACTTTTAAGACTTTAATCCAATTAATGTGGCATTAAATACTAAACTATTTCTTTGTGTATGTTTGTTATTAGGATAGAGGGAAAGGGATCGAAAGGAGGCCTAATTTGCACAGAAATAAAAACCAAGTGCTGCTTTTCAAATTAGCAGTTTGCTGGTGTGAAGCTTTAAAATGCATGTTGAGGCTATGCCAAGGAGAGATCCTAGTGAAGCAAATGCTGCAGCTCACCAATCTGATAAGGCCATTTCCAACAACATGTAGAACACAGTTCAATTTGGGGAAAAAAACATTCACAAGTAGAAAACATTTAAAACTGCTGCCAAACATCCTGTGAGTGGATGTCTAAGCATTTACCAGCAGATCGTGGTCAAAGACGCTTCAAAACACCCAAAGACTCAGTTAGCATGTTAGATACAGTTCAGATTGTATGATAAGGTTGTTTGGAAGGATGAAGAGAAAGCCTCCAAAGTTGTATGTTGAAAACATCCCTTCCAAAAATCCTACTCAATCTGAACAAAAACTGCAAATGCTGACACTATTCAGCAACTAAAATTTCATCTAAAGTAAACACATTTCATATAAACCACAACAGTCTCTTCATTTCGCATTGCTGTTCAACAAAGAGTTGATGCAACACATACACGTGGGCTGCTATCACATTAATGTATATTTATATTATTTATATATATTTATATATGCATATATTTAAAACCCAACAACTGATTTGGTCTACTTTATGCTTCTATTGCATTAATCTACAAACCTAACTTTGCTGGAAATACAGAATCTATTAAATACATAAAACAGACAAAAATAGTTATATCTATTTGTGTTGTTATTGCTACATATGTTAACACCTGAAATCAGAAGATTAAATGTAACTGAATCCAAAATATGAGAAAGAGTATATATATATATATATATATATATATATATATATATTAAAACTAAAGAAAGTAATGATAACATATATGCACAGTTCTGCATCAGTAAAGTTTTCCCAATATTTTTATGTAAGCTATAAACCATAGACTGTATAAAAAAGCTATAAACACGTTATAATCGCGGGGTTTGTGTCTGCGGGGCATCGTAAAAATATAGAGCCTTAGGGCACATATCTAATGTGTAAAGATAACATCAGATAAGCGTGATGTACTGCTTAAGTATGAGTGGTTTTGACAAATAATCTGAGTATGTGCGCTTGTAAAAACATGTCTCCGCAGACTGAAGGCTCAGTAAATCCGCTGTGAACCCTAAACTAGCGCTCATGAGCCCCACTGCTGCTGCTACCCGGAAATATTACAAGGGCCGGAAAGGACCAATGTTAGGGGAGCACACGTCACTCACTTTTATCCAAAAAATATTACCACCGACCGTCTAAATTTTACCTCGGCTCTCGAAATATTTTACTAAAGCTCCTTGTAGGTGCAACCGGCCCTAATCAAATGCCGAAGAGGCTGCTGCAGTATCTGTTAGTTTTGGTTTTAGCAGACAACGGTGCAAGCGTTCACCCAGCTCAGCATCAGTGAAAATGGCTCTGGCTAACGACTGGAAAACAGCACGCAGAAATGGAAGCGGACGATAGCTAGCTAGGCAGTTATAAGAAGGCGTGAACAGGCCTTATCCATCTGCAACTGTGCTCTGCAACTGGATGCGTAGGTAAACATTTGCCGAATATAGGTTACGCACATCTATATGCTAGCGCTAGCATAATGATGTTAGCGTTAGTCTGCGTGCGTTTATCATTGTGGTTTGGAATGATGGCTAATGTTAGCAAGCGTTAGGTTTTTCTCAATTGCGTGCGGCACCAAATAGCCAAACACGCCGAAGCCCGTGTGAAATTTGATGCTAAACGCGAAGTTTTGTATGCAAGCGCACAGGTTTTTCCCCTTTCAAATGTTAGCCAATACTTTTACAAGACTGTTCCCTGATCTGTTATAACAAGCGCTGGAAGCGCTCTGCTAATGTTTACATTGTGCAGCAAGTGTGATGCTGGCGTTAATTTGTAGCATTTCTTTCTTTTTCTTTGCAGGTTTGCAGATTTACATTAAAATGAGAAGCGGGCAAATGTGCGATAGATTATCTTCCTCATCTACCGGGGCTGCTCACTCCCCTAAAGCTTCATCGCGTCGTTTAGAGGAACTGGTAAGATTTTAAAAGGTGAGCATAACGACATCCAAAGTAAGTCTATCGTATGAGATTCACTTTTAACCTCTTCCGAAGTCGCTCAATATCAATCTTAGTTAAACATAACTTGTATATGCGCAGGTAATCTTACTTTTTGTTATAGTTTGCCAATGTATATTGAAAGAATGGAGAGATTATCTCCGTCGTTTTGGTAGTTTGAATATGACGAGACATTATTTGGTTTAGATAATTAAATATAGCAAATTAAAGCAGGAAAAATAGAAACAAAATGCATTATAAACAGTACCCTCAACATGACTGGGTACATGCCAGTTATCCTTAAATTGTGACACTGTAATTACATCCATTATCCCTACTCAGGTAATTACCAGTTATTATCAATTACCAAGCATTTGTTTACATGAATACACACTAAGCACAGAAAGGTATAACTTTTCTTTAAACTTTTGAATGTACATATTTAAGTATCTATTGAAGAACACGCTGGTAAAGTTCTGGTTTAAAGCTTTTTAAAAACATAATTAGACTGAAACAACCCGTATCACATGGCATGCTAAACTGGTTGAAATGTAGGAATTACCATGTTGGGATTCTTGAATGTCATTCTTTCATGTTATGATATCAATGAGTTAATAACTTTATATTTTATGCATTTATCAAATGTCTACTTTTTTTTTGGCTATGGACAGATTTTTTTTACTCCATGTAAAAATACTTTTATAACTGTGGTTATAGACACATTAAAGACCAATTCCTTGTCCTAGCCCTGCCGCTCCACCCTGCACTTCCATTTTGTAGGGATAAAGTCTTATTGATGGCCATGTAGCCTTCAGCTTGAGTCTTGGAGGCTATTTGGATGGCTAGACGACCCAAAAGTTACCTTATTGTAGCTAACAGGTATTGTAACAGAAGGTCAGAACCAGGTGATGACATTCAGATCTGAAATGTAAATGAAAATTTTAGGTGGTGCTTAAAATGTGAAACAAACAGGTTTTGATGCTCTTAAACCTGCGTTTAATAGCATTTGTAACTCCTGATTGGTTCATTCATAACTTCTAAATAACTTAGTTTTAAAAAGAAGATTTTGATTAAGTTGTATAAAATGTACAAAGATTTTTAAAACTGTTTAGATATTATTAACAAAACATCTGTAAGTGATCTTGTATTGCATCGACATTGAGTATTTAAATCCACACAGGAAAATCAATAACTTTGTCTTTTATAGTCTGATCAGTAAAACAATTGGCATTTATGCAGCAACTCTAATTGTGCTGCACTCAAGCAGAACTGCATCATGGTAAGTTGTTACAAAAACTATAATGTTGAGTCTTTTTAATGGATGTAAGATGTTTATCTGTAGAAATATAGGAGGACAAAGTCATATTTATCCAATATAAATGTAATATTTACTCATGTGAAAATGTGCTCATGTTTTTTACTTTTTCTATGCAGCGACTCACAGGAATATAATACAATCTAAACAACATGTAGCAGGAAAAGGCTGCGTAGACACTGAAATTTCACAATCTCTTTTTAATCTTGTATAACTGACCCTTAAATGTTGCATTGAAGCTTAATAGCTGTAGATACATGTACATTATTTTAAATGATTAAGCTCCCAAATACAAGCCTATAGACAACCATTATTTTAACTAAAGGCTCATTAGTTAGTGAAGCAAGTACTAAACAAATCCTATGACTTTGTCCCTTTTCTGAATTGTGTGTTTTCGGCTGTAGGAACAACTTGGCTGAGCACGGGATGAGGAATCTTGCTTAATTCTCAAAGGAGACAAGAAGTCATCATTTGAAATGCTTCTCACTGAAAAGTATTTTAAGCTATTTTGAAATTAGGTGGAAACCATCTATCCACAGAAAAGACAGTTTTACCCTTTTGGTCAGCAGTTTTATTATCTCAGCTACCCCACTCATTTTGGATGTGGAGTGTGGGCAGTGGATGATCGACAGGGAGTGGCAGCATCAGAGATAAACAGCCTGGAGACATGAACTTTTAACTGTCTTAAGTCAGAAAGCAGTAGCATAGCCTCACCCTTAGGGTAAAGTTTGTCTTTCACCAGTGAGTGGTGGGATCACTGTAGCCGCTCCTAGCGCTGGAGGTTTGGCACCTGCACCCCCATGTGCAAGTGAGTGGGAAATGTTCCAATTTGGAAAATACAATCTGGACATTATAGAGATGTTAAGTGGGCACCAGGCCCACCAGTTCAAAGGCCTCGGTTTAGATCGACAGCTACAACATCAGCAGCAAGTGCAGCTTCACCAGCATCAACTCCAGCAGCAGCAGCAGCAGGCTGAGTCTTCTGGAGCTCTTCTGTCTGGACTTGGCTTGGGACCCCTGCAGGGGTCAAGAGGTAACGCCTTTTCTGATTCTGCCTCCATTTTTGCCAAGATGAGTGCCCCTCCTCCCCCACCTTTACAACAACAGCCTTCCTCATCTCAGAGCTCTCGTTCAAAGTCAAGCAAGATGAGCAGCAGCAGCTCAAGCCATTCTTCAGGCTACCCACAGTTCCTGCGCTCTTTCCACCCGTCTGAGGCAGCACTAGCACAGGAGCAGTTACATCCAGGCGTAGGTCGCTTTGAGCACTTTGCTGGGGGAAGTAGCAGTAGTGGGAGTGCTGGGGGATTAGGAGGATTAGTAACATCAGCACCTCCACCCCCTCCTCCTCTGCATCCCAGCCTCTCTGTCCCTCAGGCATCACCTGGTCCCTCCTCTTCCTCTCCTTCCCCTTCAACCTCTGTGGCCACCTCTAACAATCCCTCTAGCAGCAGTGCAGTCAGTTCACTGGGACACCAGTTAGTCGGGGCCCAGTCTGATGCACGGAGCCTTCACCAACAGTTTAGTTGCATGTTAGCCGCTAACCAGTATTTTCTGTCTGGGGTGCCTACTAATGCAAGTTTAGAACAATTCCTTGTTCAACAGGGAACCCATAACCACTTAGGGATTGGTTTAAGTCAAACGGGTGGGGAGCCTGGTACCGGCCTCGCTCCACCTCCTGCTTTGCATTCTTCTCACTCACATGGCCACTCCACTTCCCAACCCCAGCAGGCTTCACAGCAGCCTCCCCAGCAGCAACAGCTCCCACCTCACACCCTTTCTCATCCTCACTCTCATTCTCATCCTCACCACCCACTCCATCCAGGCTCCCAGCCATCATCACTGGGTGGCTTTGACTTTCAGGGCATTCCTGTACTCTCATCAAACCAGATAGCGTCTCTAATGCAGCAAGAAGCAGGATTGCCCCTCCCCTTACCACTTCATTTATCCTTATCTAAAGAAGATGGTAAAGGGGAAAGCAGTGGTGGTGGAAGCAGTAGTAGTAGCAGTAGCAGTAGGAGGAAGAAAGCCATGGCTGGTTATTTGCCACAAAGAAAATCTGATAGCAGTAGTAATAATAGTAGCAGCCATGGCCACAGCAGTCACAGTGGTAATCCTAGCACTACTACTAATGGAGGGCTAAGTCACAGTCAGCCCCCAGCTTTAATTGGCAGTGGGGTTGGTATGACAAATATGGGCGGAGACCCATCGTCTCTTCTTGCTTCATCATCTTCATCATCATCAGTAGTTTCTTCTTCCTCCTCCTCTGCTCCCTCTTCCACTGCTGCCTCAGTACTGGTTACTAATGATTCTCAGCTTTCTAAATCTGATAACCAGAGCTCAATGCAACCAAACTCTGCAGAATCTGATACAGAGCCCGTTTATAGCTGTGGCGAGTGCAACAAAAGCTTCCCTCAACTCTCAAGCCTTCGTAGGCATTTACGCATGCATGAGCCAACCACAGCAGGTACTAGCAATACTGCCACTACTGGCCCAAACCCTATTCACATTAAAACGCAGACCGACCCCAGCCTTCCCCATTCGACCCAAGAAACTTGCCAACCCACATCCAATTCTTGTCCTAGCCCAGACAAAATATTTCATTGCCCTGATTGCAGCAAAGGCTTTAAGAAAAAAGGGCACCTCCTGCAGCATGGTGTTATACACTCTTCAGCCCGCCCATATGGCTGCTCCACCTGCTCTCGGGCTTTTAATCGTAGAGAGTCACTGACACGCCACGAGAAGATACATGAGGAAAAGCCATTTCGATGTCCCGCCTGTGGACGTGCCTTCCGTGAGAGCACCTCTCTTCTCAACCATGCTGCCTCAGGCACCTGCGGCAAGCCAGGTAGGGGACCTAAACAACGGGGCAGCAAGACAGGAACTGATGGTGAGGACAGAGTCGGGGGAGGGGGTGGAGGAGGTAACGGAGGAGGGGGAACTTATCAGAGCAATAGAGGGGTTATTTATGGGAAAACTGAGGAAGAGGATGGTGTAATCATTGTGGGGGAAGGAGAACCAAAATCAGGTTTAGGATGTGATGGTCTGTATCAGTCTGGAAGGGGAGGGAATTCAAATGACAGGGACAGAACAGATGGTAAATACCCCACTGACTACTCTCGGAATCGTTACACAGGCTACCATGATGACCACCGTTCTCAAGGTAATCCATCTCCATGCTACTCTGGTGCCTCCCCCTGTGGAAGTGGGATGGCGGGTCCAGCTCTGAGAAAGGCACCCTTGGCCCCAACACTGCATCCACACTCACAGAGCCACAACCAGCACCACCATCCACAGCAACAGCCCCACCTGCCCCTCTCCTCTCTACTGGATGACTCAGAGGATGATGTCACTAGCTCTGTCAATAATGCAATATCTGCAATAACGGCAGCTAGTAACAGTGGAAATAGAGGGGATGATAGGGGAGACATCATAGGAGGCCTGCTAGGTGGTCTTGGTTTAGGACCTCTAGGCTCACCTTCCTCTACGTCTGGTTTGGATAAGAATTTCAGAGGTGCTGGGAACCAGGAGGCTATGAGCAACAACCCACAGAATCCAACTGCTAAACCAAAACGTCCACGCAAACCAAGAGCTAAGAAAGATCCCGCAGCTGGTGGACAACCACCAAAACGGAGGCAGTACACCCCCAGAATGGGACCTAGCGGGTTACCACGCACTCATCTTTGCAGCGTCTGTGGTAAGGGATTTGCACGTCGCGAGACCCTCCGCAGGCACGACCGCATCCACACCGGAGAAAAGCCCCATCACTGCACCATCTGCGGAAAGTATTTCAGAGAGGCCTTTCACCTCAGCAAGCATCAGACGGTCCACTCTGGGGCAAAGAATTACAAATGCACCATCTGTGGGAAAGAGTTTGGTTACTCCCAGAGTCTCAGGAGGCACAGCAAACTCCACCAGAAAGGGGAGCTTGAAGAGGTGCCGACAACACCAGCTCCAGAGAACCTTAACAGCTTTAACCCAAATCCTCAATGTAGCGTGGCGCAAGACAGGAGCCAGAACCAAGCACCAAGCACCTCCTCCTATTACCCCTACGCTCAAGACGTCAAACCTCAAGACGTCAACCCTCAGCAGCAGCCTCCGCCCCAGCCTCAGCCCCCAACACCACCTCGACTCTACACCTGTGCTATATGTTGGAAGTCTTTCCGTCATCACTTCCACCTGACTGCCCATCACCAAACTGCTCATGAAAGCGGTGGGGAAAAGCTCTCCTGTGAGGTGTGTGGGAAAGCATTTGCTTATTCTAATAGCCTCACTCGACACAGGCAGTCCCAGCACGGGATTACTCGTGCTGAACCATCTAACCCGCAAGAGGGCAGCAGTGGGTCTGGAGACAACAGAGGTGGGAGTGATGTTAATCAGTCAGCGTCTGAGAGCGAGGCTGCCACCAACGCCTTGCTACAGATGGCCCCCTCCACTGAAAGCCACGGTGGGCAGGGCCTTACTGTTGTCACTCATAGCCACCAACAGGCACCCCCACATCCAGCTGGTTACTCCCCCCTCTTTTATGATGCTGCAACAGCTCAATCGTCAGCCTCCAGTGCTCCATCTTACTGTCAGCCTCTGCCTCCCAACTCTACAATCATGCCCCCGCAGCACCCGCATTCCCCCGCCGGGGTGAAAGGAGAGCACATTTATCCAGCAGGATCCCGTAGCCGCACGCTTCACACCACAGCTCCGTTCCAGCCCCTCACGGAACTGCCCTCCACTGAACATCACCATCTGCATCACCATCATCATCACTCCCACCATCATCCTCATCATCAGTCAGACACCCAGCCCCACCAACACCTCGACTGCAACGTCCACTTGTCCCACGATGACATGAGGCGACACAAGAAGAAAAAAAAAAAGTCCAACAGGAGAAATTGGAGGGAAAATAAATGGGAGTCCCAAGATTTAGGTTTCGATGGAGTCAAAAGGAAGAAAAGGATAAGTTGTACCGTAAGAGGGCAGTTGAATAAAAAACAAGGTTCTCTTCGTTTGACAATTAGGCGAGGAGGAGGATCAGGTGGTGGAAGCTATAAGCTTGTCAACACTGGTGGAATAAAAGTCCAGATCCTGTCATCCCTCAAAGTCCCTGTGAAACGTTTTGGATGTCCCATCTGCCCCAATTCTGTTTTTTCCCGTAAAGCAGGACTGCTCATCCACATGGTAGTGAAACACCCACAAAAAGCCTTGAGCACTCAGGAGCGATTAAGGTGCAGCGTGTGTGGGAAGCAGTCCCACAGGCCTCTGGCAGCCTTCGTCCACAGGGCCTCCCATCGCGCCAGAGGGACCTTCTCCTGCCGACACTGCTCCGCTCGCTTTTGGAATGCTACGCTTCTTCACAGGCACAAGGTGTCGTGCCGTCGCAGGGCTCAAGGACTGCAGCGAGGAGGTGGTGTGAGGCTGAAGCTTTCCAACAGACCGGGAGAAAGACAGACCCATGAAAGTCACGAGGAGACGCCATTCCTACAGGGACCATACAGATACTGAACATCTTAGTGTCTGAAAGGGGCAGCATACGTGAAAGATTTTTTCCAACTTTAAAATGGGAAATTGAGAGAAAAAAGGGACTTGAAAAGGCATCTACTGCCTGACTTGTGTCTGTTGCATCTACTCGGCTGACTATTAGAATGAGTTTGTTAACAACTACTGTAGAACAACCTATAAAATATCACCTGAGATTCTTCCAGATTATACTGGAAGATGTTTTCAAAGACATGACTGTTTCCATAGGATCATTAAATAACCCCTTAAGTGCATTGACACTATGCTTGGCTGACACTGTGCAGTTAACTAGAAACGTTTAGGTGAAATGACCTGCTAATGTATCTCTCTTCCTCATAACTAAAATCCCTGCTACTCTTGCTGTATGATAGATGTCTGCTGTGTATTTTGTCTTGTTGTTGTTCACTTAGACTCTGAGGATCTTTTTTTTTAATGTAAAGTGCATTTATTAGGAGTAGGGACATGGGGACAAAGATCTTTTGTTGTCCGTGCATGTTTGTTCTCTGGTCAAGTTTTTGCTGAGGTTGTGAAATCACTCCTACAGTATGTGATGGTTTATTCAGTATATCCCCAGACATTTGTAGTGTAAACTTGATTTGAAAGTTGCTCTATATTCCCTAGTGATTTAATCACATAGATTAAATGTCAAGGTTGCTGGTAATTAGCATAACAAGGACCCCTCTCCTGCCAAAATGAAGAATCTTACAAAAAGCCTTGCTTATGATGTTCACTTTACTTCAGTTATTTGAGATATTCCTAGCTTTTATACCAAGAGATTGAAAACCGGTAAAACGAGTTGACTGTACTGTAACATGTTAATCTCATGTTATTTGTATGCTCTTTTTAGCAGTGATTATTTCTACAGTACTTCACGGTGTGTTTAAGACAAGGACCTATCATTATAGAGACAAATGTAATATTTCATGTATTTATGTATGTAACCCAATCAGTCTTCATGCCAATCTTATACTCACCCCTTCTACATTTTACGTTTTGCTGAGTTGCAATCATGTAATTAACGTCAAGCCTTTTTTTCTTCTAAAGAAAAACAAGTTTTAAGGACATTCTGTCACTTTATTCTCACAAGAAATGTTCATACCCCTGTCAAGCCTTGTTTTTTCCTTTTAAAGAAAATAGTTTTAGTAGATTTCTATCACATTATTTACTGAGAAGTCAGTAGTTGATTATATTTCAGTAATGAATAAACCTTAAGTGTAATAACTTGTTTTCCTTTCGTGTTTTATACATAACTGGTCACCAATGGACACGAGTAAGTTGTCGGTGTCACTGAAGTTTAATTACATTATCAGGATGTAGCTGATATAATAATTAGTTCCATAAAAGCATTTGGCTGCTAATGTTTCCAGTCAAATAGCTCCAGGATTATGAATAAAGGTTTACCCAGTAATGCCGCCTCACTAATAAACAAAGTTCTCTACTGTAGCTCCACAAGATGGCAGTAAACATCTCATTGTGATGCTCTTGGCCTGGTGGGGATGTGTGGCAGTCACATGGATTAAACTGTGATATGGTGTGAACTGGAGAAGCGGAGTGCAGGAGGACTGTGGTGTTTACTACAGGATTAAAGTCACAAAGTAAACACAATCACTGAGCATCACATGGTAATGGTGGCAGCTGAATGAAGCCCTTGCAAAGAACAGGAAAATTGTCTTGGTAAACTTAAAGGAATTAAGTTTACAATATTGTGATCTAAGAAGTGATATGAAGACGTGAGGCTTTAGAGTTAAAGAAAATGTTTCAGTGAAGTTCAGGAACAGTTTATTTTAAAGGAATGCCCAGAAGGGCTGAAAAATGCAGCTGACAGCATTGCTATACTCCCCGCTGTTTTTTTCTCACATGAATAGTTTAAACTATTCACGTCAGCTTCTGCTAGTCCTACTCGGAAGGAAAACATAGGTGAATTCCTGCGGCGCGCATTGTTTTGTTTGTGCTTTGCAACCTTACAGTAGACATGACAGCCGTCGCGCTTTTTTTGCATTTCGAACTAGCCTCACGCGGCAGTGGCATGCACGAGGGTGGGGGAATCCGAGCAGGTGGGTTTGTTCGACCTAATTCTGGCCAATGGCTGCTTAAGAAGGGCGGAGTAAGTACTTTTCAGAGCCAATCAGCGCCAGAGCCGCGAGCGGGCAGGCATGGTCTCCGCGTGCCTCTCGCACGTGAGCAGGAACAGCTATTGTATGCCGGGAGGCAACGTGCAGGAGCGTTCCTCGCCTGAAAAAAAACACCGACTCACGTTTTCCATGGATTACAAGGAAACTAGAAAAAAAGTAGTTGGGCATTGCCTGATGATTACAGACAGAAAAAAATCACCCAAATAAGATTAATTGGAGATTAATTAAGTTGTGAGTCATTAACATCCAGAATAACAAAATTATTTGTAATGATTAAGTCTAGTAACGACCTAAAAAGAAAGAGCTTTATATTTCCACACTGAAACCAACTGTGTTTTGACCATGTTCTTTGGTCATGAACAGATAAAGTCACACTGACTGTACCTGTCAGACAAAACAAACAGCCTCTGCTCTCCTCGAGGTGAGCACGAGGGTAGGTTTGCCTCATAAATAATGAGCGAGAGATCTGCCAAAGCCGGCCCCGCCCCTCTCGCTTGTTCCGCGAGGTGTGACGTCACGTGAACTACCCGTGTCTGTTCCAGCTGAGCGTGAGAGGGAGAGAACGGTTGGACGTGGACGTCGCGCGGCCCAAACACAGATCCAAGCCCGTGCGCCCGTGACTGCATCCACCGGATGCAAAGAAAAGTACAGAGAGAGTAAACGACCCCTCCTCCTGACGGACAGCAGAGCGCGACAGCAGAGGAGAGAAGCAGCAACACTACTTGTCATCTGACCAATACAGTTAGCTGGCGTTGTTTTTCCGTACACACAGCTTGTTTTGCTTCAAGCGAGGAACTATTTTTCTTTGGGATCTTTCTTTGGAAACTCTGGATACTTTTCGACAAGTTTTGGCCGCGACATTTTCCTGCGCGTGCAGTGTGCGACTTTATTATCATTTCCACGCCTTTGCATTTCTTATTATGGACAATATTCCTGCGTGTGTGGTCTGATTTATTGCCCACAGTTATCCACCGCGAATATCAGCTTGATCCATCAAGAGTTTTAATAACATCCGAAAGCAATGGAATACTTTGAGGAAAATATTTCTAAGTAGGATATATCAACGTAGCTACGACTAAAAGGTAAGCGTTGCACGTGTTTTTCCAATGTGTTATGAATATTTTACAGCGGCATAATTAATTCTGTGTAAAATTAAGATACAAAAGTTGCTTTATTCTGCATGAATACATCTGAAAACAGCCTTTCTCTTTCTGCTCCTCACCCCCACCTCTCCTGCACACGCACAGTCATCCAACATACTTGTCCTATTGGTAGGTACTCTGGTTAGATTGCCTCATCCCCTCAAGTGCCCCAGGTGTGTGCACGCGACCCCATCTGCTCCAGGATGTCCAGGCAGCTCTCCCAGCTTCCAACCCCAGACCTCCCAGCAGGGGCAAGTCCTCAGTTTGGAAGTTGCACTCAGCCTGCAGGCTCCCTCACAGGGGGGCATGTCAACTCCATGGCTGGTCTGAAATCCCTCCTGCAGCACCCTATGAAAGGAGACCACCGTTTGAAAAACCCATGTGACACAAAAGGTTTGAAACTTCCTGATTTGTTTGATAAATAGTAAGCTGACAGTGTTTAAATTATAAGTGAAAATGAGAAAAGGAGCATTAATTGCAATCACATCGCTTCACTTAACCCACTTTCACCATTGCAATCAGTAAATGTAACATGGCAGTAATAATATCATTTATCACATGTAAAGCCTGTAAATTTCACACCAATGTCTCATGCACCTTCGCACGTGCGTTAAAATGACTCCTCAGTGACCCGGATGCGTATTCACTTGGATTATAATCCCTGCTGCAATTTAAAATTAGGATGCAGATTACAGTTGGTGTTAACATGTTTGGGTTTAGTTGTATGGCTGAATGCCGGCATGCATTTTTTGCTTCCTCTGCCAAACATGGCAAAAGCTATTGTGAGATGTGTTCAGGAGCTTATGTATATGTTATGACAACAAATTGTTTTTGGCGCTTGTTTAATGCTGCAACTCAGCTACCATCTGGTCCATCTGGGAGTGCGTGCTTGTGATTCTTATGAGGAAGGGAGGGGGATTTTTTTTCAGAAGTGCATGTTATGGATGCACCTGCTACCATTTAGTTTTCACACTCATTTGTGTTTTACTACTCCATTACATAGTTTGAACTGATGTATGTGTTGAAAACATGTGAAAGTGGAGTTCTTCCCCTTCATCCTGTACTTTCTCCTCTCTGACAGACAAAGTCAGACTGGACCTTGATGAGGACTCGTTGGGAGTGTGCCCCATGAGAAATGGAAACGGAGTAGTCAGCAATAACAGCAGCAATGGCTGCGGAGGAGGTGGAGGAAATGGAGGAGGAAGCTACAACCAATTCCTGGGGCCTCTTTTGTGGGACCGCAGTGTGCCTGCAGATGGAGGGCTCTTCCAGCTGCAGTACATGGACTTGGAGGAGTTTCTGACAGAAAATGGAATGGGCAGCATGCACAGCAACAACAGCTCCAGTTCAGCCCAGATCCCTTCACAGAGCTCACAGTCCGCTGTGCCCAACCAGAGCTCCCAGTGCCTACCCCCATCATCCCCACCTGGATCTACATCCTCATCACCTACTTCCTCTTCGTCCCCATCGCTCATCGGCCTGGAGGTGGCTCAGCCACAGAGTCTTGGGGGAGGAACCGACTGTCTGCACGGTGAGTTGGCAGAGGTGTCATTGAGGGAGCATGGGGGGTCAGCTGTGCCAGAGCATGAAAACGAACAGCCACAGTTCATTGTTAAGGTTTATCCTTATCACTTCACAGCGTGTGGAAGAGGGTTCTGCGAGCTTTGCAGAGTTGACAAAATGAAAGAGACACAGTGTCCCCTGCCACTGATATGAGACTGTTCAATATAGGCTGAGATGCAAACAAGGTTATGTGATGAGGCTGTAGTGTTCCCATGGGCTCATGATTCAGCACTTCACCTCCCGTTTTAGTTTTAAACAAATACTTCTGTGACAAAGAAGGACTAATAGGATCTGGTGTCAGGCTGAAGCTCGAAATTCATCACATGGATCTACATGCGAATTCAAATTAAAACAGCATTTTCCTTTAATTTTGTACTAAATAGCAAAGCTCAGAGTGTTTGTGAAGACTCTTACAGGTTATGGGGCTGTAAACAAACAAACAAACAAAAAGCCCAGCGTTTTTTGATGAGTCAACCTCATAGCAGTGACAAGGAGGTTTTAGTGTAGCTTGGCATGTGATCTATGTACTGCAGTGTACAGTACAATCAGCATTCTCTGCTAGCCAATGATTAGTGGGCAGCAGGGTCAAAACACTACTATGAGAGAAAAAGACACAGGGAGAGCAGTGTGTGGAGTGTTTGCGGTTGCGTGTCTTTAAATCTCTCCCCACTTCATACGCCACAGCCATGTGCACGCGTCGGTACACGTGTGGAGGCTGGGAGTGCTGGAGCAAGAGAACTAAGGGCAGGGCCAGAAGACATGTAGGAGGAGCTCACAGGAGGAGGGACAGACAGCAACAGGAAGAGTTTCCCTCCCTGTGCCACAGCACTTAAACTGATCAGCGATAAGATTCACCGAGCTGATACCAAGAATAGAAATATTTCTATAGAAGACCTATTCATACAATCTGTTTGATAAATGTCCCAAAATGTTATGTAAATACACAGAATTACCTGAAAAAAGATGAAATAATATTAGACATTTAATTTAACTTTAACAGTCAACTCAAGTTAAATGACTATTTCACCTCATCACCTCCCAAAGCTGGATCCTAACATGCAGACGACCATAAATTTTGAACAGGCCTTTTCTAATAGCCTCAGGGTTTGCAGGAATGCAGCTGTGCAGGTTTAGAAAAGCACGTGGTCACTTATCGAAAGCATTTCTTCACAAATGAAAGCATCATGTTAAGATGGGAGGACACGTGAACAAAAATACACCAAATCTACTTTACCAGTCTGGAAAATGGTGTCCAGGTTTCTGTTTCTACCAAACTCCTCTGCTTTTAGGGCCTAAACAGCACAATACCAAGGGTTGGCATAAAGTTATACATATATAACAGCTATTTTTCTCCCACTAATGGGATTTTCTGTTTTTTATTTCACATTATATACCTTTTAATATAATCCACAGGTATACATTTGACACAATACACCTACACAAAGCACCAGCGTTAAGCAACTTAAAGCTCTATCCATGGATATTGTAAAGACATAGAGGGACTTTCAGTCAGCTTGGCTTTATAAATGTTTTGCTCATATTAATATCAAATGTGACTGAGCTGTTTGCATAAACGGACCATGAAATTAGGGGGGTGTACATTTGATGGTGCTCTTAGAAGTGAGATGAGAAAGGTGCCTTTGGTCATAGAGGGGGGCGGGGTGGTGTATAGCCCTATAGTGGCCCCATGTAAAGAAACTGGTGTTGAGGGGAGTGGTGAAAAGTTACATAACAGTTTCAAAGTAGTTTAGTTCTTGGATTTTGGGATAAGTCCATGCAAAGATCTTATTTTCTGAGGAAATTTGATTAAAAAGTTTCTACAGTTTTTACTAATCAGATTTTTGTGGTTATTTTTCCCTTTATAATTAGCACATTGGGCTTATAGAGAGGGATTATGAAGTTCATAGTTATTGTTTTATTTTAGCTGGTGTGCAGGCAGAAAGATTCACAAGACTTACATGAACAATAAAAGGTGCATAATAAAATATTTTTTCATTAAACCTATCAGGTAGTATAATTGAATTTATGTTATTCCTTTAGAAATATGCTTTATTCATTAACCTCACTTGGAACATCTGCCCATCTGTATGTAACTATCTGAAAAAAAAGGTGTAATTCCTTAAAATCAACTACAGACAAAATATTCCTTATTTCTAACACTTCGAGAGAAACCCTCTGGCTCCATCTGGTGGTCAGTTTGAGGGGCTGCAGATACTTGTCATGCGTGAATTGATGAACTAGTGTAATCATGTTTTTATATTTGACAAAAATATAATGCATTAATGTACAACGGTTAACAGCATGTAACACCGATGTCTCTTCCCTTCAATTCCAGGGAGTCAGACCAGTATGAACGACTCCTGTGAGTCACCCTCGTCCTCTTCCTCGTCCTCCTGTCCACCTCTCCTGACACCCACAGGAAGCGGCTCAGATGGGATGGGAATGTTTGACATGGATTCTTCAGATATGGGTGATTCTGGGGGCCAAAACCACCCCAACTTTGACCCCAGAAGACACTCGTTCAGTGAAGAGGATTTGAAGCCGCAGCCAATGATCAAGAAGGCCCGCAAGATCCTGGTGCCTGAGGACTTGAAGGTGAGGACAATAAAGAAAAAAATCATAGATTGCTGGTTTGTTTGTACTTCATGATTTGAGAGTTAAGTAATTTAACTTCTTGATTAATCATATATGATTAATGTTAATGAAAAAAAGTGCAGGTAATAGAATAATTGTTCTTTTGCCCCAAAAATGCCCAAATTATGGCCTACAAACAGATCAGATAGCTGATAACATTACTCTTAGTTGCTTATAATTGATCAAAATCAAAATACATGAGTAAGAAAGTGCAGAAATAAATCTTTAGAAGGGCTCTGGAAGGCCAATAACGAAGAGAAAAAGCAACACTTTGGTGTGTAACCAAAACATCAGTTTTTTTTCAGCCGAGTTCAACTTTTTATTCCCATAAAATGTCAGAGTCCCCGATTGGTCATTTCAGGAAGAGTGTGAAATATTTCACTGTGAATAAAAAGCAAGCAGTGTGATGTTTGACAATTTGCAAACTTTATATGCTCCCAGACAGTAACTCAGCCAAACGCTTGTCCAAAAAAAGAAGACAGAAACATGTCCCACACTCATTCACAGCCAAACACCCACATTACCAATAGCAAGGTGGGAGCTTGACTGCAAGAACACTACACACTTACAGGAAGTCATTGATTCCTTTTTTTAAGTATTCTCTCTTTTTAAGTTACCTGATAACAAATGCCAGGCCTGTCTGCAGACACAGAGGTAATCACAATGTCTTGTTTTGGTTTGTCCTCTTAGGATGAGAAGTACTGGACCAGGAGGCATAAAAATAACGAGGCTGCAAAACGTTCCCGAGATGCTCGCCGTCTCAAGGAGAACCAAATATCCGTGCGCGCCGCCTACTTGGAGCGGGAGAACGCGGCACTCCGACAGGAAGTGGCGGAGATGCGGAAGGAACTGGGCCGGTGTCGCAACATCCTTAGCAAATACGAGAACCGAGTCGCCGACCAGTGATGGCGGCGTGGAGGAAAATCAAGACGAGGAGGAATATAAGCTGGATTCAATTTAAGACTCGGATTTTCTGGGGTGGCGTGACGGACAAAGTGGGGTCAGGATGATGATGATGATGAGGAGGAAGGAGCTGATTATGATAATGAATGTATAAGGCAAGGAGAAGGTTTGTGTTTTGAAGCTCAGGTGTCTTGTTTCGGTGAGGAGTCGGCTCTTAAAAGCGATGGATGGAGAATAATTTAACAGAGGAAAGATGTGACTTTTAAGAGTTTTGTTATTGGAGAATTGTATATTTTTATAATACTTCCGAAAAATTTAGAGGGAGAGCAAATCTGGAGAATAATTTTGTATATTTTCTACATGTTTTCGGGACACAGAGATGGGAAATGCTATGTTAAATATTTTCCTTTAGATAAGCTCGGAGTTGTCTAAGAAGCTATCAGCAGTTCGATGGGCATTTTTCTGACTTGCTTAGAGTCGCGATGCAGCAGCAGGGTCAAGGACGCATGTAACAACTGTAATATAGAGAGCAAAATTATCTTCTTAAAGTCGTATAGTTCAACATCTTTTGGATTTTACTCAAGCACTTACTTTTTTCCTGTCATGTATCTGTCACTGGGCATGCTGGAGAGAGACAGAAAGAGACACGAGGGGACACCGTGTACAACACTTCCTAACCTCTTGTGAGGTCATTTTCTAGCAGAACCGCTTTATTGTTTTTAATTATGTTTAACTTCCCAACTATATCTACTCTTTGCACCTTGGGGGGGGTAACTTCAGTCGATTGAAAACTCTTTCTCCATGCTTAGATCTTGTCCCAGTGGAGTGATTGCTGTCTACCCTGGCGTTCAGTGCTAGTGTGAGCTTGCTATGGAGCCCTCGGTAGCTCTGCTCCTCCGCATCCTCTTTGAATTGCCCCTGTGTTTCTGTGTCTATTTCTGTCTGCTCCAGCTGCTCCCACAGTTATGTGCAAACTATTTTTCCACATTACATTTTGTCCTCTCATGTACCTGAACAGTACACGGAGCATTTAAATCTGTGTTGTAACGTGCTCAGAAATGGTAATCAATCCTCCCAGTAAGATGCACATCCTTACTTGACTGTAATAAATGAACACGGTTTAATTAGCATTATGATTGTGCAGAGTTCTGTTGTGTCTGTGTATAATGGACAGGCCTATACTGTTTTATGTATTTGATGTATTTCCGGAGATGGGTTGAGTACCCCCATTGAGTGGAATGGTATTAATTTCTCAGATATCTGGGAGAAATAAAAAGCCAAAATTTGCTATGTTTATCCACAAAGCTTGTTGCTATTTAGTGCTTTTTTTCCCCCCATACTGCTCCTTCCTCAAGGTTTACCTACATTTTATGGTATCTATTAACTTCTCTGTGTTCCCACAACACCTACACAGGAGCATGGTACACTATGATGTTCCTAGGGGAGGGATGACTAGTAATAGTGTGATTTTAATCCCTTTAATGACCATGATAAGTAGTTATCATTACAGCTATTGTTATTGTTATGATTATGATGATTATCCCTGTTATTGTTGATGTTTTATATTATTGAATGTTTTCTTTCTTTGGATGAACATGATCCGTTGCACCTTGAAACATCTTTGATCTTCAGTGTTCCTCAGAAAGACTTATTCAGACGGAAGGAGAAAAAAACCCCTCAAACCCCAGACATTCGGCATCGCTCACTTTTGCTCTGGAAACTACCTTCATCATCTTTTTGCCCATGGATTTCACTAACGTTGCCCGGTAACTTGGAACATGATTTTCATGCAGACTTATTTTACCTTTCACAACAACCTCTTCTGTTCCCCGGCTCTGTGTGGACTATGCACACCGCTGATATGCTCCTTGTTGGTTTCTTTCAGCTTTTATCACCTCATTCAGTGATTGTTTGCTCTCCCAAGAGGAATTAGTCTCTTCTAACTTCACAGACGTGGTTGATAAATCTTGTAGTAACTCTAACTGATCAACTGCCCTGCTGCACCACTAGTGTCCATGGTGCCCAGCCCGCCAGTCACTGCTGGTTTTTTTGGATGTAGTTGAAATTTCCCAAAAAACACCAATAAAAGATTGTTCTCATTTACCGTTGCACTGTTTTTTTCTTGAGCGTTTTATCACAAGCTTATTCGTGCATGCTTAACTTCAATCTTGCGGTTGAATGAAAGCCAGTATTGAGGGGAAGAATGGGCCACAGGGGTCAAATTTCAGCCTCATTGGGATGTTGTCGGACTTCATGTTTTGAGTTTGTCCATGTTTGTTCACATTGTGTGCATTCCACACAGTTCAAATATGCAATATTACCCAACAAACTTAATGTTGCTCAATGCTAAACTCTTTCCTTCAATTAAACACACTACATTTGCAGGGCTGATAAGTATTTCTGTATTACATAGGGTCGTAACTGTGAGATGAGGTCAAAATATCTCTGATGAGGCAGCCAACCAGGCTGGTTCAGAAGGAAAAAAACCTCAAAGCACGTAAAGCAGTTTCCTCTTTACATATCATTTCCAGGATGTTTGTTGTGATACGCTGCAGCTATCATGTTTATGTCATCCCTTTTATGCTTACTCTCAACAGAAATGGGTGAAAGGTCTTTTAGAGTGGAATTTTCCTCACTTTTTTCATCCTCAACACAAACCAGATGTGTACTCCCGGGCTGTACCCTCTCTGAATGTTTCCCCCTCCCTTGATTCCCCTCCACCCCTCTCCCACCCTTTGTTCCCTGTTCCTTAAATGAGCTGCGCCGCGTGTCCCTCATTCATAGCCTCTGAGGCCTGGCTTTAAGGATGGATGCTGTGCTGCTGCTGCTGCTGTCCGTGTGGGTTCTGAGTGGAACGGTGTCCCTGCAGGTTTCAGGTAAGCCCTCCATCGCTCATAACACAACTAATGCCAACAAGCATATTGGACTATTGTTACACTGTAGGGATGAATGCAGAAGTGCCCTCCAACAACACTTTGCCAGACTGGTTACACTCTTTTTAGCATGTTCTCTTGTGTTTGGAAATAGAACTGATGAATCAACCAGTGTTTGCATATCAGCATTTAGTTTAACTTAATTATTTGTACTACTGTACTGTGTACTGGTGCTATGTGTGTTTTGGATAAGTGATTTGAATCAGTAATTTAAATGTCTAATTATAGAACAGCCGAATACTCACTGCTTTTTGCAAATGCATGAATGTCAGGTCAATATGTTCTCAGTGGGTGTTTTTTCCATTGCAAGCTTAAGTTATTGATCTTTACTTTGATTTACTTTGCAAAGTCCCTATGAGTACTATTCACCTTTAGGTTGAAGTGCTCCGTAACACAGTCTGTGTTTTGCAATGATCAATAATAATTGCATATAACCGATGTGGTGTGTTTTGCTTTTTCCAGCGTAATCATGTGTGTTTAAGTGCAGCACATGTGTGTTTATATCCTCATGTGCTCTGAGAAAGGGGAGCCCAGCCCTTTTCCCCCTTCTTCTGAAATGTTCAGGACGTTGAGGTTGCGTTGATGTTAATGTGCATCCTACAGCAAGTGGATGATTTGATTCTATGACATGTGATGGTATGCACGTGGAAAACAGAGAGTAAAACATATCTGCTGGAAGGTCTGTGCGCTCCAGCAGACTGATTCTGTTAAGATAAAACGTTTCTCTACTGAGAAAAAAGTTAATAAGTAGTCCTACTTTTTCCATAAAAAAGACAAGACTGATAGATGAATAGCAAGGGGTAACAAAACCTGCCATCCAAATACTCACTCATCCGGCAGCCTGGGTGTCAATTGTTTGCTCGGCCACCCACTCTGAATTGCTCTCCTTAAAAACTGAAAACAAAGCAGGACTAGTAAACAGAATCTCTTTACAACCTTTAGACTGTACTTTTTCTGTTTTTTACAAGCAGACATGAGTAGAATGGAAGTCAACAATTTGTCAATTACCTCAGTAGTTGTGATAGTGTGGTTATCACAACAGGGTCATGTCCGGACACACTGTTGGGAGAGGAGAGAAGGAGGACGTGTCCTCGGCCCTGCAAATCTGACAGCAACTGTCGCAACAAACGCCAGTGTCTGTGTGATGGCCAGTGTGGTCTCAGCTGTGTGGTTCCAGGTAACTATTTGTGTGTGTGTCTCCTCAGTTGTCACTGTGAAAAGTATTGTGTACTCAGTCATTAAAAGTGTGTGTGTCATGCAGCTGCGCCAGCACACATTGGTCCATAAGCGTTTTTTTTTTCCTGGAAAATAAGCAAAGCATGCACAAAATCTGGCTGCAAAATGTAAATCCAGTGCTGAACACAAGCTTTTTATTATGTTTGTTTGCTGTACGGTGAGGCACAGTGATACAACCTCATCAGCACCTCAAAGTAATTTAAACTTTCCATTTGTCTCGCACAGGAAACAATCCAGCACATTCTGCAAGCGGTTTTATTTCCTGCCTCTTTGTTTTCTCTCCTGCCTCCTCCCTCTGGATAATATATTTTCTCTTCAGGTCGTACTTGTCCCTGGCCTCTACCCCTCAGTGAAAACTCAGAAGCTCGTCTCATGTCTCCCACTCACTCCTTCTCTGCCCTGCTTGAAGTGCGCTGCAAGCCAGGCTTCACATTGCCGAATGGCTTGGATGCCACTGTCCGCCGTTGTCAGGGCGACCAACAGTGGAGTGGAGATGAGCCCATCTGCACAGGTGGGTTTGAGCGTCCTCTCCGTTTTATCATCAAGTTGCTAAATGACATAAGAATCCATACCACAGGTTGAGAACATCCAATGTAAAAAGACTCCCCTCGTCTTATTTTGAACCACTAAATGGAGTTTGGGTCCAACGTGTGAGGAATGAGCATTGCTCTTTGTTTTTGTGTGTTTATAGTAGACAGAGATATACAGGAATGAAACCCCTCTGTGATTGTGCCGACTTAGATGTTGCACAACTGCGACCTATTCTCCCCGTCACCATGGCAACCGGTGTTCAGAGTGGCCTTCTGAAGATTTTGCTGCTGAACTGTTGATAAGTTTAACCAGGCATTGTAAGCCTGTGTAAACGAGTCTGCGCTCAAAGCCCATCTCTGCCTTCACATGCATCCATCTGCTTGTGAACGGGAGGATTTGCCGCTGTTGCTGTGATATTATTCGGATGATTTAGCTTTATGTATTTGTTGGCTTTGAAGGCATTAATATCCACCTTCAGGAAGAAAAATCTTCTAGGTTTTGTCATGTTACATCTGTGTCTTTACCGTCAACACCTTTTGGTTGCTAGACTGATCTTATTGACACATATCATCTGAAAATATGCTCTAAATGTTTCATTGAAGCCTGCAGCAGCTATTATACACCTTAACATGCCCCCCTGAGAGCTCTTTAACACAGCTGGTCTCACTCAGAATATTTTTTCCCCTTATCTATTCAAAGATGTGAAATAAGGATACAATTCTCAGCCCTCTCACAGAGTACCCTCCCTCTGAGAGACAGGCAGAAGGTAGGTGGGTTTTGAATGTGTGAAAGTGTTTGTATTGTGTGTCTTTTTTTATGTGTGTTAGTGTGTGAGTTGAGATCGTGCATGCCTGTTGAGAAGCAGTGGGTAGCAGATCCCTGTCAAAGTGGCACTAAGCAGCATGTGTGCTGTGCGTGCATGTTTGTGCAGAGAAGTCCTTTTTTCAGGATAGATTGGATGTGTGCGTGTTGGACTGTGGATTTGCACATGTGTCACACAGTTTGTGCGTGTGTGTGTGGGCGACAGATCACAGTCAGGAGAGTCAGAGAGCTCTCTTGCTCGTGCTGCTTCAGGCCTTTCTGTTCCCTGTTCTCCTCTCCTCTGCTCTCTCTTATCATCCTCTTTTGCTCTCATCTCTTTCCCCTCTCATGCTTCTCCATCTGAGGCCTCTGATAAGGTCTCTTTCAACAATGAGAGCCAAGGACAAGGATGCAGCTTTAGGGTGTTCAGTTGGAGTTGTGTGGATGGATTCTCGTGCATGTTGTGTGTAAGAAAAGCAGAGTAACACAGAATCTTGCATGGATTCAGGTAGTCCTTTCACCTCGTCCCGGTTGCTTTGTTTTCAATGTAGTGGTTCATTTAAAAATCATTGTGAAGTTTTTAAAAAGATGAATATGATATATACCTGCTTTAGTGCAGTTTGATGACAAAGTGTGTGTGGGTGGCAGCAGTATGAGGCAGGAGAGTGGTGGTTTGTGAAAAAGGAACTGTGTATCAGGCTCTCATCTGCAGCCAGACTCGTAATTCTCCCTCTCCCATAGGTGTCTTTACATTCTTATACCCGCATTTCTCTGTTTTAGTTTCCTAAGATAGTCCTCAGGCAAAAGCTGCCTCTACCTTTCAAAGTTGTGTTCCGCTTCGAAACCCTCCGCTTGATGCAGCTCAGGTCATTTCAGCTTCTCTCCAAGCACCACTCTTGGTATTTATATTTCAACAAGCGTGAGGCACTCAAACTCCCAGGAATGAACAGTGCCAGGTGTTATACAATCTCGCTTATAGCTGTGAGCTCTGAGAGGTGTGAGGCAGTGTTTCACCTGCTTGTCAAACTTTGTTTTATTACCTAAGAAGGGTTATTTGTACTGAAATAGAACAAGACATCAGGTGAAACGCCTCTGTGGGTCACAGAAACCTTACTTTTAACAAATTCAAACAGGGTAACATGATGGACGTATACCATCCTGCTTATATCCTTCTGTTTTGTTGTGTTTGTGATCTCTGACTAGTTGCTTTGTTTTCTTTTTTCCCTCTTTCTCAGATATTACATAGTTGAATTGAATATGCTTTCTGTCCTCTGCATGATTAGGAGTTATTAATAAAACACAGAGTTTGTATAACCATGCCCATTGCACATTATCTGAGTGTTTGGTGCAATTCCCAAAAGTTACATTAAAACTATGCAGAATAAATATTTTTACTAGCTAAATTGTGGTAATAGGCACTAGTGGTGATTTGCATGGGACTTGTATTATAATCACTTTTGGATATTTTAATAAGCATACTTACTAAGTTGCATTTGTAGTCTTAATATCTAAGCTTCCACTTAATAAATATTGAGCTTACTCAAGTAAAAGTAGCAATCTCTACATAAAATATTAATTTACCAGGGAAAGATTGCACAATTTATGTTTAAGTTTATAAGATTGCAATGATAGAAAAGTTTTATGCAACAAAAAAAAACTGTGTTTCTGCATTAGAGGGAAATTATTTGAAAAGTTTCATTTAAATTCACTGTTGAAACTGCAATCAGGTCGTTTTCATTCCACTATCTGTCTCTTTCATCACACACTGGTGATTTTTCTCTTGCACAAAAAAGACTGAACTGCTTTAAATCTTTTTCGTCTTTTCACTACTTCTACACTTTCTTGACCCCTAGAGATTCAGGCACCTGAACACACAGCTGCCCAAACATGCCCTCTGCCTGAGGATGTGATCAACACCTTCAGCATCCACGGTGACGCATCCATAGGGACTTCAATCCACTACAGCTGCCTGTCTGGGTGAGTGGGCTTAGAGAAGCTGCAATGCTACATACAGAGAGAAATCGAGGAAGTGAGTGATGGAGTGCAAAGAAGAGAGAGGGAGTGAAGGGAAGGCTGGTGTGATGAGTGATGAGTGATGAATGGCAGGGAATTCATTTTGATCTCCCAGCTGACGATTCCTCCATTGAGCTAACTAGGTCATTACAGTCTAATCTTGTATTGACTCCCCTTTACACACTGACTCATCTCACAGGAAAAGATGAGCCTGAGTGGATGTGTCAGCCAGGATTGTGCACATAAGCACTCTGAAAGAGACACAGTGGGAAAAGGAATCATTTACACCTTTATGTTTATAAGTTGCTTTTATTTCCATGAAGCTTCTCAGCTGCCGGTACTGTGCATGCCACTCCTCCATCTGTCTCCATCCCTTCCTTTTTTTGTCTCCTGCAGAGCGGATATTGTTGGGAGCAGTGAAAATTTCTGTCAGGACAATCAGACCTGGCAGTATCCTCACCCCATCTGTAAAAGTAAGGGTGCTTCTGGTTTCTTGCTCTGAAAACAAAGTGTGTGAACAAGCGTGTGTGTTACATCCTCTCAGCAGGACATTTCTGAAGGTTAGCAGGAAAAGATTGAATCATGTGTGAGTAAAGTGAGGTGAGAGACTGCAAATAAGTGTTGGTTTTGGTTTGTTTTCCCATCAGCATGTAATCGTGTGTGAGCAGATAAGACAGACAAACACAAACCCCTTCAGGTGCAGAGCTTCAAGAGCCGCTGCACTGTTCTGCAGTACTTTTCTGCCTCCTTGTGGCTAAAGCAGGAATTTCATGGCCTGTTTGACACAATCCTGTTGAGATCCTCTTTACATCTTTTTAGGTGTTAGTTAAAGCTACAATCTAAACTTTAAAACTACAATCTGGGCTCATTTAAAGCATTGTCCCCGTTCTGTTCTTTTAAACTTTAAATAGAAATAGTAAAGATAAATTGACTGATAATCTGCTCTTCTTGCTCCATCAGCTGTGTTTTGCAGGCCTCCCAAAGAGGTGAAACAGGGCTATGTGGTGGCAGTACAGAAAACTGAGTATCAGGTTGGCTTTGACATCCACTACCTGTGCAAAAAGAACTTCTTGTTAGATGGACCTCAGAAGATCACATGTCTGTCGAATGGCAACTGGAGTGCATCACCCCCACACTGCAGAGGTGAGGAATGACTCAAGCAGCCACACAGGAAAAGTTTTTTGGATTGTGTTCTGAGCAAATAGAATAGGTCATTTAAACTCAGAACAAAATGCAGATGTGTCATTTTGTTGCAAGAATAATTACAAACACTTCTTTTTGCAGTTTTTCTGACACTTGTTGAACATTCCCGCAGCTCGCTGTGTCATCCCTGCGGAGCGAAGCCGTGTGGTGATCGGTGGAGTGAAGCGGTGGCCATTTGATGTGACAGACACCATGGTCCTCCATGGGGAAAATGTCACATTCTACTGCAAGCATCCTCGGAAGCAATGCGGCTTCACTGCATCCCAGACCTGCTTTGATGGAAACCTGGAGCCACCACCCTGCTACCTTGGTAAACCAGAACAGCCTACAAAATGCTATTTATCATCAATCCACACCAGTTTAATATTAATGCATTGTTTTCCAGAGCCCACGTGGTTGCAATATAAACTTTTCCCTCATCGGCTGGTCTCAGAAATCGAAGCATGTGACCCTGGTGACACGGAGTGAAGACCTGCACGAATGACCTCAAACCATCGCACCACTCAATATGAAAGTCATAAACCTTTCCCACCACACCGTTATGCATCATATTCCTATTTGCCGCAATTACGATCTGTTAGATGCTAAAATATTTCTCACAGCTCGTGTGAATAACTGTCTAAAGCTGTCTTCTGCTTAAGGTCTTGTAGAATTCAATGCTGTTTTTGGCTTTTGCATATTCTTTCTGCATCCCATCATCCTGCAGGAATAATCACAAGTACTACTTTGATCCTCGTCCAGCTTGAGCCATTGCATGCTGTAGAAGCAACCCACGCTGCATGCCTTCATGAGAATGTATGTATGGTGTATTAATACATACTATACCTGTTATACCCATAATGGTGGGTTCATGGGCCCAATTTCTTGACTTCACTTTAATATTCCGCTGTTGGTTTGTTTGTGTTTTTGTTTTTTTTTTACTGACGCATCAAGTCTTGAGGCTTGAAAGTTTTACAATGTGAGTGATTTGAATAAAAATAATGTGAAAAAGGCTGGTTATCTGTCTCAGAAGAAGTCCTCCTGTGTCCTTAGCAGGGCTGCAGGTTCAACAGTACTCATAGGCTGAACATGGCTACTGGTCGGACCCGGTAGGCTGCGACACCATAGCAACTCCCTTTGACCCCTCCCTCCCTCCCTCCCTCCCTCAGCATTCGCAGCATCACCCTTTTACACTGCACAGTCATATTTGGTCCTCCGGAAATATCCTCAGCTCGGGTAAGCCAGTCCCAATGCAGCCAGCGTATGGGTGGAGTATAGTTTTAAATACAGTTTTAAATGTATCGAAAGCGTGTCCGGTGCGTGTTGCTGGAATAAAACAACCGCGCGCAGGGAAAGTTTGCTCTGAAGCTGCGCGCTCGGCGTCTCGGACCTTCAGCTCTTAAAATGGCTGGCTGTAGGTCCGAGGAAGATCCGGTGCCGAAGGGATGGATCCGATCCACGCCGCGACTGTGTGTAAATATATATATTTCTCTGCTCCGACCGACGCGTTGGGGGTTTCGCTGTCCCAGGTCCGAGAGCTGTCAATGCGCACACGCGCCGTAATAATTCAGGGATTTCGGACCTAGGACTGTGCGTAATGGCGTCCTCCACGGACAGTTCTCCTCGGTTTATTCCCAGAAATGTTTTTGAACGAGCACGTTCAGCAGGGATGTGAGAAATATTAGGATGCGGATTGAACATAGCATCTCTGTGCGTGTGGGCTGCGTGCGGAAGATGGGCAAATGTTATTTATCGCGCATCAGTCGGACCCCTCTATGATCCGGCGCTTTTCTCTGAATGATCGGCTCGGTTCGAGATGAGCTGAGTTATCATTTAGAATAATGGAGGTTAAGCAGCTAAATGATAAGGGTGGAGGAAGAGGGTCACGGTATATTCCGCTCATTATTTGCCTGAGGATTTAGGAAGCAGATCTGCTTATTGCATAGACTGTTAAATCTCAAACGCTATTAGGGAAATTGGGTTGACCCCAATAATACTCAGACACTTAGTTTTCCCAAGCAAAACTGCATCGGTTTAATTACCTTTCTCTCTCAACAGCCATTAGAAATATTTAATTTAATTTTCTTTCATTCTAGTTTGGCTCTCTGAGGTTTAAACACATTTTTTTATTTTGTTTTTGCATGCAAATAGAAACAGGTATGCCCCAAAATGGATTCTCAGTTGGCCTCAGCCCTGACCAGTGGCAGCCTGGAAGTCCAAAATGGCAGCCAGTGTGGAGAGGGATCAAGGCCAGATACAGAGATTTTTTTGGACCGAAAGGATAAAAGCTCACCCAGCACCAAACCAGGTAGCCTCAAGTCCTGCCCTGTCAAAGCAGGGGGGACTTTCAGGCAAGATGCTCAATCAATCAATGGGGAAAAGCCTGAGGTGGGCGGGACTTCTAAGCCAGCCTCTCAGGAAACAAGCAAGATTGGTGGGTTCAGACAGCCAATTACAGTGAAGACTGGAGTGCCTGTTCTGCGCAGGCAGCCAATAAGAATAAAAATTGTTGTACCCCCACGGTGCAAGAGGCCAATCACAAACTCAGCCATAAGCCTGACCAAAGACTGTGCTTTCTCACATTTTAGGGGACCTGTTTTAGTCCCTGCTGGAGCAGTTATCAGAGAAATAAACGGAAATAAAATCCATTTATCAGCTATTAAAGATGAAGAACAGACCCTAGTAAATACTTATCAAAAGACTGAGGAGGAAGCGGGAGCAGAATCATTCCAGGAGACAAAGGAAGAGATGGGAGATGTTAAAATTATTGACATGGACGGGATTGAAACTGGTTTTATCTCCCACACTAATGCAGTCCAAGTACTGAGCCGTCAGGGGATTAGTGAGGGATATACAGTCACAGGCAGTGAGCAAGATATTCCTCTTATTTTACAAGAAATAAACTTGAAGTCTTTCAGAACATTTAACGAAGTGAAAATAGATGAACAGACAGAACCGCTGGATCTGAGTCTACCTAAGAAAAGAGAAAGTCGAGAGAAGAGATGCGGGCGTTTCTTGGCCGAACCTGGCTGTGAGAGCTCGCTGATCATGGAGGTGGATGAATATGAGGGCGATGGGGACAGAGACATGGTAGAGGAGGATGATGAGATGCATGAAGAATCTCTTCTGTCTCCATCTTTCTTTTCCACCTCTGCCCTTACCGCTCTCTCCTCGGAAGACTGTGACACTGAAAACCTTCTTCTCATTGATGACCAGGGAATCCCGTACACTCTCAGCCCAGATGGCCTCAAAGTGCCGCAAGTCGATGCTTCCACATCAGACGGTCCGCAGTCGGATCCAGCGGATACAGCAGCAGTAGAGGAAAAGGGGCTGTCGCATCTGGCCACACAGGCTGATCTTAGGCTTAGCCAAAGTTTAGATAATGCACTAAATGCACCTTCTGATGAGCTTCTCCTCTCCACCGCCCCTGCCAGCGTTTCTTCATCACCAGGTATTAATGAGACAAAAGCTCCAGAGGTTTTTACCAGTTTGATGACGAACTCTTATCCCTCAGCTGCTACAGAGTCGAACATTCATTCCGCTCAGGAGGCTAATCCAGTTTTGTCTTCTTCTGGGATGTCGCTCCCCGCCCAGCCCATCCACATCCTCAGAAACCCTTCAGCCAATACTCCTCTTCTCCTCCTGTCTTCCTCTTCATCTCAACTCTCCTCAGCTCCAGTTAGCCTCTCTCTTCCTCTCTCTGTAACTCAGACTTCACCCAGTTCTTCCACCCCTATGTTCTTCCTCCTCTCTTCAATACCCTCCTCACCTGGTGATTCCACCTCTACGTCCGCCCCTATCACTGTCCTTGACCCCTCGACGGGTCAGTTGTCCCAGATTAGCACGACCTCAGCCCCTGTCAGCCTTCCTCTGTCTTCTGGTCAGGTCAGCGCGTTGGGATCACCTCCGCCGATGCTGTCTCACCCTGTGATACGACTGAGTCCCAACAGCTCCCCCGTCATCCTGTCCGGTGTAAATAATGCAGCCTCTGGCCCTGTTCTCACCTCTCTCGCTGTCCCTTCATCCACTCTTGCCCTGCAGGATGACCACGCCAGCACAGCTCCCCTTATTCAAACTCAGATCAGCTACTCTGTAACAAACCCTGGAAGTGAAGCCATATCAGCTGAAGAAGCCTCAAGTGAAAACAACAAGCCATCAGCATCCTCACCACAACCACACGCAGCATCTTTAGAGCCCTTAGAACAGCCCATTTCTGAAGCGGAGGCCCAGTCACCATCCTCTGACTCAAAATTTAACTCCTCAGACCTCCACTCTACACATTTACCTCTGGATGACCATCTCTACTTCTCTAACATGGCTGCTCCTCCATCCCCTCCTATTGGACCCATCCTCTCCTCAGGCAAACTTGACTCCCTGGACCCCCTGGACCCCGTCTCTCCTGCGGAGTCTCCTAACAATCTGGGCTCCCGCAGGGTACTGTGCTGCCAGCTGTGCCCACGGATCTTCTTTTACCTCTCTGATCTTGAGCGCCATGCCATCACTCATTCTCAGAAGAAGCCTCATGTCTGCCAGCAGTGTGGCAAAGCTTTCAAACGCTCCAGTCATCTGCAGGTGAGCACGTGCTTTTGCAGAAACCACTTAAAACTGGCACAAACTGTCAGAGCAACGACAACACTTGGAGGCAGAACAAATTTTAAAAAATGTTTTAAGGAAGAACAAAAAAAATAATCCATATTTTTAAAACAAACTGAGATTTAAAAACTCGGAAATGATAAAAAATGGTTGCTTTTTATTTTAAAAAAGTGATAAAAATTAGGAACTGAGTCCAAAAATAACTGATTTACAGTTCTGTCAACTACTTTGGTCCTTCTGATAAAAAAGAAAAGAAAAAAGTATATGTTCATTATCTCTGTTTTACAGGTGCCAAGCATTCATTTCTGTTTGCTGATCATCATTTTAATTAGAAAAACTAATTAATTAAATAAACTTTTCAATTTAGTTGTCATTGTCCTTTATATAATGGACTGGCGACCTGTCCACGGTGTACCCCACCTCTCAAAAACTATACGGACAAGATCATTTCCCTAACCTTATGTGTGGCTTTTTGACCAGGCCTGATCTAAAGTGGTTCGAATTATTGATCAATAAAGTAATTTTTTTTAAAATTTAGAACTCATTAATAAATTTACATCCATCTTCCATTCTGCTTCATCCAATTTAGGGTTGTGGGAGCCTATCCCTGCAATCACTGAGCAAAAGGCAGGGTACAGGTTGCCAGTCCATCACAGGGCCAAAACACACAATCACCCCTAACGACAAATTATAATGACCAATCATTTTAACTGGTCACAATTCATACAACTCCAAAAAGAAAGGCCACTGTCCGATTCACGGTTTAAACAAGCGACCTTGTTATTGTGAGGCCACAGAACTCAATACCCACACCACAATGCAGCTTGTTCAGCTAATTAACCTGACAAGAAAACCAAACTTAGCAAGGAAAAAATGCAATAAACATCCAACAATATATATATTTATGAAAAAAACCCTAAACATGTTCTCAGGTTGCATAGTCATAACGTTTCACAGAAAGAAATGCAGGAATTCTGAGCTTAAAGGCACAAATTTGTAGGGAAAACACCTCGTTCCCTCTGCCGGCAGGATCGCCTCATCACAGCTCAGACCTCAGTGGAAAACGAAGGACGCCTCCTGCACACAACACTGAGAAAGCCCAACAGTGTGATTTATTACAGTGTGTCTTGCTGCTGCTGCACCACAGCCCCTGTTTTAATTAGATCTACTTATACAGCCCTACATCTGTACACTAAGTTATTGTTATTGATCTAGAAATATCTTCACCTTCTCCAAATCGAGTTATTTTCGTCCTAATTTACAGCAGCGTCTTCATGGCTGGATGCGTATGATGTCATGATTCTGTGCTGCAATCACAAATATGGCCTCTTTACTGTATCTGATTACAAATGGTAGTTTAATTAGCTCATCTATTGCAGGCGTGAGCAGTAGCATTTGTAGTGAGTCTCTTTTGGTAAAATGAAGTGTTGTGGTTTCCTGTTATTTTCATCATAAATTAACATCTTTTTTTCCCTTGTAATTTAAATCTTATCTCCTCTGTTCCATCTTTAGCTGCGTTGTAAACAATAATGTTCTACCTCTTGGTTAAAAGGACCAACTCTTTAATGATTTGTTTGTACATTTTGAAAGGAGTTTTTTTTCCAGTCACTTGAAGGTAATCATCCACTCTTCCTGGTGTTGTACAGGTGCTTCACAGTGGGTTGTTGCATCCGTAGGTAGACTCCAAATACTGAGTTGATACTTCAAAACTCCCTTGCAAAAAGAATCCCTCTAAAATGGATTTTTTTCCCCTGCAAATTTACATAAGCTCATATCTAAAGATTGTCACTGTACAAAGGCTTGTCATTTATTTCAACAGAGACACAAGCACATCCACACGGGCCAGAGGAACTTTGTGTGTCCCATCTGTGCCAAGCGCTTCAGGGAGGCGGGGGAGCTCCAGCGCCATCAAAGGGTGCACACCGGAGAGAAACCCTACCAGTGCCAACTTTGCCACACGCGATTTGCTGAACGCAACACCCTACGCCGACACACCAAGCGCAAACACCCGTATCACCAGGTGGCCATGGAGATGCTGAATGAGCGGAGAGACAGAGGAGGCGGCCGAAGAGAAGGGGGAGGTGCCGGTGCAGCAGGAGCGCACGAGGAAGAGGAGAGCGCCGAGTGGTACAGCTCC
Organism: Pseudomugil gertrudae; assembly: GCA_037177535.1. NCBI lineage: Eukaryota > Metazoa > Chordata > Actinopteri > Atheriniformes > Pseudomugilidae > Pseudomugil > Pseudomugil gertrudae. The sequence continues at coordinate 11,168,956 of JBAMHV010000006.1, read as the reverse complement.
ACCGTGTCTACTTTAGATAACTCTGAGTCTGAGATGGAAACGTAATTCTTTGGACTAATTGAGGTGGATCATATCTAACTATAGTTAAGCTGCAACTTTGATTAACATTCAATGAAGGGAGCACTTGCAATATTTATTCTGGGTTTGTAATGGCAAATTATTTATATGAATGTATAAAATTATTATCCCATTTAATGGGCCAAATGTAAGCCTTTAAAGTTTGAATTAGATCTCTATCTCGGAAAGGGTGCATATATGAGAGGGGAAACTTACGTGAGCAGAAATTTATCAGTAAAATACTAAATGTTTCTGTGAAGCTGCGTTCACATGCAATCTGTGATAAAACCCTAAAGTGCTCATAGGAACATGAAGCTTATTTAGTCTAACTCTTGTGTATATATAAAGAGTACTGTTTGTAAGAGCTGCACTTCTGCACTATCTCATGTGGAAGATATAATCTTTCCTGCTGTCAGACACTGTGAGACATTTGCACTTGCTTCATTTGAATTCTGATTTTTTTTTTTACATTGTGAGTGAAAATAACTTTTTTCCCCATGCTTATTTTAATTGAAGGTGTTAATTTTATGTATTTAATCCACATCTTGTAAGAGTGTGACCAAATGTTTTTGAGTCATTCTAACCTACACGAGGAATTAAGTTTTTTAAAAGGTTATTTCATGTTAACTTATTGGAATAAAATTTTCACAGCTATAATTCAGTCGTTGCCCTCTTCCCTATATTAGCTGCTTTCTCCTTTGATGTGTTTTTTATTAGGCTACTCTGAAGATTTGAATATTTATTTAACATGATTTTTTTCTTAAAAAAGATGGTAATCACATGCAACTCTTTTTGGTAATGAACATCACAGCAAGGGTTCGTATCTGTCGTTTAATGCAAGCTAATCCTCCGTTTTGATTTCCTTCTCCACATTAATCCACAAAGAAGAGACTTTATATGGATCTTTGTGATAAAAAAAGATTAAAGAGTCGTGAAACTGGTTGGGTGTGCAATCTGGCCACTTGGACGGCCTCCAGGGAGTAATTGAGTTAGTGATGCAGCCCTCTGTTTTTTGCACTCTTTCAATTTTCTGCTCCATTTAAGCCATGGAGCCGAACAGAACTGAGCTCAAGAGAAGTTTTTAAATACTGTATTGCTCAAATAACCTGAGTGGATCAGCATGGGTATCCCTTTCCTTATTTCTCTACTGGCTGGTGCACAGATGGAGAGCTCCAGTCTGCTGCTTGGCCTTGTGTTTGAGCTTAGAAGACCCAGTTTCACAAAGGGTCAGTGAAACGAGACGGGTGTGCAGATTGCGAGGACCAAAGGTTAACTAAGCAGTTTATCTGAGAAAGGAGGAGTGTGTCGCTGGGGAGAGGCGCTGCTTGCTCCAGCGCAACTGTAAAAGCAAACGTTCCCGTGCAGCATGTGCACAAGATGCAGTAAAATAATGCTGTAGTAAACTGACTCCATGCAACAAAGACATATTGGCTGTTGAAGGTAGAAGTATGGATGTCACTTGTACTGCCAAAATGAGCCTAAAATAACGTAAGCAATCATTTTTAAACAAACAAATTCTGTCTGCTGTCTGTCCAAGTGTAAAGCAGGAATATTAGACGAGCAGACTGGATGTGAGTAATGACTACAGAGAGAAACGTTTGATTTGTGAAGCAGCGTTTAGAAAGTGCTGGTTTCCGGCCAGGCTGTGGCTGCACATCAGCAGTGAGAGTGATTATATGTCAGCCAGAAGCTGCTGTAATTCTCACTTTACAGATTCCAAATGACAAACAGTCCCTGGGAAAGATTCTGCACATCACACTGCCCCTGATGTGTTGCTGACTTGTATGTCACCTTGGATAAAAAGCATCTGTTAAATGAATATAGTTCTGGTTCAGCTTGGCTCATTTATGTCTTTGCAGTTTGGTTTGTCCAGTTTCATCAGCATGTTCACTGTATCCTCCTTCCACATGCAGGGGCTATCTGCTCTTTTCTCTTTTGTTTTACAACAACAACAAATCTTATTTATTCTATATAAAAACTATCTTTTCTAACTTGTTTGATATTTTTTCTTTCAGTCTGTTTATTGGTATATTTTCTTTTAGATTTTTATGTTGTACAAACCAAAACATTCATCAGTTCTCTTCAGTTTTAAGGATTTTGTGAAATAATTGTATCACTGTGACGTCATGTAATATCGTTAAACTACGCATATCACAGAAAGCAAATGCACACAGTTCTGCCGCTCCTTTACTCACAAACATTTAAAACAAACAAACAACAACAAAAAAGCCAAAATGTTTCCATTGTCAGTTATATCACATGTACAGAAATGGTGCAGATGATTAGGATGGGATCTCTCAGGCCAACAAAGAGCAGATAATACTAAAATTATGCAATAAATCATTGCAAAATGTTACTAAAATAAACTAAATGTTGGTCTATGGTGTGGCAACAGATAAGTAAATACTTTAATTAAAAAAGAAAACTAAAAATAATAACTGAAAAGATTTTTATTTATTCATTTTTGTTTTTATAACTATTTTAAACCAAATGGTAGCTTTATATTTGATGCAGTAACAAGGTCGAAGCAACTGGGTCAGGCTCATGTTTGCACAACTCGTAATCATTTGTGAAGTAAAATGTTTTTGTTTAGTCTCCTCTGGTTCCAGTTCACCAACTGAAATGACAAATCATGACAAAGAGGCTGCAGTTTCTGTTTCTGGTGGTGGTAAATGTTTGCAACATGTCTGTGCAGCAGGCTGTGCTATTTTGCACCTGCAGCATTTAGCTGTGGTTCAACTTCCATCCGTCATTATCTGTTCTGCTTATTCTGATGAAAGGGTTGCAGGTAGCTGGAGTCTATCCCAGTTATCATCGAGCTGCTGTCCACAATGAATGAAAGAAAAAACAAAGATTAGCTTGGCCTGTACAGTATGCCATGCAGGGATGTGCATCCATACTGTCATTGATGCTGACTGATTAGCTCTACACTGATAACAACCTAGCTGTCTCTTCTTTTCTTTAGCCTGAAAGTTATTTTTCATATCCTATAAATGAGCAAATAGTTACAAATCTGGATCTTTCTTCATTGTATTTCTCTGCACAAGAAGTTTTAACTTGCAGATGCAGAGTAGTTTCTGGAGACCCTGACCGCTGTTGTACACTTTACTACATAAACGTTTCTGTTTATCATCTGCGTGAGTGCTCAAAGATAATGGGTACTTAACCAGACATGATAACCTTCTTCACTGATAATACGGATATTTTGTGTAAAAATTCTTTCCATTTAAAACGAGAGAATCTTCTAAGAAAGTAAGAAAGTTCTTACTTTACTTTTAATAATAATTTCTTGCTCATATTCTCAGGGAAGAATGATTTTATGAGAGAAATGGGTCACAATTTTTTTTTTTTCTGTTTTGAATCTTATTGAAGTGATGTGTCCATATTTTTGGGGTCATTGAGTGTTTAGCACTTATATCAGTACTCTTCTGTCAGAAAGAAATGGAACACACCAACACAAAACAGCTTCTGTTCCCATTAATTAACACCGCTGGGCTGCTGTAATGCTTCCCCTACAAAGTCCTCACTGCATGATCATGATGATGAATATTCAGCAGACTGAGTGTGTGAAATCATCAGTCCAGCTGGACTGTGTGTGTATTGTACAGTAAGTATGCCTCCATGTCTGTGAAAGTTGGTACTTATCCAGCCTGCATAAAGCTTCAAAGTGCAGTGACTGACAGACAGATGGATGACGGACAGAGTGAGAACAGAAGTCTGCAGAGAATGTGTGTTTGAAATTAGCCTGTGTGTGTGTGTGTGTGTGACTGTGTTGCGTGAAGTGGAACGGGCAGTGGGCCCTCTGAGTGGCACAAGGCACAGTGCCAAGTGATTGAAGTGATAAAGGTAGAGGAGGAGAGGAGAGGGGGACGAGAATAGATCCAGTGATGAATGACCAGGCAGAGGCAACAGATGTAATGAAGTGTGGTAGCCTGGTATATTTTATTTTCTTTTATCTTTGACATATTTAGGCTTTTGATAAGTTTGTTGTGTATCTGCTCTGTTACATCACAGAGGTGCCATTATTGCTACTGAGAACCAAAGTGATGAAAAGCTAAAACTCAACTTAAGCATTTTTTTTCATCCTGACGTGCACACTTACAGTGTTATTACAGTGTTTAACCACGTGAGGGCACACTTGTACTCATGATGAGCTGCATGTGTTTGGCCTATCCTCAGTGCTTCAACTCTCTCAAATGGTGGAGGGATACTCAGAGCAGGGTGAAAGGCAGGAGACAGAGCTGGGTCTACACTTGAACTCTGCAGATACACTGAAAAATGTATATAATCAATATATGAAATCACCTCTTCGTGGTCAAATACAAACACAAAGAAATGAAAGTTAAACAAGACCCCCTTTCACTTTTGAGGTTTAACGTTTTAAGATGTGATGAGAGAGTATTCTGGTTCAGATCTTAAAATACAGACAACACAATTAGAGTAATAATACTTGACATATTATGCAGTAATTATTTATTCAATAAAACCAAGTCCAAAAGCAGAAACAATGACTTAAAAGGAATCGTGTACTGATCCGGGATATTTTACCACTGGTTATGATGCCAAAGGCATCACAAACGCACTGCACGTTT
>JBAMHV010000006.1:11146661-11162558 GCA_037177535.1 Pseudomugil gertrudae | reverse complement strand
GTTTGTACTTTTTTTAGCGTGCGCAACGAGTTTGCACGCGTTTTACTACACGCAAACCTTTAGTAAATCTGGCCCTCTGTGTGGATATGTGTGTGATATTGTAGAAGGCTAGGAGAGAGAGGAGAGTAACAGGTGTTAATCAGAAAGGGAGTCCCGGCTGCACAGGAGAGGTTGCAACTGTGGTAGGTAACTGGAGAAAAATGCAATTACATCACCTGTCTAACAATAATGCTGTCAGAGATGTCAGCATTTGTGTGTGTGGGAAATGCACTAACAGTGAATGAGAGGAGAGGCTGTCAAAGGGGAGATTTTATGACCTTACATAGTGGCTGGATGGATCCTGAAATAGCTTTCATCTATTAAATTTAGGTTCCCATTCATTTTGTGGCCCATTAGTTGTTCCATTTTGTTCCATGGCAACCTTAATTTGCCCATGCCGTGCTATCTCTGCCCTGTGTTCTCTGATTAGTGAATCCCCACATCAGAGTCATACTCTCCACATCAGATAAAATAGCTGCAACCCTATCAGCTCTCTACCCTCTACCCCCCCTTTGGCAACTTTTCTCTATCTTCCCTGTGTCACCCTCTCTGCCTCTCTCTTCTCTATGACCTGCTGAACCAGCACACGCCGGCCTGTCTGTCAAACCGACGGAACAGGTGCTCCAGCTACAACCTACTTCCCCCACTTTTTCCCCTCTGCAGCCAAAAGCCACTCACATACACGTGTATAAACTGAACACACACATCTGCACGGAAGAAATGCTCCTTGTGCATGTTTGTTCAGTCCACTTGATCAAGGAGGTGAAAGTCTGGCGATTTTGCTTGGTGCTGGAACTAATACCTACAGTAAAATATGCTGACTAACACTGACTTACTGACCTGTGACTTTCTACCAGTGTCACACACACATGTACACACACACACACACTACTAAATCACTTTTAGAGAGAGACCCAAAGGTATCCTGACAGGAGCATATGAGCCTGCTGCAGTACATGATCTGATGTGAGTCCAAAACACTCCTGGGCTTCTCTTATTGCTGGGTAATAAACCATCCACTTAGCCTTCTTTCACTTTTCTATCCGTCACATTATGTGTCATTTCACCTGCTCACATGAAGGAACTGCTCTGACTTCATCAGAGGTTCCACAATTTCCCAAAGTCAAGTGCAAACAAATGCAGGAACACTTACTGTCTTGTCCCAGTCAACCACCCAGCAGATGGATGGGTGACTGGCTATGAGGGAAGGGAAGGAGGGGGGTGAGGTCATGATGGGGGAGGGGGGAAGTTTGACAGTCCCTCGCAGTTGGCACGAAGGATCCAGGATGCTTTGGGGTGGACAGGGAGAGGAGCAGAGGGGGCGAGGTAGAGGCAGAGAAGTTTCTATCGGAAGGGGACGAAGGAACCACTGATCCTTTTCTTCATGCATCTGCACCTGTAGGAACATCTAGAAAAACGGACACGTGTGGAAAGAAGGCAAAAGGAAGAAAAAGGACATATGAACATGAAAGAAAGAAATCATCATTAAACGCACTACGAACATTTTTCCTTCTCTCTCTTCCTCAGTCTCTCAGCTCTCTCAGTTTAATTTTAAATCCACTCCAATTTCAGCAGAAGGACTCAATTCTCCTTTTTCTGTAAGTATTCTCTTTCATTCTCCTCCTTTTATTCTCTGTGCCTTCTCGTGCCTCAGTGCCCTGCAGTGAGACAATGCCTGGCCTGAGATCTCAATCAACTTCTCTTTTGACTGCACCAATAAGAGAGTCGCCTCATTTTGGAGTCTTTATGTTAATAAGTGACATGTTTCTATGTGTTTATTAGGCTGGGAATGGGAAAAGCACTGTGTTGAATTAGTACAACCGCAGCGCTTCTAAAGCATGTATGTGTAGTTCTGTTAGTGAGTGTTGGTACATTCAGGCCTCCTCTGGGTGTTCTGGTGCTGGCCCCTTCAAATCAATATTGTAAATGGGGCTGTGTGTGCACACTAATGCATCTTATGTAAATTCCCAGCTCGCACTATGTGAGATAGCACTTCTTCTTTTAGTGCTTTACACTTTTTCACCGTGCAAATGTGTTGTGCAACGCTGTAGGTGTTGTGAGTTCATGTTTGTCCATCACAATCAATGTCCTCCAGCCCAGACACCTGGGTATCTGCTGGGGGTCCTGTCTCTGCCACTCATGCAAGCTCGCCTCCCCTCTTCTTCCTCTGGCTCCTAGCTTGGTCTCTTGTCTGTTTAATTCTGTGTCGTTAGCTCGGTGTCTGACTGTGGGTGGGCCTCTGTGACTCTGTGTGATTATGACAGGCTGTCTATAGGGAGACATGCTGTTGCCAGCGCTCTTCACCTTGAATTTTGGTTTGCCTGTAGGTCTAAGACGTCTCTATCTCTCCTTCAGTCTAGCTCTGCTGTGCCGTGTGTGTCTTTATCAATATGGTTTTTTGTCTATCAGTGGATTAACAAGCATCTGTCTCTCTGTCTCACTTGCTTCCGCTGTTCTAATTCATCCACAGCAATAAGAGACAGAAGGAGAGAGGCCTGTTCCGCCTGGTAGGGCAACGCCAGGAATCTCCTCTTTCTCCCTGCTCCACTTCCTCGCTCCTCCACAGCCTCACTCCAGTATGACTCTGCTGGCCTCTGAGAGGTCGCTTCTCATCCGGAACAAGTTCCGCTCAGGTGAGGATCAAGCAGGCATCAATCATGCCGGTTAAAGCACCGAAGGAATTATGTTACTATGACAGTGGCTTTACCACTCAGGCACAGTTTACAAAACTGCTATCAGCACACCCACACACGGTGCTTGTGAAAAATATCGACTAAAGGTCCTTCTGTCTGTTGTGTGATCAGCGGTGGAAGGATTTAGTCAGATGGAGATGTGAGGGCAAGATGCAAAGATGGATGGCCCCAAAAATGAAGATGTCTGCTGGATATTTCTTGAACCAGGACAGTAATTAGTTGTGCTTGTAGAAATTTTGACAGGAGGGCAAACATGATTTTAGAGCTTGATAATGGCAAGTATGCAGGAATGAAAAATCAAGCTTCTGTCTTGTCCTTTACTAGAATATCCAGTCTCTGATTGGTCATTTTATCTTTGTTTAAAGTGTGTGCCAAACTACCTCAAAGCGATGCATTATCAAATGACATTTTTTCCATAGCTTGACTGAGTACTAAATACTATCTTAATCATATTCTAAGCACGCTGAGCCAGTACTAAACAGTTTTGGCTCAGTTTGCTTGGAAGTGTGTCATGAAAACACTGAAAGACCACTGAGTGGTCAAAGAGAGCCTTCACCTACTGGCGTAACAGCAAAATCTTAGCAGCATCTTCCGTGTTCTCTAAAGCCAGACATATTAGTTTAAAAGTCTGATTACATGGACCGTAGAAACACAAGAAAAGCATACATGGATGATGTATCCGTGTGCAAAGACTGGGAATCCAGTAGCACATACAGTACGGTGTCTTTTCTTCCTCATTTGAGTGGGGTGAGTGCTATAGCTCACAGCTGTCAAGTTCACTGTGGAAAAATGTCAAACACTTCTCTAACTCAAGATACACTGACAACCCTCATCCACACAGGAAATTTGGGGGTCTTCACATGACACTGCGATAAGAAGCCCATCTTGCCCACAGCTAGAAAAATACTGTCTGCAGAGAAAACAAAGTAGAATCTGAGTTTTGTCATATCAAGCTACACAAAAACAGCCAAACTCCATCCTTCTAGGCATGACTCATAACTCTGCTGCTGTCATAGAAACACTGACAATAACAACACCAGACTTCTTTGAAAATGAATGAGGAAAGAACAGCTATTTTGATTTTGATGGTCACTGGAACACATTAACCAACCTATTATTGTCATTGAATGACTAAGGTGAATGGTCAAACATTTTATCTCTGAAACAACATTTTTGATTGAAGTTAATCTTCTTGCACACTGAAACTTACATTAACCTCATCTGTACACTTGCCTTAGTGCAACAACATTGGCCAGACAAGGATGTTGGGACAGACATCATAAAGCTTCCATCTTAGACATACATTTTGGATGTTTAAGTAGCAACTTTCTTTTTTATAAAGTCTGTAGTATTGTGTACATGTGTTGCACTGTGCTGTCAAATGTAAATTAAGCTTCTTTGGAGTTTTGTAACTCGGACTTCGGACTATAACACACTGAATAAAAGGGAAAAAAACACAAACATGTGATATGGGCCCTTTAAAGGGTCACACATGTGCTTGAAAACTAAAATTACACCAAAATAAAATCAATAATAGGTCTGCTAATAACCTTTCACAGGTGTGGAGTTATTCCAAAAATCTTTATGTCACGACATTGTGCTAATAATTTAAACACATCCAACACTCTGTGACAGCCGACAACCTTTCCATCACTGCAAAATGTTTCCCCACAAGTCGTGGTGGCAGCTGAATTCCCAGGCAGCTGTCGTAAACGGTTGCAAAATAGAAAGACAGAGAAATGACACACAGACAGTCTCTTAGGTTTACAAGCAGCTGCTGGAAAACGTGAGTCTTTAGGCAACTATGAAATCATGTGGTACATACTGCTGCTGAAAGGGAGCACTAATTCAGTTTGACAGCTTTTGTTGATTTTTGGCATGAACTGTTAACAGTGCAAATGTTACCAAATTAAGCATCAATATGTTCTGTGAAATGGTTAAAATTATAGCTATAGATTTTTTTGGCATGTGATCCTTAATGCAAAATGTTAACTGATCATCATCCAAAGTTGCATCTGCCTTTAAAGTGCAAGTTGCTCCACCAGAATACCCCTGAAATAATACACTGTAAAGGTTTTAAAGAGTGCCAGGGCCAGGACAATGTTCCAGGGCATTTTTAGGCAAGTTAAAAAATAATAACCTGTAATATGTCAATTGCAATTAGATTAAAAGAGAGTTTTTTGTGCGTCCTCCAGAGCAAATAAAGAACAAATGACTAAAATACAGCAGGCAAACACTGCAACGCATCTTATGAACACAGAGCTCAGTATGAAAATCTCCCTTAAACCCGGATTTATAAACTTTTGTTATAAATTGTCAGAGAGGAAAGAAAGCAGGAAGAGTGTAGTTAGCTGCATAAATGAGCATGACGTGAGCAGGAGAGGATGTATGAAGGGGTTGCAGAGAGAGCGGGACAGCTGAAGGGGGGAAGGGACCAACAGAAATAGGCATACTGAGAGATAAATAGTTACTGCTTTCAACCCCCCTCCCCTCACATGCAGTCCTGCCCTCCCCCTGTCAGGTCTCAATAATTACCTAAACGTATCACAGGCCTAGCCATACCCTCCCTCACCTGTTTGTGTATGTACTGAATCTTAATGTGTATGTGAATTTATGTGGAGTGTGAATGTGCACAGACATTCAAGGAGATATATAATCCACACGCAATGCAAAGTCATGGGTAATATGAGTTTCAAGGCCATCTCATTTAACAGTGAGTGTCTGTCTTGCATTACTTAACTCTTACCTTTCTACAGTGCTTCAGTATAGCCAGTCCCCATAAAAATGGTTTTGCACAGTGAAATCAATCCAACTCATTACCGAACTGCAGTGTACACCCAGTTTCAGCTTTTTTCTTTTTATCTGGAAGACATGGCTTATTCATTGCTTTTTGTCTTTCAGTCCTGCAGTTGAGGATTCAGAACCGAAGGCTGAGTGAAATCAATGCAGACTCAGGTTAGTCTCTGTGTATATGTATCATTAAAGCTTCGATTGATCCATCTACGCTGTATAACCGCTGGTTGCATTTCATATTAATGATCCTCAAGTCATCTGAAAGATGATGGATTATTGATTGCAGACTGTTTTGAGCAGGATTTACTGTATTGTCCTGCTTTTACTCTTTTACTTTTCTTTTATATAGTTGGAGAAATGACATGTTTAATAATACATCTTAATCTACTTCAATAGTTCCAGAATAAACAAAAAAAACAGGAATAATATTAAATGTCATCAAAATTTGCGTAATTGGTGCAAATATGCATGCATAAAAACACAATTCTGTTATTTTCCATTTAAGAAACAAGGATGATAACAAACAGGCAACATCTGGTTGGTTATTTTCATTTTTAATTAAAAGATAGAAAGGTAGATAAATGACAGATAAAAATGGAGGAATAGCTGTCTTTAAATGTTTCTAACACTAAAAACCAAACAGAAAATCATTTTTCAGGAACATCTTTTTGTTGTTCTCAAACATACTGTGATGTTGTAGATTTGCAGGGATGTATTTAAAGGTAATACATATTTGATGCATTCTTTTGTGTTCATTTAGCTTTTTCTAAAAGTAATTTTGAGCATGTTTTAAGAAAACAGCAGTTCTTTTAAAAACACTTTGCATTTTAATCCAAGACTTCTCTGCTTGTCTAAACAGGGTTGAAATCCACCTGCTCAAATGCAAAAGCAGAGAAAGGCCAGAGTGAAACTCAGGTGAGTGTCACACTAGTTAAACTAGTTCACTTTAAGTTTGTTTAATTTCTATCAGGAATCTTAGTAGTGCAGGAAATGATATGTTAAATGAACTGTTGTCTGTGGAAGATGAGCATTGCTTTGACTTGCTGTTTCCTGATGCAGCGCCTAACTGATGACGGAGTCACTCAGAAGTTGCCCCCTTGTGGTCTGAACACTGAAACTGCACAAGGTGATGCCATGCTAACTGTCTCTCGTCTCCTTGCTTTACATGTCCCCGAGTAGTGCACATTGATACACTTCCCCTCTCTCATTCTTTCTGCCTGTTTCATATTATACCTATGCTGCCCTGCTGCACAGCAGCTGGGAGGAAATGAACTGCGTAAATCTTGCAACAAAGACTCTGTGTTTTATTAGCTGTCAGTAAAATCAAAATGAGAGCTTGCTGCACTCTGTAATGCTGCATCACAACCAGACAGCAAATACATCAGTGACTGACAGCGCGATACACCCACCAATCCAGGAATCAGTCATCATTTTCAGCCAATAATGACATCTCACTTTCTCTTTAATCTTTTTTTCTCTCCACACTTTCTAACCCCTTTTCTATATTTAAAGTGCTATTTTTGTGGCCTTTCAAAATGTTTCATTTCTTTTATAGTCCCCCTTTTCTGCATAGAAAGGTGTGTGTGAGTGTAAAATCCAAAGGGAGCAGATTTCCCTGTGGGGAAAATGTTTACTATCTTCCACTGCTCCTGCTGGCTCGATTTGGGACTGATCGCCTGTGGCTAGACGGCTGTGCACGCTCACATCACATATGCTTGGGAATCCTGTTGCTTCTCTTTCTCCAAGTTCCTCTCTTTCCGCTGATCTCCCATCTGTCCTCTTTTCTCCTTTCATTCCTCCGTCTGTGATCCCCCCATAGAGAGGACTGTGAGTGGGACCCAGAGGCAAAAGAAGGCTCGCCAGTCGCAGGACCTGACTGAGAGGATCCTACATCCACTTGCACCTGCAGACCAGCAGCATGAATGCCCGCTGCCTGCGGAGAGCAGTGAGTCAACACACCACTGGGACACTAATACAGAGTTACTCAGAATCTCTTCGTTTTCAACCCATTTTATTCTTTACTAGCATTTTGACCTTGCCATGTTCTTCAGGACTCGCTTCATTCTCTGCTGATGTCTTCGAAGAAGACATCGTCTCCTCAACCACCGAGCAGCATGGTTCTTACCAGTCACCAGCTATTTCCTCATTACCAGGGCTCCCAGGTGATAAATCACTAAGTGGTTGCTCCCCTGTGGGCCTGAGTCTTAACCACAGTCCCAGTCATGCACAGGTGAGTAAAAAAGAAAAAGAAAAGTCTGACAACTAATTTTTCACCAATGTTGTTAGAAATGATTTATCAATATGAAATTCTGCCTTCAGTCAAGGCTGATGTTGCTCCCAGCAACTGCGGGCATAAAACAGCCTCTAAGTGCAACAGTGGATGAATCAAACTCCATGGCAACAACTGGGAGAGCAAATGGGATGTATCTGACCTCTCAGACTGCTCCCCTTCAACCAAAGGTAATTTTTTTCCATATAGGGTTATGTTTGTTTTCCTAAAGGTACATTTGCAGATCCTGGGCTACATTTTGAAAATATACAGTTTACAGTTCAAACCTTTTTCTTCAGACTTACCCCAAACCCAGGGCTTCAAAACACAGAAACCTGCAATGCTTGTTCTTGAGGGCTCACCAGTGTACTGTTTTTAGATGTAACATTAATGGGTGGCGGGCGATTTTATGTGGGTCCTCAAATAAAGTACTTTTCCTTCAGTCCACAGTACTGATCAAAATTTGAATGTGCCAGTAACCTATCAGAAACACAAGCTTATTAATTTGTCACAACAATCATGGTTACAGATTTTTCCTGAGCTGATTTTAGTCAGACTCTGGGTAGACCAAACATTTGTATCCTGTTTACTGCTAAACTTAACAGCCACCCAGCCCACCATACTCCATAGTGTCTGTTAGTTATTAGTCTCAGTAAGTGTCTGAAAACTTAAGAAACTGCCACATTTTCCTCAAGTCAATCTGTTGCTTCTAGTCAAACACACTTCCTCACACACATCCACTCACTCATTTATAACATAACTACACTACTGGATGGAGGAGCGTCTGATTAGCAGGGAGTCAGGTTAAACCATCCTTTCCCTAAATGGAGGGTCCCCATAGTGGTCCTAAGATCATTCTGAGTGGCCAGATCACTGTAAAATAAATATAGTCTACACTACATTCATATAAAAAAGTATGCATTTAAAAAATACTTGCACCATATTGAAATCAAAAGTTTAGCATTTTCTTGGTGAGAAAAGCTGATTTTTTACTATGTGTGGACACTGTTTGTGTATGTGTGTGAATATTTTTCTTGTGATAGTATTCATAGAAGCTGTTCAATATACAGTATAGAAAGAGCGTAGTGGAGGTCTTTAACCTAACACGGTCATTCCTGTGTTTTCTTTTTTCCTGCTTTGAATACATGGCTCTTCTGTAAGCTGCTCTGCATTCATTACTGTCAATTTGTTCTTCTGGGGCAAGCTCAGTATTTGCCATGTAGGTTAACATATTCACACACCAGCATTCTCTGTCATCTGGAGATTTGTGAAACATTTACACATTTCTTTAAACATATAACCTTAATGTGGGGTAAATAATGTCAAGCAATAAACATGAGCTGACATTTTTGTGCTACTGTCCATGTGCTGTTCTTTAAATTACGCACCACCACCGCATCATGGAAATGTCTGGATATTATATGTGTTTACAGACTGCTCGCCCTCACAGCCCCACCTGCTCATCTCTGTCCCCTTTCCTAAACTTCAACCACCTTCCTTGTCCACGGAAAATGAAGGACACCAAACCAAAAATGAGGAAACTTAAATATCACCAATACATTCCTCCAGACCAGAAGGCAGGGTCTGGGACTGGAGGTACAGATATTACTCATTTTTACTGAAGAAAAATGCTTTTCTTTGTTCTTATGGCGTAGGCTTTAATGTGATATTTCTTTCCAGTGGGGGGAGGCAAACAGAAAAGCCCTACTCACTCTGTGGACCCAGCTTATTCCCATCTCCTTAAACAGCAGCAGGTCTTCCTCCAACTTCAAATCCTGCAGAACCACCACCACCAAAACCACCACCACCAACAGCAGCAGCACAAACAAAGAATACAACCACTCCAGCAGCCTCCTGTTGCACCCAGGTATGCAAGAAAGCTGTGCTGATAGACAGCCAGCTAAGTCAATGTGAATAAACTAAGCAGAACTTTGCTTTATAACAACAATGAAAATAAAAACATTACTATATTTTGCAAAAAGATGGCCTTTGTCCTTCTTTTAGGGATCATAATGATCTTGTGAAGTCTTCTGGAGCAATGCCAGTGAATCATCAACCGGTTCCTGCCACAACAAACCACACTCCCACTGAAGCAACCCCTGCATCAAAACCTGAGCTTCTTCCTGCAAATCTAGTTGATTTAACAGTAAGAGAAAGCTGCGTATCAAGATTTAGTCCTAAAATCTGAAAATGTTTGAAACATGATTTGTTAAAAACAGTAAAAAATAAACAAACAAACCAACAAGACAATGAAGCAACAAAAAACCCAACCCATAACACTCTTTTTCCTCTTTGTCACCACTGTTTCTCCTTCCTCAGGTGTCGGAACTGCGGCATCAGCTGCGTAAGCGAGGCCTCCCTGTCTCTGGCACTAAGCCCACCTTGTTGCAACGTCTTCGTCCCTTCCAGCTTCCACATGCTTCCCTTAACCCTGCTCCCTTCTCCCAGCTGGGTACCAGCCTAGAGTCCCTCACTCCCTGCCCCCAGCCGCCACCCAGCCAGAGCCCTGGCTCAAGCCCCAGCTCTGGACTAGATTCACCCAGCAGCAGCCCGAACCCACAGCTGTACATCCAAGATGAGGGGATTCCTAATGGGATTCTCAGTGACACTCCGAACAGAGTTCCAACTGGAACTCTGAGTGCTGTCCCAAATGCATTTACAAATGCTGGTTCAATCAGTTTGGCAGGCGAACAGTGTGGTCTCACCAGCGCCGTCTTCTTGGCTCCTGCCAGCACTGCCTCAGGAACTCCAAGTCCCAGTCTACCCATGTCGTCCTCCTCCCCCCTACAGTGTGGGACTCCCTGGAGAACTGAGAGTGAGCAGCAGCAACAGCAGCAACAGCAGCGAGAGCTGAGTGGAGAGCTGGAGATGAGGGAGAGGATAAGGAGTAGGCCCAGGGACCGCTCCATTCACACCAGCAATGAGGTGAGGACAGGCAGACTTGACTTTTAAATCTGGGATGCCTGAAAATCCTTAATCCTTTAAAGATTGCCCTTCATTAATGAGCTTCTACAAACCTCTTATCAACCAGTCCTGTGAGGGATCCCTTCATCCGTTCCTGCAACAGGATCCAGGATGCCCTAGAGGAAAGCCAGAAACAAACACACAAACAGAGGTGCTGCTTAATCAGGTAAACAATCTACACACTTCTTTAAATGCATATAAATAATTATTTTCTGAGGCACACTAAGGTAAGCATGCATTAACTGCCATCTGCCAGCTAATGTCTCCCTGCTTCCTAATCAGGTGTACTGTTGCCAGCCATGCGATGTGATTGGCCATGACTTTGAGCTGCCAGTGCAGATTACAGCAAGTCCTGTGCAAACCTTACCTGGCATTCGCAGCTTGGAGGAAGAACTGCAGGAGGCTATACAGAGAGCACAGGTTAACATTTGTAGATAAAAGATTATAAAGAGATAGTTTAGTTGGGTAAAACTGAGACTCTTATTCTCTCTTGACAACAGATTGACCCTCAATTGTCCATTGATGACATTCTGGATGAGTCTATTACTTTTACTGGTGGGTATCCTACACTTATTTAAAATAATATTTAAATTATTTGTATTTCTTCCAATGTCTTATTATTTTTGTTGTCATTTTTCTAGGCACCATCGATGTCTTAGATCATAAATCCCCTACCCATTCAACTCCCGACCTGTCTCCTTTTCCTCAAACTGGGCAGACCCAGTCTTTCGAGCACCACAACAAGGATGACACCTTTCTGCCCTCACCTCTTTGCTCCTCGCTTTTGCTGGAGCTTCCCCCATCTCCTGCTGTAATAAACCCAAACCAGGTTGTCCCAGCTCTTCTACCTCCCCCAGTCTGCACCACTCCTCGGCCATACACTGGGAAGTCGCGGAAAAGACGGGTTCCGACCCCATTTGATGCTGCTGACTGGCTCGAAACCCTGACTTCTGGCCTATACCCTCTTACCCCGCCAAAAGCTCCCTTTGTTGAGCCTGATTTAAGCCTGGATTCAGATCTGAATGTGAATCGAGTGCTGGATCTGTTGATAGAGAAATGGTGATGACATGGGGGAAGTGTGCATTTCATGTCATGTAGTCATATTGAGCTGTGCACTGTCTTTTAACGGACATGAATGGGGTATGTTGTTGTCATGGTTCTTCTTAGGGCACAAAGTTGTTGTTAGTGTTCTTAATTGTCCATCATGGATAGGCTGTCAGTCATTGGCTCCACATAATGTTGAGAGCTTGATTCATTGCAGTCACCAGATCACACAAATGAGACAATGAGAGCACAGATACACAAAACAGCAATGAAGCCTATGTTTACACAGACACTGCAGACTGCTTTTTATGGGCATCTGGTTTCAGTCAGTAACAGCAAACAAGCATCATATCTTTGAATTGACACACTCAACAACACAATGCTTGCAGTGCAAAATAAAAGCAAACCTGGAGGCATATTAAGTTAAACATGCTTCCTGGCTGTGCTGGGATAATGCTGTTTCTGACTTATCTCCAGAACCTGTTGTAGGATTGGGTTGAGTGTGGCCCCTGGTGTAGATTCAGTCATTGAGTCCAAGCCATTCATAAAGCCCATTCAGGGTGTGTAAAAGCCAGACAGAGCACACAGCTTGTGTGTGGCTCCAAACCTTAACCCCAGTGCCAGACACACAGTCGGCATGCAGAGGGAAAAAGCTGGCAGAACCCACAAACAAGAATTGTGTGCGTGTTTGTGAGTGAATGTGCTCATGTATGTGTTTTAAGCATGTGTGAATTCAGCCTGTCTGATGTGTGAGTGTGCACACAATCTGCTTTTATCTGTATGTCAACAAACAAACGCTTCCATGCACATGTATTACCATTAAGCCAAATGAACGTGTAGTTATTTGTTTGCAGACAGTTAAGGGTGCCTGCATGTGAGTGGTATGGCTGATCTTCACATGACAGAAACAAAGAAAAACTGAATTTCTGTGTCCAGATTGTGTAGTGGACATTTAGCTGTCGTTTCACTGCCAACAGGCAGCATCTCTAAGGCAGATACCAAGTGTAATAGTCTAAGCAACCACATTACTTTGCTCAAGTCACCATTATCCAGGAGAGCAATCAGGCAGCCACAGCCAAAAATACATCCTACACAAATACTCCAGTCAGCAGAGTGAGAGTTTCCTCACCACTTTGCATAAACAGGTGGTCATTTTGTTTCCTGATTAACATCCCCAACAGTGCTGGGTGCTTAACCTTTTACAAAAACAGCTTAGCACCATTTATAACCTAACACCAAGGCCACACCTGTTCCTGTGGTGTCAACTAATTCCACAAATATGTCACTGGACATGTTAAATGGCTGGTGTACATTTCGCAATACCAAAAGACCAAATTTGTCTAGTGTAAAATCATTGTAGAATTAGCAGAAGACAATAGGAATGAATGAAACTTGTGACCAGGTGCCTTTCAGTCAAAGCTGATAGAGAACCAGCATTTTTTAAAATGGTGACAGTAATTTTGTTTTTACATTCTACATGATTTATTGGCCCTGCAGATATTTATTCATTATTGTTTGCATAATACACTTTCAGTGACATGTCTATTCCCAGTCCTACAGAACCAAATGATATTAATGGATCCAAATCTGACAGAGGTTAGCTGCCATTAACCTTTGCTGTATCACATAAATGTAATTCAGATAGAAGATTGTACCTACAAAAAATTTTACTCTGACCTTAATTGGCTTTTTATACTATCAATCATTTTGAAGAGCTTTTGATCCATTACTGTTTAGAAAATGTGCATGATTTTTAGAATTTAAAAGCTAACTGAAAACCCCTCAAAAACCTGTTTGGCACCAAGTTAATCAAAGTAAAGTGATTCTTGTAATATAGTTTAGTTTGTGTCAATGACACAGAACTAAATATGTTAATGTCATGTTTCAGACGCTGCAGCGTTTTTGCCCTTTATGTTGTCACCATGTTGTAACCAGCAACAAACCGAGAGTTATTGGAGACTATCTGTGCTTTGGCAGATTTTTAGTTAAGCTCAATAGCTTTACGATGAAGAAATTATTAACGACCCCCCCACACATGCCCAAAAAAAAGAAAGAAAAAAAAGTAAATATTAATGGATGGCTATGATAATCATAGCAAACCAATGTTGCTTTCTGCAAGAAAAGAGAACGAAAAAGAACAAACTGTTAGGAGAGTAAGATGCTACCTCCTGCAAACTTTATTGCTTTGTTGTTAACATGTGCTTTCTATGTTTCTTTTCTAAATTTCCAAACACTGAAGCAGTTTACTGCAACACCCCTGAGAAACGACTGTAGTCTCTGGAGCGTTGCAGGTAACCGTAATTCAGTTGTCCACTTGCTGCTATTATTGCCTCATTGTGAAAACGTGAGACATAAATAAAATTTTTGCTGTTATTTATTATGCAAGTTGTTTGTGCAAAAGGCAACTTTTGTCCAAAATGTATCCAAAAAGCATCAAGAAAATTAAAGTCTTAATAGATTTTCATCCTGCTTCCACTGTTTCTTATATCTTTGTGGAATGAGCAAATAGGAACATTTCCCAAATGATGTCTTATCAAATATGGATGATCACAAAGTAAAGTAAATATGACTTTAAATCAATGTCCTTTTTTAATATCCATGAAACATCACTAATATCTACAAGGCCTGATAGTTTGCCTTCATAATAAATCAGCATTATACCTAATTTGGCAATATAGAAAATGGATAAAAAGAAATTAATGACATGAAAAATACTATCAATATTTTTCTTAAATGAAATGGATGGATATTAGAGATAGCAGAGGAGGAGTAAGCATGCACTGGGTAAGGCTCCTGTTATTGTTTTATGTCCTTAGACCAGTGGTGGCCAACTCCTGGCTTAATTAGACATGCGGAAAGCTTAACATCAAACTCTGCGCATGTCTGCTAATTACCAACTAATTTGAGTCAGTTGTGTTGCAGCAGGGAGAATTTCACTTGCAGGATTGCGGCTCTCAAGAACTGGAGTTAACCACTCCTGCCTTAGTGTATCACAACAGGCATCATATTCCCATTAACCCTCATGTTGGATTTTAGCAAATAATTACAAAGCAGTGGTCTAAGAAAAAAGCTGTCACACAAAACGCAAACGTGCCTCACCTGCAAAACATTGGAGAACTTATCAGCTATTACAAGCTAGACGACCATCTCTGCAGACTTCATAACGAGGCCTTTCAGTTCTGGAAAGCAAGCTGGGCAATGTCAACACTTAAGTGCTGGAGCATAGCCAGAGGATATACGCCCTCGAATCAAAAGCCAACCTACAGAACAAGCGCTCCGTGAACCTGGAGGCGACTTGCTCCGGGCAAATGGAGAGCAATGCCAAACTGCTTGCAAAGGTATGTTACCTGGGGCCTCGTTGAGTGTACAAGCATTTCCTGGCAAAGGGATATGTCAGCTTGTAGGCCTACTTGTGCAGGAAAAATGTGTCAATTTAATCGCAATTAGTTCCCATGTGTACGCACAACATCTAAAGGTAGAAAACGACAGTGGTCTTGGCACCTGCATTATTTAATTGATCGGAATAATGAAAAAAGTGAACTTTCAGAAAAAGAAGGAAGCAAAAACATCGAGCGAGTGATTTCTAATCCTGTGATAGACAGGTGAGAAATAATCCGATTCCATTAAGAGTTCTGCATTAATTTGGCCTCTGTGTTGGAAAGTTATATTAAGTACTGTTCCGATTTATATAAAAGTAGTTTGACGTTTGGACATTACCTGTTGTTGGTATGAGCAGTGTATCAGCGCGACATCACCGTGTTGGATGCCTCGTTTTCCGGCCCAAACGCTTGTATTTTCATTCAACCAATCAAAGTTGTAATGATGCTGGAATGTGTGCAAGTACCCTCATATCAACTATAAGTATCCTTCTACTCCACAAAACATCTAAAAACCAGTCAAGGTCAACCAAAGACTTTCCGGATAAACGTTCCAGCCTCTTCCAGCTGCAGGTAGGATATGCCCGTGTGCTAAATGATTTTTTAAAATGTTTTTTCTAGTTTTTTTTTTACAATGTAGTAATTTTATACATTAAAAGCACATTGTTTCAGAGGATACAATAACTATATATATATATATATATATATATATATATAT
>JBAMHV010000006.1:11131586-11146561 GCA_037177535.1 Pseudomugil gertrudae | reverse complement strand
GCGCATTTGATTGAGGGGGCAGAATGTTTGTTTGAGGGGGCACTGCCCCCTCTTGCCCCTGCGTAAAGCCGGCCCCGCTGTAACTGCTTCTGTGTTTTGGTAATTCAGAACACAGCTGAACCAAATTTAGAGTTGGGTTGCCTAAAAGTTTCAGAGGACCCAGAGCTTCCTGGTTTAATGATGGCTATACTTAGTGCCACTCGTACTCCATTGGATCCAGTGTGAACAGCAATATGTTTTTATCAATCAAGTTGAGTTTGGTCATCGTAATAGTTTTGGGTGGGTAAAACTGGAGCAATGCAGGCTATGGTTTTTGGGTTCTTATATTTACTGTGATGTGCAGAACATGCGTTTTCTGAACGATGCGACTTCTTTTTCCTCCTTCCCAAACAAGAATCTGCATCGCTTCCACCATCTTTGAAGCTTTATTGTAGTTGGCAGATTTTGCTCTGTTTGATTGCTGGATAGTCCATTTGTAAGTGAACCAAGCTTTCAAGCAGACCGGAGTTTATTTGGTCTGCATCAGTATGGTTGGTGTTCATATAAATCTTACGTTCTCTTGGAAGCGGACCAAGGTCCCATTTTTTTAATGCCACATGAACGGGAGCAGTGTAAACATGCTCTAACAATTTAAAGTGTTTCTCTTTGTCTGGATATAGAAGTTTGAGTTGTAAGATCATGGTGAAAACATCTGCACTGAGCACCTGTTATATGATCCATGGTGCTGCATGTATTTCTCATAATATTACAGATTAACTTCTGAACCTGTCTCAATCTGTCTGACTAATTATTAGTTGAGAGACCTTGAGATTTCACAGATGGATGGATAGATTCTGGTTTGGGTTTGGAAGGCAGACACCCTTCCTACCCTTAGTATCAAGCTTAAGACCTACCTTCTTAACAAATCTTTTATAGTAAGGGATAATCCAGCCTCCATTAGTTATGCAGCTATAGAAAAATCTCATTATGCACTGAGTACTTTATTTCTCTGCTCCTTTTCCTCCATGTATAATTATGACCATATTAACATCATTAATGTTTGTCCTTTTTCTGCAGGTCTTCCTGGGTAAAAGTTGCAGTACACATTGCTCTGTTTTTTCTGTCCTCTCTATTCCAACCAGTTGAGGCAAATGGCTGCCCTCCCATTCTGCCAGAGGTTCCTCTCCACTGTTGCCTCATGCTTGCTCATGATGGGAGATTAGATAGAAGACAAGATTCAATGGTATCTGTCGTTTTCCTTAGCTAGGCTATTGATTATTAAATTGCTCAAATTGAAGTGGCCTAAAATGATGTGAAGTGGTGCTATAAAAATAAAGTTGACTTGATATTCCTATGTTATAAAATGACCTTTGGGTGATTAAAAAAATGTTAACAAATAACATTTATTATTTATTACTCCTTACCCAACTTTTCTTCTTTACATAGTTTTAAACTGCTATGGTGACATGGATAAGAAACTGCACCAAAAAAAGTTTGAGCTCTTGTAACTTGAGGTGAAGTACATTAAAGAAATTGAAGATGGCTGTTTTTACACCTTCACTTTTTGTGTATTTCGCTTCTATTAAAAGTACAGTTTTACAAAGGTGTGCATCATTGGGGCAGAAGATGTATGAAAACAATGGCACATTTGGATGACTGAAAGTTTAAATCCACTATTATCCACAAGAAACTCCTGCCCCGAAACCCGGAAAAAAAGACTATTTACCTGAGACATATCCTGCTCACAAGCAAAGATGTCTTCAAGCCACCCAAACAGAAAAGACTGGGAAATAAAAACAGGCCTAAAAGAGATGTTAACTTGTTTTTAGCTTTGGATTAACTAAAAGTTTGTTAAATATCATAGGTTTAATACGTCCTTTCACTGTTAATGGTAAATCATCCAAACTGTTCTAATCATTACATTAACAATACATAGCTCTGATGAGTAAATAGAGAAAGAACTCCAAGAACCAGTATGGCTGTTATTAAGCTCTTTGATTGTACAGCAAACCAAAGCTGCACATGTTGGTAAGTCTAACAATGCCATATCTGTGTAGAGACATGCCGCACAAGGATAAATTAAGACGAGAGTATCTTCTCTCAGTGACTCTCACACCTAAGGGTGAGAGTGTGTGTTTTCACCTGGGTAATACTCCAAATCTGTGACCAGGGCGTAATGAGAGATCCTCTGTCGTGGCCCCCTCTAGCCGTTTCACATCACTTCCTCCTCTTCTCTCTGTTGCAATAACTGCTTCCTGCATGATTTCATGGGAATTAAAGGGTGGGCTTCATATGTAAAGCAGGTAGCTCTGGCTGAGATGTGATATGGTCTCTTTCTCCCTTTTCCCTCCTAGCTTCCTCATATCGTCTCTAGGGCCAGGGCTGGGTAGGCTTTGATCACTGGCAGAGGGTCGCTATGGTTTGATTTCTGTGGCAGTCCTCTGAGAGGTTTGCTCTGCAATTATAAACTGTGTGAGGGAAGGTAGGTGGATGTTAATTTTTCTGCCACTACTTTAGCCTGTGTGTCTGTTGGAGAGAAATTATAGTGAGTACAGTATGATGTGGAAAAAGAGGCATTGGATGCAACATAAACACGAAAGCTGTAGAATCAATAAAATAATCTCCTCTGAGAATTGTATGCCTACTACTCACATAGCGCACGTAGGACCCTGAGCTGCAAACATATTCATCCGTAGCGTATTGCAGTTACCAAAAATCATTCACTGTTTATTTGTTTCTTGCAACCTGGTGAATAAATAAAAGTAAAAAATGTAGCTGTGTTTCCCACTTTTAGGTTTGTTTTTGGTAAATTGTCAAATGGAGACATGCGGGATGACCAAATTTGTTTGTCAAAACAGATTTTTTTAACAAGTTGTAATTAAAAAGTAATGAGACTGGATTGGTGCATCCATCATCCATCTGTCATCACGGGTTTCTGAGATAAAGTAATTCATTAAAATATAGATAGCAGTTAGACCAGTTTTACACTCAGGCTCCTTTCATTTTTGTCTGTATAGCAAGCTTACTTTGGAAGAAGTTAGAGTTATGCTTAGCTTCCTGTTTCAGTGTTACGAGGACTTATTAGAGATCTTTGTCATAGCAGGTACTGGCTGTGTCAAAAATCACACTTTCGGTAATTTAACTGGCTACCAAGGGAGTTTTATGAGTGTACAGTCAATGTGTCATCATAAATAAATGCTTTAAGAGACCACAGTGGTTTTTCTCCATGAGTTCCAGAAATTATGTAGCCTACATAGTGTGACTGTAAAATTGAACACAATGAGTTAAAACTTGAAGGTATTTTTGTGATGCAACACAGGTATTTTAACATTTTCACTCCAGGTAAATGGGTATGCAGTTTTCTGCTCTGTTCAGATTAATCACATCAAAATGAAACATTATCTACATGCATGCGTGCTGCATTAGTGGTTATAAACATTGTATTGCTCTCTTTGTACATTGTTGAATACTTGAGTACACTATAATATCATTAATCATTTGAAAAGCATGAAAAAAACGGCAAACACAATATAATTCACTATAGTGTGAATTAAGTGATTTTAGACAGAAGAATCCTGATGTCTCCCAGCGGAAACCAGTGGAATGGTATTTCCAGTTGTGTTTGTTGTAGTGGGCTAGACACACAGTTTACCACGCAACAATTCTGCTGTGTGTTTCTGCACCTATGTACATTATGTACAATATGTTCTTTTTTTAAATACATTTTTATTTATTTTCTTTGTATTTTTATTTAGTTAAAAATAATATATTTATATATAAAATAAATCAACCAACCAAAAAACCAGTATGTCTTTTGTTACTCGGTTATCCTGGACACTGTATCTCACTCACAGCTCAAGAACCTTTAAATAAGAACTTTTTTTTTGTTTTGTTAATGGACTGGGCCATGTTTGGTAAAACGCATTCGGGTTGCAGTAAATGACATGTATTGAGATGTTGATTTGAGAAATTACTTATTTGTAAAATGCAATTTCCACACTGTAAAGCACATTGAACCAGCACTGTAACAAGACCTCCCTCAAGTGCAGCCATCATCAATACACTTCAGTCAATACACTTTCTCTGCTATAGCATGGCAAGAAGTTGGTTGTAAAGAAAGTTTACTGTGCTATATCACCGAAGAGTGATTGACAAGCCACTTAGGGGAGACAAGCCAAGATTATTCAGCAGTGAACTTAAATAGTTGTTTTGATTTATGATGCTTACTTTGCCTCATCTGTCAGCTATGTTGGCAATGCACTGATATTTGTTCTTGTTTACTCCACAGTAATTATAGCTTGTTCCTAACGTACTTGGATTGAATTAATGGTTGTCAATTAATATTTTTGTTTTTTTTTCCATTGTGTACATTTAGACTTTCTTGTAACACTTATAATTTACTTTAGATACAGTTTAGGGATTAGGAGGAGCATTTTTTAAGGACTTAAGTTAGGGAATTTTCTTTGTGTTTTGATGAGATGATTGGACACAGGTAACATATGGAGTTTAGCAGCACTGACATGATCAGGATTAGCTACTGTTTTCCAGATTTTCCCTATTTTTGCTTAAAAAAATTAAACAGGTGGATATTACGAAAGCAGTGTGGCCTCCTTTATTTTATATAGTTCATTATTTGTACTTAAAGCAAGTGACCCCACACATTAAAATATGTATGCTTCTCTCGTCTTGTTCTCACTGGCTTGATGTTAATGCAGATGTTATTTACAATTCTGCCCACAATTATGAATTAATTTGTTCTCTAATAATGTTTGGCTGATCTTTCTTAGGTTCTAGCTTTATTTTAGCCTCACAAGGACCTGTAAGGTACATTTTTTTTCTGTCTGCAAAAGAAGAAAAGTTATATGAATGTCAGCAAGCAGTGTAGTCCGGTGGCTATAGCACGTACAACCCAAGTGAAACAGCAGTCAGAAAACTCAACAGTCTTTAGCTTGACAGACAAAACACTGATACTTTTTTGGGATGTTTTTAATAGATTTTGGTTTGAGATTAGCTGTAGCCAGAGACGAGACCAAAAACAGCTGTCATCCCCAGAGAAAGGGGACATTACCACACTTGGCCACCATTTTTAAACGATTAAGAAAGATGTAAAGACATGGCAAAACCGATTACGATTCTTAATGCATCTTAATCTTAGCAGATATTATGGCAATGTTTGGACATAGTGTCTTTCTTTTCTCAGAAAGATTGAAAGTTTTAGAAGAAGGAAAAAAAGTCTCGCTGCATAATTACCTCTGGACAACATGAGGGTTCGATAAAACTAAAGACATCCTGCTTTCTGAAGTAAAAACTATTAAATGATTTTTGCTGCTCTACTCTGAGAATGTGAAGGACACACAATAGATCTAAAAAATGCTGTTCTCATTATTTTGTTTGCCCCAGAATTTTGCTGTGACAACGGTTACATATCAATAGTTTTCTGTAAATTTATCTGTATGCCATTTTTCAAATTAAACGAATTATTTATATAAGGGCAAGTACCTGAGAAGATACAGCCAGTTTCACGATGATAAACCATTGCTATTAAGATGCTGCTGTTGTGAAATTAACTAATCATATCCTCCCAATAACTAATGTGCTTGTGGTTCTCTCCTGAGATATATCTAACTAGTTTACTTACATCTCTTTGGAAAATCTGTTATCACACAGTGCAAGAGACGAATATGGAACATGTCCTTAAGCATAGCTTATTATGAAATTACTGCTGTGGGAATCTATCCTCCACCCTGTGATCTGACTCCTAATGCACAAAACCATGTTTCTGTGCCACATTCTTGCTAAAGGGACATGCACAGAATGTTTTCAAAGACAAGGCAGCATGCAGCTTCAGCCTCTGAAGCAAGCATGCCCTGAAACTGTTTAAAGTAGCCTGTGTCTGTGTCTGTAACTAGAGGCTTCTCTTGCTTTTCAGCACTACCACATATCAAACTGCATGGCTGGTTAAGCCGAGCAGAGCTGGTGCTTTTGTTTAGAACTGTGTGAGATGGGGAAGGCTAATTGGACTAATTAGCACCAAAACAAGGCTTGACTGAGCGGCCTTTCTATACCACATGTATTTAGCCTCCTTTAGTTTGAAAGAAATCCGCAGGGAGAATAGAGTATCATTTTCAAGGCTAAGCCAGTGTGGCATTATCAGGCTCTGTGCAGTCACAACACAGGTGGAAAGACTTGTTTTTGATGTACTGATGCTTAAACTAATGCTTACCACAAAAGCAGGATCCTCAGCAATGGGAAGAGTATTTCCTGTAAGGCCTGTGCTGAGCCTCACTGTGCCCTGTAGGATGAAAGCCTAACAAGCATTACAGTTTTCAACATGCAAACTGCCAGGACTTAATATTACAAAACTTTTAAAGGTTCAGTCTACAGTCCTAACACCTGGAGACTTCCTGAAAGCAAGACAAAAATTGCAATCTGCAAAATGATCAATTAAAAACGGTTAATTTTAGATGAGCATGCTTAAACTTAGTGGAACTGTGCTTCAGATTCGAGTGAGAAACTTGAGGGGCATCTGAAGATTGTGGATCTCATTTGCATCATTTGCCTCTGCAGTTTCCCCACATCATATGTCTTAAATGACTTCTCTGTGCAGCTCACACATTCCTTTGTAGAAGCACACACACAAAAGTAACTTGGAGGCTTTTGAAGTGCTCTTTTCCAGAAACTATCTTTAGAGCCTTAGCATGAATTGGCTTTGGGCTATTTACTGGACTGTAATTATATAGCGGCAGCTCATAATTTTAAGGCTAAAAAACGGGTGTGGGTTTTTTGAATATTCAATATCAAAAGTGAAAAAGAAAAAGCATTGTTTAATACCTCTTTCCATTTGCAAAACCTCATAGATGAATATTGCTAGAAGCATTAGGTTATGATGTTCAATAATTATGCAGATTGTGGGTGTAACACAAAACTGTAGATAACTGTTTATATTATAAAATACTCATGTTTGAATTAAACACTGTATTGATTTGAATTTAAATAGCATGCAAGTCCAATCAATATCAATTTCTTGTTTATTATTATAACATCTGATCTTACACAATAAAATGTTATTTTAAAGTATAATTCCTACCCCATATTAGCAAACCTAATGTTACTTCAAAATTGTAAGTTTGAAAAAAATTGCAATGATCTAAAACTATTCTAAACCCACGTTAAAAAACATGTTTAAAGACATCACAAGATAACACAAAAATAACATTTACCTATTTAAGGTTTACAAGACATTTTGCACAAGCTGGAACTTGTTTACCTCTGTGTTGCATCACCTCTTCTGTTGTGTATGGTAGTGCTGTTATTTCACAATTACAATATCTTGATTCATATGGACTGTATCAGTTTATGTGCCGAGTGTGCTAGAATTGTCTTGTAGATGCACGTGAAGCCTTTCCTTGCAAAGATATCCTCTAAAAAACAACATCTTCAACCACAGCTTCAAAGCTTGTTTTTATTGTTTAGTATTAATGGTGCCCTAACAGATGTGAAAGTCACTCATGCAATGCATCTTCAGATTAAAATAATAGCTGGCTTTTGTACTTTCACTAAAGTAAACTTAGATAAACCCTAATATCATTCTAGGACACAACGTGGTTCACAGCATGATCCTACCGCTTCTAGTGATCGAAAGAACATGCCCCTAATTAAGCTGAATTTCAAGATTAAAAAACTTTTGAACGGATAAGTAAAAAAAAAAAATAAACCTAAACTGTTGAAAATAAAACAAGCTGTAAACTTGTTTATTTCTAGTGTTTAGATGGTCTTTTTTTCAACATGGGGACTGACTCCCTTTTGCAGATTAGGGGTGAACTGTAATTCATTGCACCTCTGCACAGGCTTCCTTTTTAACAGCCGGAGAATTCAGCTTACATCTGACGCATGCGCAGTTTGTGAAATTGATTTATACTTTATACATTTGAGACCCCGTGACACAATTTTAAAAGATGCTTCTTAGTTGTTCATAAATTCACAAAGGAGTAGCCATAATCGTAAATTACATTTTGTAATCGGGACTTTTGGAGCAGTAATTTTTTGTATTCTCACAGACTAAATACACAATAAACTTTGTTTGTTGTTACACAGATGAAAATTTATGGCTTTTCATTTATAGACAAAAATTGACAATTCTATCTAAATTTACCAAGCCCAAAAGACAAAAAATATTTTTAGTGTTGCATTTCCTCAGAAGTGCTTCATTCTTATGATTCTTCATATTAGACTATTCTACATAACAAAGATGTTAATTTTAGAAACTGGTTGCAAGTGTCTGTTTGGTCAAAAGTGAAATCCAAACATATAAATGCATTTTATCTTTTATGAGAGAATCATCAAATCTGTTTTAATGAAAAAAGTCACATTTAGAGAGAATTTACAGGGCACTTTTATTCCTTAAATTTTCTGTGTGCATGTGTGTGAGTGCATTTCAGGTTACTCACAGTAACTTTAAAAAGGTTTGACACACACACACACACACACACACATCTCTCATTCCTGAGCATCTCCTCTGGCTGGTCATTAAAATTCATGTAAAATAGAGCCTTAAAAGTGTGCTGCTGGTGTTGTTTCTGTTGAAGGTTTTCAGGAACCAGTTCTCCTGCATTTTGACAGGATTAGATCATTTTGCATCTCATCCTCTTTGATTTATTGTGTGTCCTGTTTGTTAAATGTCAAGCACCAACGGGGGTTGCAGCTACTGTTTTGACAGTCTTGACGTGTCGCATCTGTGTGCAAATTTATAGAACAAGCAAACTTCCTCAGCCATTTATCACAATGTAATCTGTAACGATAAAAATAAGAACACAACAAATGAAACAATATGTGATATAATAAAGGATGTATAAATAATAAATCTGATCTATTGCATATGTCTTGCATATGGTAAAGCATCACTACAAATCAGGTATTTCCTTTTATACTTTTAAATATAAATTTACAGCCTTTCTACATAGCAAAACCTTGGATAACTGAATATGTCACTGTAGAAAAATGCAAACAAATCAGTCTCTTTTCACTGAACATGATATGAAATCACAAATCAGGACTGATATAAAATCATCCACTGCCTGCACCTGAACTGTAGATTCTTCCCTCTGAGAGTTATTGTCTTGTTGAAGCAAGATTAGAGCCGAGTCAGATAAAACAAAGCCTCTGCCACAAACCATCTTGTGTGTTTTAGCCAGTGTGTACTTATCTTTGCGTCTTTGTACCTGCAAAGGACACAGCTGAGTTCCAGTGCAAGATGTGCACTAGTCTGCATCCCTCAGCGCTCCACTCCTGCTCCCTGCTGGGTCTTTCCTGGACGCTGTGGCAACAACTCCTGTTTGAGGCCAAGTGTCAATGACAGCCCACCTCACATACTCAGCCGCTGTGCAGCTGCAGCGTAACACAACCCAACCTTGCCTCCAGCTGATAGCATTGTAATCATGAAAAATAGATGCTGGAGGTTTGTGCATGTCTGCCTGCTTGCTCTAGCGTGGGTTCATGTATGCATGTGTGCTTGTTTGTTGAGACACGGTGCAAGCTGCTAGGTTTATTCACCCAATGGCCATACTTCATCCATGTTAATGAGGATATAAGGGCTCCCATTCCTCAAGGTCGCACACTGTAGGGATTAGAACCCCCCTGCATCCTGATTCCATATGCTCTGGATATAACGATGGACACTCAGATTAGAATGACCTTGAAACATGTGGGGTGTCTAGCTGAGCAATCATGTAGTACATGATAACACTTGTTTGAGATGTTCTAATAATCAGCAGGGATCTTTCGCATCTTTATTTTATGATAGAAGAAATTATTCATATTTCACACCACAGGGCATCACACACGTCTGACACGGTGAATTTAGATTTGAAGAGCACGCCTGTGAATCTGTCAACAACAGCTGTGAACCTGTGTCCCATGAAACAAAAACTGAAGCAACCTGCAGAATGTTACATTTATAAAGAAAACTAATTTTACTGTATGTCAACTATAAGACAGCAGTCTTAGTTGAGAACAAAACTGCAAAAGCAAAAATGTGACCATAAAAAAAGACAATGTGTGAGAATATAATCTTTTATTGGTAATGTACTGGACCATTTCCTTAAATTATACAGAATTATTAATGCATTAAACCTGTTCTGTCTTCAGTCTGACATTGCCTATTCTAAAAGATTTCCAGGTGGTGGATGAGACCACCTCAGCTGCCTGAATCTTTCCCATAAAACTAAATGTGATATTTACATGCTTGTTTCTCTTCTGTCTTGTACTATACAGTACATCGCTAACACACCATCTTCACAGTATCACAAAATAATTTTGCACATAAATAAATAATATAAATGGTGTTTCAAAATTTGCCGTTTTCCTTCAAACAAAAATGAGGAGTGTCTTATCTAATAGTTTTTTCTATATGAGAAAAATATAAATAATATGCAAATAACATAAAAACAAACAAGCACCCCCCCCGAAAACAAAACAAAACACAAAAATAACCAAAACCTAGACACAGATGTGTGCATACAGTTTGTGTAACCATGCTAACATGCCTGTTTTGGGAGTAACGTCATGCATAGTTGAAACAAACAAGCACATGTTCCACTTTGTCATTTAAAGCCACTAAAGCGATCACTGCTGTGGATTTAAATATCCCTGTTTGGGGAATTCCTATACTTGGAGCTATTGGCGGTCCCTGTGATGGACTGGCGACCTGTCCAGGGTGTACCTCGCCTCTTGCCCAGTGATTGCTGGGATAGGCTCCAGCTACCTGCAACCCTTCATTGGAATAACTGGTACAGATGATGGTTAGATGGAGAGATTGAGCTGTTGGCAAGATGATTGTTTTGTTATTCTCCCAACGTTTTTTTTATTTTTACAGTACACCAGCACTCATTTCACAATCCCAAATGAACCATTTAACTTACTGGAGTGGGTGAATTTTAGAGGAGTTCCTATTTTTCTACATGTAGTTTTTTCTCTACTGAAATCAGAATATATAAAGAGAAGCAGGAAGCACTGTAGACTGATTTGTCTTGGTTCATGGATCAAGTAAAGCCAAATTATTTACTGCATTTAACAGTGAAATGAGCATTCATTCTTAGTCATTTGCAGACATGTGACAGGTATTGATTACCTTACATAACTGAAACTGAAACTCTTAACCACTGACTGACTTCATTTGCAGAAACAAGCATCCAAGAGTGTCACTAAGAAATGTTCAGCGGCCAAGTCTGACTGTCTAAGAAATGTCCTGGCATTTCTGTGTTGGTTTTACGGTTCCTGCTCCACGGCTGCCTCTTTAAGTCTCCAGAATGCTTCCAAGGAGAGATTTCCATGCTTGAGCTAATCTCAAAACCCAGAACCAAATCTTGAAAGTAGCAAGTGACTGGTTGTCTGTCAGGAGACATTTTGCTCCCTCTACCTCAACAACCAAACCAACCGAGCATGACCCCTTCTCCCTCGATGGGACATCCACATAAGCCAACTTCTCCAGTCCCTGCCACTCAGTTTTCTCTAAACTCAGCAATCCAAATTTACAGGACGGATGAGAGATGCAACGTCGTGCATGTAATAGGGCTCCGAACCTGTTCCAGCTCCTGAATTGCTTCCCCACCAAGCTGTTTTTTGTGTTCTTAACTGATGGAGAAGCTGCTCAACAGGGCAAAATCTTTGGTTCTACTGCTATCTGAACTAATTTAGAGACTGGACTGGAGACTTTTTACAAATAACATAGACCAAAGTATTGGCTTGGTTCTTTTTTACATCACTATACTTGATTACAGTTTAAAGAAAATTCCCTCCTGACTGTGAAAACCTGATTTAGAAAGTACCAGAAATATTTGTTCAGGAGCTGTTCTGCTTGGGTCCATCCTGTTTAGAGGAGGTGAGCAGGATTGATGGTAGGGTGCAACCAGTAGAACGCTAGTTTCTGAGTTTAAGATTTATGTTGCATGCAGATGGAGCAAGAATTTAGTCAAAGAATCAAGCTAATGTGAACAAATTGCTGATGAAATGCACATTGAGAATGTTTTGCTTACAGCTGCATTTATTTTGTAGGTTGAATATTCAATCTGCAGGAGTCAAAGGACTGCCTGTGGAGGTATCATCATATATGGAGAATTATTTCTCCGTACTGGATAGCAGTCTGTTTTACAAAAACAGATCTTAGTGGAGAGCAACAGGCTCCACAGTGATGCGGATTATGTGAACTGAAGGCTTTGACGCATTCGTTCCCCCATGTCTCTCCACATGCTCACATGATGCACACACTGCCCTTCAATACCACAGTATTTATTTTCCGTCTATCCCACACAACCCAAGCATGCCTCACTTTTTCTCACCCCTTTCCATTCTCCCAATCATCAGTGTAAAATACATCACCCTTGCAGACAAAGACAGATGGAGAGAGCAGCACCAGCCCCCTGCTCAGCTCCAGTGATTTATGCGAGTGTAGCACAGATCCACACACACACTCGCATATACAAACACCTTTGTATTCACACACACATATGCACGTGATCATACATCAGCAGAGGAGAATGCATGCATAAAAGTACGCAAGGGCTTGCAGGTGACACACGGGTGAATACATGACAGTACCTGTCCTGTTTAAAGTTAAATGTCAAAGCTCAAGGGTTTTTTAAAAGGACATGTGCATCCTGGAAGCTGTGGCAACAGAGTCTGACATCATTTGTTCCTTGCTATGACACTTAAAAAAGCTGCAGGCATATTCTTCCTCTTTTGTCCACCTGGAGAAGGTGTCAGTTACAACAAAGCAGTGATATAGTCAGCTGAGTGTTTAACAGCAAGAACAAATATTGGCTTCACTCTGTTAAAAGTCAAGCAAACAAGACTTTTTAAACTTGTGGATAATGAGCATATAACACTACTGCAGAAGAAGAGCGTGAAAGAAAGACAGTTGGTGGAGAGGTTTATGTGTTTGTGCTGTGTTGAGGTTTGGGGCTTGGAGCTATAATGGCATTGCAACAAGGGCATTCTTGCTGTACATGAGGCAACCATTTGAGAGTAAGGTCATTGTAACTCAGTTTTTTTTCTCTCATCCAACCATCATTCACACACACATGTGCACGTACACACTTAGAGCCCTTTTTAATATTAATTTAGCATTGTTGAGGGTTGGGAGACAGGGTGGCAGAGATGAGGTTGGAATGATGGAGGGTGTGCTTGATGGGGTACAGGGAGTGAGGAGAAGCATTCAGATAGCAGATGAGTAGAAAAGAGGAGAGGATGGTTGATGATGGGATAAATGAAGGTGGAGTGAAGGAGAAGAATATAAGAAAGGTACAGGGGTGTGTGTGTGTGTGTGTGAGAGAGAGAGAGAGGGGGATGGTGGTTGTGGTGGGGGGTGGGGGGATTTGGTCGTTTATCCAACAGACCAGGTAAGGGTGACCTGTTTGTCTCTGCCAGCCTCTGTTACTCCCCTGATGTCTCTATAATCGGTCTTTGAAGCAGGTAGACACGCTGACACACTGGTAATGGTAATAGAAGTTCACAGGTGCTCAAGGTTCATAACTTTCAGGGATTCACAAGAAAATAACCTAATAAAGTCAAAGGCATCATTTCTTATTTTCATTATCAGTTTTTAATGTATTGAGCTTGAAGAAAAAAAGTTGTACCAAACCCACTCTGGAACAGTGTTTCTCATTCCTGGTCCTCAGGATCTAGTGCCCTTCATGTTTTGGAAGTAACTCGGCTTTAACACACCTAAATTAAATGCAGGGCTTGTTGACAGGATTACAAAGAGATGAAACACACACCAATACACCCTTGTATTGTGTTTTTTTGGGATAAAACAAATCCAAATAATGGAGACTTGTTAAGTGTGTTGGTTGAAATAAGCTACACTGATGCTTCACATTTATCTAGTGTAGTAACGTCAATTACATTTTTTTTATAAAGCGCTTTATAATAACTACAGTTAATCAAGACAGAGACAAAAGGAAATGAAAAATAAAAGCAAGGCTGAACTGGGTTGTGATGGGTCAATGTATCACTCAAAAAAGTAGGTGCAAGGCCATGAATAGAGGAAAGAACAAACAGTAAGACTGTGAACAAAATTCTAGACTGAACTGGAGGGCAGTTTAGTCTGGGTGTTGGTGAAGAGCTGGACAGCTGCATTGAGATTGATATTAATGCCCAAATTTACTCCAAGATTCCTGAGTAACTGGTTAAGATAGGTGTTCAGAGGCTTGAGATCCAGAGCACCAAAGTGGTGGAGCACCTAGATGATAAATTCAGTCTTTGACTGGTTAAGCAGAAGTTTTGGGAGAGCCTGTTTAATGTCATGCAGACAGATGTGGGTGAACTGCGTGTCTGGAGATTTCTGGGTAAAGTAAAAGATAGATTTGTAGATCATCTGCATACAGATGGATTATTATTATTATGACAAGAAAGACAAGAAAACTTGTAACCTGTAGTACATTAAGGGCCAAATCTACTAAAGGTTTGCGTGTAGTAAAATGCGTGCAAACTCGTTGTTCACGCTAAAAAAAGAACAAACTGATCTACTAACAGTGAGCAAAAGGGTTTGCGTCTTTCAAAGGTGCAAAACTGTGCGTCCATCTACAATAGTACCTTTGCCTCAATGAATATGTAAATTGGGGCGTTCACACGCAATTTTGAATGTGGTGGGAGGACAACATGTAAATATATGATTTTAGCACACGCAAAGCGATTTATCAATCCTGAATGTAGTTTTGCTGATAGATATTGCATCTATATTTAACGCGTGTCAAAAGGACGTGCAAACGGTAAAAGCATAAAAACAGCAGAAATCACAATAAAACTATAAATGAAATAAAACTCATTAAAAGCAGATCAGATAAATGTGCCGTGCTGATTCATTTATAGGCGCATGAAAAAAGAAAAGTTTTCAACTTGGATTTAAACGTTTCTACAGTTGGTGATAGTTTAATCTCCACCGGCAGTTTGTTCCACATGTTTGCAGCATAACAGCTAAACGCTGCTTCTCCATGTTTAGTCTG
>JBAMHV010000006.1:11100153-11126366 GCA_037177535.1 Pseudomugil gertrudae | reverse complement strand
CAGGCACGTGGAGCATAGAAGCTGAATGCAGCTTCTCCATGTCTCGTTCTGACTCGAGGAACGGATAGAAGGCCAGATGAGATATGTATGAGATATTGTGATGCAAACATGGTAATGTAATGGTAAACATGTAATAGGAATAATAGTAATGATAAGACTAATGATGATCATCACCATCTCCTCAGCCAAGCCAAACCAGTTAAGTGGGAGTGAATGCTGACAAGGGCACCCCAGACAGGTCCACCCCAGCATGGCAACCCAATCCCTAAATACCTCCTAACACCTCCCACAAACCATGCTTTACCTTTGTGTTTATCATGTTCTAAAATAGTCATATGCTATCAAGAGTTAGCCCAGTATGCAGCTTGTGTCTTTCTCTGGGTGAGCATCATAGCTGAGCACTGCTTCCAACACCCACCTTGCCAGAAGACACCCTCTCAACCCTTCCTGCTTTATTTATTTTTCTTTTATTTGTTTTTTACAGATGGGTATGTGTGGGTATGCATGCTGTCTGCCCCCATGTCGTCTAGGGGAAAAGGGGTCCCAACACAAACAAAGAAGACGATGATTAAAATTTAACAGTGATTTATTTACAAAGTGAATAAACAAAAAGAATCCGGGTTAAAATATTGTGACAAAATAAAAGCACTAAGCCAAATGTCCACAAAATCACTGCATACGCAGGCACAGCTTTCACACAAAACTAAAGACAAGAGATCCCACCAATCAGGAAGCTGATTGCTGAGGGCGGAGGCTGAGAGACGCTCATCCAATCCTGTCGTCGCTGGAGGTTTCTGTATCTGAGAGTCTCTTTTTAACAGCAATAGGCTGGGGCCGTAACAATGCTAATTTAATGTATTTTCAGTGTGTAAGAAATACCTGTACTTTGTCTTGAACTGATTTAGCTGCAGTGGATTATGGATAAACTACATAGGCTGACATTAATTATTAACAATGGCAATAAAGTTATTAATGATGTCAAAACCAATTATATCTCTGTTTATATTTGTAGATCTATATATCTATAAATCTGTATACATCTGTATATGTATACTTTACATTTATTTGTGAAAATACACTGTCCAATCAGTGTCCACTAGAAAACTCCTTGTGTCTCAAAAAAAATCTGGCAATATCATCTAAAAATAAAAGAGCAAGAACTTTTCTCCAGGTGAGATTTTGCACTGCGATTCCAACAAGGGAGAAAAGTGTCAACACTCTGTGACAAATGAACTCCTGAAATCCACTGAACACATATAGGTAACTTACAACAGTGTGAAAGTATTCAGTGAATGGTTTTTCCTTAAGGCAGTGGCTGTAGATCTTGCTGGAAGCTGAAACGAATGAAAACCAAAAGGCAACCTCTTTGATTTGTCTCTGCTTTCTTCCTCCTCCTGGTTTTCATTTTGCTCATCATCCCCTCCGCATGGTGCAGTAATGACAGCCTCCTGTTCACTTGTTACAAAATTACCTCAGTGATGATCTATTTTATTACTTTGATTTGGAAATAAAACAGAGTGCAATGGCAAAGATGGAAATGAGAATAAGATAAAAACAGAGGGTGAGAGGAGGAAAGCTTGGCCTAGAGCTATAGAAAGTTGTAATAGATGTTGTGTGAACAGCAGGAGAATAAAAAGCAAATAGGCATCATTACCATATTGTCTAGGAGTTTAAAGCTTTTAGTAGGTTGTATGTTTTTTAAATTCAATTTACATCTCCAAATAATGCATATGTGCACAATCCCACATATTCTAAATGAATCAGTAGAGGAAATGAACACTAGCAAAACATAACAACTAAACAAAGTATGAAGACTTTAGTGAAAAGTGTGGCTATCCTTGTTAAGACAGAAAAAAGTCAGTCGACTTTTGCCCAGAAACAGGTCAAAAAGCCGAACCTGCTACAAAAGAAACATAATGTTTGTTTACAAGCCTGAGTGTTCAATGAACAGCAAAACAGTAAAGGCATTGACCCTACAAAAGTGCAACCGCTATAGTGAGTTATATCTGGGGTATAAGTGGACAGAAATGACAGGTGGGCTGGGAAAAATGAAATAATACTTCTGCTCCATTGTATAGGTTGCCCAGCATGCCACTGCTACACCAAACTGTCACTGGAGAGCCAGTCACCTGCTGCCATGTTTCTGTCAATTTCCCTGTGCATCATCAGTTAGGAGCCACCTGCCAGCATTGGCTGGAAGTCAGCAGAACCACAGACACAATGTAAAGATTAGGAAAGAAACTAAAAAGATTTACTCTAGAGAGGCTCACCCTTGAAGCATGAATTTAGCTGAGTTTATATTTACCTTTGCATTTTTTTGCCTTGTCCTTGTAGTAATATATAGCATTTGTAGGGTCACTGAGTTATACAACTGTATGGTGAGCATTTATGTCACGTCATCTGTCATGTCACTGATGTTCAATTTACCTTCATCTGTTTGGTTATGTGTTCTTTGTAACAGATTTACAATGACTCTTAACATTTGATAAATCATTGATGTATCTGTAAATATTTGATTTTGTTTAGAAATTTTTTTTCTGAGCTATACTGAACACATTAAGCAGCCTTTTTAATCTATTATATGAAAAAGAGAACAATCCACGTGGTGACCGTGAATGGGTGAACCCTTTTATTTTCATCTGCAGGGAGATACAATGTATTCCCAAACTGAAAAAGGGAACCAACAACCACATAAGCTGTATTAAACAGTATTCTTCCAGCAGTGAAACAATCACAGGAAGCTTGAGATAAACTGCATTCAATGCAAAGAATTATTACTGTGTTTGCAGAAGTTGAATTACATACAGCATTATAGCCCTGCTTACTATTCAAGAACTGGCTCATTTCCATACTTTCCACACTGTATATAGCCCAGAGACCTGATTTCAGTTTTAGAACAACAGAGTAAGTCGTTTCTAAAGGCTACTTTTTTTTCGTTAATTCGTTGCTTTGTCCTTAGAGTCACTGAAGTAACTCTCGCTTTGCAGTTGTTTGGTCTAAACAAGCTGCTTCACAATAAGGCGCAGCATAGTTCCTACACTATATTAAGTGTCTCCTGCCATTGTTTAACTTCACTCTTTGGCATTTATAAGAAAATAATACTGTTGTTTGTTTGCATGTCTTGGCGGGGAATGTCGTTCAACCTTTATGGATCAATAAAACTGTTGTATTCTAAAATATTCCTCTCCCTGTAGCAAAAATATGTGCACGTTGACTGCAGTGACTGTTATGTAATTAATAGTCATGGTGGGGCAATTAAAAATTGGGAGGCTTTTTAAGCTTGCTGATTAAGATGTTTAAAGCATGAAGTAGTTTTTGCCTATCATCTTATTTATGCATGTTTGCCTTTTGTTTCCTCCAGCAAATCTGTGAAAAATGAGTATTGCCTGTGTGCTTGCATGCGTACAAGAAAAGGAACAGTTTTAACACTTATCCTTGACTTTTTTATTTTACCCCTGTGCAATTAATCACCCCCCCACCCCCCACACACCCCTCCCTTCTCGGAACAGCAGCTCTGGGATCAGCTGCTAAAGGCAATGTAAGTGCAAAGCTGGGAGTGCTGCACTGCTATCCATTTGCAATGACAATCATTATCGTGTGAAAGCAGTGGTCTCCCGCTCTATTCTAAAGGGAATGTGTGTGTTCACAGTTGCACAGTAATCCATATTCACTTTCTTAATTGGTTCAATTAGTTCTCTCAGATATTGTATGAATTTTACACTCTGCCAGTTTCAAGATAAAGTCCAGTTAACGTATTACTGGACAGAGGTTACAAATTGGGTTCCTAGTGGTGAGGCTTAATACACAGAGGATTTAAAGTAATTTATGTGGTTGAGTGGGCTAAAAACTGTATTGCTAACACTGTAATGAGGGAACAGAAGCATCTTAGTCTCGCCGTTTTGTCTTTTTGAGACTTATTCTTTGTGTAAGTTCACGTGCAGACATCCACGCACTTCATATCTGACATGGATAGCTTCACAATAGAAGACAAATATTCTTAGAATATCATCACGTTTTTGTTGACTAAGTGCCCTTTAATTTGCTTAACACTTTCTGCTCACACACAACCACAGTAAGCCTTTATCAAATCAATGTTGGCGTCTGGACTGAGAAATTAAGTTAGCGACATAAGGAGCTTCGCAGCTTAATGGCCTCCTCATTTGACAGCAGAGCAAAAGTTACTGCTTGGCCAGAAAATGGGTGATCAGTTTGCAAAACATGCACACACACATGCACACACACATACACACATACACACACACGCACACACACACTCTACGTCGTCAAACAAATGAGGCAGTTGCATTACTGTCTGTCTAGTGAATGGAGAGCAAGTATTGATCTGAAACAGAAGCTCGTTCATCAGGGTGGTTAAGCAAAATACCATTAAGGTGGATGAAAAACTATGTAAAGACACACACACACACACGTTTTTAGCCTATTGTTTGGACTCCAGCTTGTTGAACTTGTCTCACTATTTAAATGATATTTTTTGCTTTTTTAGCCCCTTCACCCCTTTTATTTCTCATCAAAAAAGACTTCTCTTCCTCTCATGCATCGATCAGTATATAACTCAAGCTTTAACCTGAAAATGAGTGTACAGTATGGTGCAGCTGGCTGATGGAGTCCTGAAGAATCCTGTCCTTCCTCTGCTGTGCCATTTGTAGGGTCTGATGGGTGCAGTGGGAATAGTGGGGTGATTCAACTCTATGGGGTCAGGATCTATGATAATGTACCATGGGGAACATTTCCATATAATGAACACAGTACATCTTCTTTAGAGGCCCTCTTGAGGAACAGAGATGAGGACACACATAGAGATGAACTGAAGAAAAGCAGATCAAGGAAGATTTCAAGAATGAGAGTGTGAGAATAAAATGGGTGGAAGAGGAGACAGAAGCGGGAGTGGAGGGGGGTGGTGGAGATGGCAATAATGAGAGAGAAAATTCAATAGGAGAAACAGAGGAGAAAGAGAGAAGGAGGTAATGTTAATGCAGTGCAGCCAGCAGTTGGTGCTCTTCCTGCAACACTTATAAAGTCTCCTGGTTGTGGTGAGTGTTCATTCCTTTATATCCATCTCCTGCTGCTACTTTAAAAGAGACATTGAGAGAAAGGCTTTTCCATGATTGTAGTTATGTTTTTTTTCTGTGTACATCCCCGCAGCCCTTTGTTTTGAAGCTTATAACAAATTGTCAAACTGACTCTTGATTTGTATGGATTAAAGAAGCCATAATGAGCCCCATAATGAGAGCCATTTAGGATGCCATTCAAAGCAAGCTGCCATGTACAGTATGTCAATCACGAGAACTTTCGTTGTGACAAGCCTGGGCTTTGTCTTGAGGTCTTCAACAATAAAGTGACACAGCAATGACAGATATGCACACACGCCCTACTCCCAAAACTGCATCTGTTCAACACTCCTGATTCTCTGTTGTCCTGCAGTGAGAAATCGGCTACAAACGATCACATCCTCAGCAGCAGGAACAGGTTGCACATGGCACACAAGTGTGAAATTGCTGAGTAGATTGTGTGAGTGGTGTGATGCCAGCAGCTGGTCTATTCTTACAGGTCGATACAGATCAAACATAGCTGATAATGTCTGCAGTTTTTTTTACGTTATTTTGGGAGAAAATAATAACAGTGGGCCATACCATTGAAAAGAAGATATATTTATTTATACAAATGCAGAAAAAAGACTATACAATGCAGTTTATTCCAAAATTTCAACCTGATTACATTTAGTAAATGACACCAAATTTTATTAAAAGCTGAGTAACAGTAA
The DNA here is from genome assembly GCA_037177535.1 of Pseudomugil gertrudae. Classification (NCBI taxonomy): domain Eukaryota; kingdom Metazoa; phylum Chordata; class Actinopteri; order Atheriniformes; family Pseudomugilidae; genus Pseudomugil; species Pseudomugil gertrudae. The sequence goes on along the minus strand of JBAMHV010000006.1, from coordinate 11,120,584 downwards.
ACTAAAATTCCCTTTTTAATATACATTAAACAAGTTTTCATTGTTGACATCTCTCAGCTCATCCCTGACATGACAACCCTTTCAAAAATCAAGGTAACAGTGTTATATATGGATGCATCGTTGACACATAATTGAAGTTTAGCCCTGGCTTGACCCATCCACGGTTCTCAGCTAAGTGATCAAGGAGCCAATACAATGCCTCACTGCCCTCTGTCAATACACCTGGTCTGACCTATTGGCTGAGTTAGAGAGGGGAGCTGATCCATTGCATTGACTGCCTCCTCCCTTCTCCCCTGCACTCTCATTAGATCTACTCTATTAAGTTCCTTATGCATCTGTCTGTAGACTGCAGGTTGGGGGCTTGGAAACAATCGTATAGCTGTGCTGGTGGTTGGCTTGCTTGCTGCACTTGGAGTGAAAACGGAGAAAAAGTGCTGACATGCACTTCGTCCAGAGGCTGTTGAAAACAATGAAAGGTTTTTCTTTCATTCATTCATTTTCTTTGCTGCTTATTCAATTCAGGGTCGCAGGTGAGCTGGAGCCTATCTCAGCAATTTCCAGGCAAGAGGCAGGTTACACCCTGGACAGGATGCTAGTCCATCCCAGGGCTACCACAGAAAGACAAACCACTAGCACTCACATTCACTGCTTGGAAGAATTTAGAATGGCTATTTAATGTAACATGCATGTCTATGAATTGTGGTAGGAAGTTAGAGTACCTGAAAATACCTACAAATACATACGGAGGACAGGCAAACACAGAAAGTTCTTATTCAAAACTGCCACTAGTGCGGTTTGAACCAGTGACCTGCTTACTGTAAGGCTATTGTGCTAAACCAACATAATTGTGCTTCTATTGAATCAGGCACAAAATATTTGTTGAGAATTTATGTAACATTTATATTTATTCATGTGCATGCTGTCGGTGTGGAAAAACCTGCTTGTGGATAAAACTAAACTCGTTTGATGCTGTTAAATAAATAGCTCATCAGAGTTCAATGAAAAGTTCAATACTATTCTCTTGATTCATTCGATAAGAAGCTGTAGTCAGCAGTGAGTATGTTTGGCTTATTACAAAGACAGAAACATAGACACAGCCAGCTAAATTTGCACATATGTTGTAACGTAGTCCCTCCAAAATCATAGTTGTTATATATTTGTGTTTTACCTGTGGAGAAGACTAGTCCCTGCCAGAACACCCACCACAAGACTCCCCCAAATGACACTTTGATTTTTCTCTTAAGTGTAAAACAGAGCCTGTAGTGTGTTTTTAGTTGTGACTAAGTAGGGACTGTATTTAAAGTCTTTCTGAGAGTGGCATTGATCTTCTCATCCAACTGTACCTCTGAGAGCACAAAGATATTTTTCCACAAAATATCAGACTTTTCCTTTTTTTTGCAGCTGTTTGCACGTGTGTGTGTTTGTGTTTGAGGAATAATATCACACAACTCTGGTAGTTGTTGACTCGTTTGGGTTTTGTCTCTGCATTGTACAAAGAGTGTGAGGCATCACTCAGGGGTTGAGTTAAGGCGAAAGGGACCATGTGGCACAGAGGAGGTAGAGGTGTCAGACATGGACGCTGTAGTCACTCCCATCTTCTTCAAGGATTGCTCATCTGTCACAGAAATGGAGCGAAAGAACAAAGGGCGGGAGGCAACCGGTTGGCCTGAAATGGACAGACAGATATTACCTTTATGGTTTGACAGAAAAAAAAAACTGTTTCATTTCAGGTCTGTGAAGCAAACTTAAACTGACTAAAAGAGAGATGGAGAAGGGGTATACTGAATGCTGAGGGACATGTACAAAAAGAAAAAAGAAAATCAAAAGGAGGAAAGAAAGAAGGGAGAGCCCTGTTTGAGTTTCCTATGTATTAAGTATACTTAAGATCTGTGTCAAACACTTCAACTCCCATTAGTTTAATCCCTTATTGGTATTCAGCTCACGCACCCAACTTCTTATTAGATTCTCTTGAGTAAATGGCATCCATTTACTTTTATTACAGCAGATGAACGAAATGAAATCTACAGTATTCCTCGGTCTGTGCAGTGCAAAGCTGAATGTGGTGGCGGCTTTTAGCCTGTAGGGGGTCATGGCAGCGCAGCGAGCTGCAGCAGGTTGAGGAATGACTGCAGATTTGTTGTAGCTTGATGTTTCTCATCATCACACACAGAAGGAGAGAAAGAGAGCGTGCAGGCACAAGATGGTACAGGCCACATCGGGAATGTTACCTTTGATAGAACTCACATCCTGCTGAGGTTCACCACACAAACCAGCAGGGGGCAGGGTGAGCACACGCGCACACACGTACGCACAACACATATCACATATGTGCCCAAACACATGCCCCCACCAGATCTGACATTTATAGCTAAGTGCTGCAACGGCTGGTTATTTATGTTGAGAAGGCTCATGATGGGGAGAGTGCAGCAGGTGGCTGCATTACACTGTTTATCAGAGCGACGCAGTGGCATTATCACTTCATGAACCAAACACACACACACACACCCACATATGTGCACACACTACATCTGTCTTTCTGTCATCTTTTCCTGGGCATACACCCTCTGCCTCTCCTTCCTTGCTGCTCCTTGTGTTGTGAAATGCCTCCCGACTGTTCTTTCCCCTCCATTTTTTCTCCCACAGATGTATTCCAGCCATCTGGGTATTTGTAGGGCACAGTGAAGGCTCTAGTGCAGCAACCTGCTCTGTTTAAGCACATCAGCATTACATAGCTGGTAATTCATACTATTTTGTAGTCTGACAGCAAGTGGTAACATGCCAGACAACATAACATAAATACAAAATACCTGTTCAAATTTTTCTAAATTTCCAAAGAGTCCACTCAGTTTTAATCAGTGTGTTTTTGCCTGTCTATGTTTTTTCTTTATTATTGTGAGCTGAAATGGAGGGATAATAAAGTGGAGCACACATATACATTTCTTACCTGTTGCTCTTTTCATCTAGTCCTCATAGAAATCTCACTTTTCATCTCTGTCTCTCCCTCTCTCTGCATCCACTGCTCTTACATGCAGCTGTGCACCCCCCCCCATCCCTCCCCTCCTATTCTCTGTGATATTTCAGTACAGTGCAGGTCAGGAAGGAGCTGCAACCTCACCTGTGTTATGACTGGATTTGACTTTGCTGTTGGTCGTCTCTTGCATCTCCTGCTCATACGCCCTCACCTGTTCCAGACTCAGCCCTGCAGGGAACAGCACAGACACACAGCATTAAAACATTTTGGAAAATAGAGATTTTGGTTTTGCAGAATGGTTGAATGCAAAGCCAGCTTTATTCTATCTTGTAATTGTAAACTCTAAGATGCTGCTTTGTTTTTTTGGCCCACCATGCCACTCGTCCATCCACGCTACCGCCTGTCTGTGGCCAACGAGAAGAATGTCTTTGATGTTCTGAAATTATAGAGCAAACAAGACCGTGCCATTAAAGAAAATGTAATTAAAATCAGACAGCTGTCATGTGTGGCCATGCGTAAAATGCTACATTTAGCTTTATTATACAGAACATCAGTGTCAAAATCATTTGTTCAATTAGTTTAATATCATGTGTGGCCCTCTATCAGCAGACTGGCTTGTGTGACTCTCTGGCAGAATGAGAGCCACAATTCAAACATTCACAAACAAGCTTAAACAACAACTTTTCAGTTTTGTTCATGCTTCATTGCCTTGCTTCATTGTGCAGGACAAATTCATTGAAATAGTTTATCTTGTTCCACCTGCCTCTATTGTGAGAAAGTATGCTTTGTTAGAACTGGAATAGCAGATGTCCACTTGCTGTTTTGTGGCACAAAGCAACACAGCACATTTCCTAGCAAATCTGTGCTAATGCTAAATTACATGAAATGCTGTGTGGAGGTCATTTGAGACTAACAGCTCCCATGGCGATGCTGTTGGTAATTAAGCTAATAGCCAGAAATTAATTTGGTAATGATTTGTTTGTGTCAACATTTCACACATGGCAGACTCAAGTCACAAATAATAATAATAAACGCACACACACACACACACACAAAAAGGAAAAGAAAACCCATCTCACTCGGTGTATGAACTCCTCAGTCCTGGTCTGGAAGCCGTAGATCTCAAAGCTGCACTGCACCTTCTTATAGGAACACATTATGGGCTTGTGTAAGTCTCTCCAGCCTTTCTCCAGAGGTCCACGATCAGTTTTACTTGACTGCCAGTGACTTAGGTCCTGCACAGAGGGGAGTGTTCAGAGGGCAGTATAGCTGTCTCTAAATGTGCTGCATGCACGTGTATGTGACAATTACATCCTAAACATTGTACTTGCTTGTTGTTGACACATGCATATATGTATACTTGTGTTTTAAAGGCTTGATCCTCTGTGTATGTGTACAAAATGCAAATAGACGTTTGTTGCTAGGACTTCGTAGGATATAAAAAAGTGTGAATCTTGAATAGGAAGAAAGGAAAATAGTGATAGTTTGTGAGTGTAGTGGGGTTTGTTTTGTATGAAAAAGTGAAAATGAGGACAGTGAAGAAAATAGGTTTTGTTTTTGTTTAGCAGATTATTTCTTTGTCCACATTTGTGCATTACAAGCCATAATATTTGTGAAGAATATTTTCCCATTTGAGAATTATTTTTCCACATGTTTAATGGCTGTGTGCTCAAAAGGTTGTGGTAGTTTAGCTTATAGTAGAGGCAGAGATTGGGGATCCAATTTAGTTGTTTTTACAGCAAGTTACAAGCTGTAACTAATTGCTGTCTCATATTTATAGGCCAAAAAAGTTACGTTTCTCATTAAAAATGTAATTAAAATATTCGTTATGGTTTTAAACAGTGAGCAGTACAAGATTTAGTAGGTGTGTTTTTAACTATAAGTTACTTATATGTGATGTTATTTACTAAATTATAGAAAGAGAATAGGGATTTCTGTGACACATGACAGTTTATTCAACTAGCTTCCACATCTGTATTTGCTATTATCAAGTTATCAATTAAATGAGCTTACAATGCTCTCAGTACTTTAACATATTTTGACAGACATTATTCTGTCATCTTAGCACATCACTTCAAACCAGCATTTTGGTTTATGGCGTGCCGGTAACTGGATATCGCCATACTGATTTGCTTTGATCGCTCACCATCACTCATCATTCATCAAAGGAACCCAAGAGGACTATATTGAAGGAAAAGAAGAAAGAAAGTAAAAAAGAGACAGAACAAGAGATGAAACAAGAGTCAACATTTGACTTTTACTAGCTCAGAAAAGAGGTGGTGTGTAAGAGCCTTTGTTAATGAGTGCCTCAGAGAGAAAGTAGCCACTGCCCTACATTTTTTAACATTATCACACAGAACCATATAAAAAAGTAGTAGCTCTTTCCAACCCATAAATCTGTCTGCTATGAAGACAGAGGAAAGGGGAGCTGTTGGTGTTTTTCTGTGGTGTTTTGATGAAAACCTGTTGTAAACATTTCCATTCTAGGAGCTTAGGAAATTGCGTTAGCTTGTAGTACAAGCAAATAAAATGCCCTGCAGCAAAATGCCTCTGACACTAGGGTGTAATTATTCTCATATACGTCTTAACATAATTCCTTAAAGGTAAAGAATTCCTTTGTGGTAATCATAGCTTTGCTTTTGCAAAGTAAAATTATTAAACATTTTCTTAAAACACTAACTTTTAGTCACTCTTGCATGCTTTAAATAACATAATACACACCTCTGATTCTTTATAGTGCTTTTCAGGGATTGGGTCACTCAGGATATCCAAAAGGCACACATTCTCTGCCGGGGTTGGCGAGTCCCCAAACACCTACATCCAAACAGATGGAGAGGTCATACAGCATAATAACAGCAGACGCAGATACACACTCAGCCGTACTTTTAGATTCAAATATTGCTCACTCAGTGGAAAGCAGGATAAAAGGTAGATAAGTAACTGTGTAGAAACAGAGGTCACACACCCGAACGCTAAATCCCACCCTGAGGCCCTGGGAGGAAATCACACTGGAGCAAACAGATGAGAAAACAGACAGAAAACTGAGCTGAACTTTTACTTAAAGCATGGAGTGAACCTGAAGTAGGGGAGAGGAGTCTGCATCTCCATCCACCCTTGTATAGAGTCTTTCCCAATCCTTTGCTAATGTTGTTCATTCCACATATACAAAATAATAAATAAGGAAAACTCCAGGATAATATCTTGCTAAGCTCCCATGATGCTGTTTTTGGCCTGTTTCTAACCAAGGTCCTGCTCCATTAGCCAGAGGTATTGTGCTGCTTTTACAGTGAGATCAGGGCTCAACACTCTCACGGCCTTTTCAACATTATCTCGACAGTTTCAATGCTCTGGATAGTTCTCATTGTAAGAATAATCATTCGGGTAATGCATTGAAAAGTTGACTTTCATGTAAAATCACTAGAATGTAAAACAAAGTGGTGGCACATTACATGCTGCATCTGCTTGTGGCTACCAGAACTATTTCCACTGTGGAGAAGGTTACTGGTTCACTGCTGACTACACAACAAAGGCAGCATATTCCTAAACTTCAACTTCAGTTCTGGAAATCCTGGTATCAAAGAATCGGTCATACCAATGGCTTTGTGTACATGTACAACTGTGTGTGAGCTAATTTTCTTAATCTTAACATAAAAAAATCTAATTATGGTGTTTACACAAGCTGCAGATAAGCTATTTCTTTCTTTTTCCTATTTACATATTACAATGCAGTACCCAATATATGAGTACTACCTGTATCAGTAACTGTGATGTTTATAGCATTTCCAGTCCAAATACGAGCCACTTTCCTCAGAACACAGAGATTCAGTTTGTTTCTGTCTTGCCCCAAAAGCAATTTGTAATTTTGTTTGCAGCTTTTCTTCTGCACTACTCTCCACCCAGTTTAGTCAGATCTTTTTAACATTAACAAGCAAACTGGTCTAAAGCCACTAATAATGGCTGGCGACTCAGAGGCGTACATCATATACAAAGCAACGCAGATGCTGTAAAAACCTGCAGTTATATCTGCGTAAAGCGACTAAGTGAATTCAACAGCTAAATTAGATTATTGCTCACACAACAAAACACTTTGATCAGGTAAAAAGAATCAGAAAATACAGCTTGAATAAGTTTTTCATTTAGAAAAAATTGACATCAACTTAAAATTAGATATTACTGTGAATTGTAGCCACTGTTTATATGTGCAATTTGCCTCCACTGACCTAATGTGACTGAGAACATCTGCGATTGCAGGTTTACACATCTGAGGCTTTGCATCCCTTTGCTTGTGTGTTTATTTCACTCCCACAAATGTGAGCTTGTGTGAAATAAAATGGTATGACTTGTAACCTCATGACATGAACCGAGATCTTCCTCATTTCTCTCAATAAGCTGAGCTTTCCAAATTCAGACCTGCTGGGTCTTGTTTATTGACTTTCCTTGATTACCAAGCAGACAATGGGGACAGACAGACCTGCAATTGCTTGGGAATTTCTGTCTCAGTGTGTTTATGCGTCTTGGCTTAGGACAAAATGCTGCATGGCAGCCATGATAAGCACGCTGCACGTCTGTTAATAGATCTGCCAATAGCGCATTTCGTGCTTTACTTGTTTTCCTTGTAATGGGCACATCAATTTGATGAACGCTTTCTTGGTGCTGCAGAGAAAACTGCAATCCCTCTCTTTCCCCTCGTCTTCCTCCTCCCCCTATTTCTAATCAATCCATCTGCCTCACCTCTTGCTTTCCCTCAAATGGGTCTATACTCACATTGTTGTTATTGCCATTGTTGTTCTCGAATCTTGTCTCAATACGGATGCTGAACCTTGGGAGAAATGATACCTACGGGGTGGGGTTAAAATGGGGTCAAAGTGGAGGGCAGAGGCAGAAGGCAGGCTGCAGGTTAGATTCCCCAACATTGGAATAAGATGAGCTCTGTTGCATTCATGTACAATAAATGATGTGTGAGATACTCACCGAATACTCTGCAGCACCAGGGACATTCAATATGGATGGGGAAAAACATCATTAGTAACTCGTATGCATGAACATGAAATTGCAGCCACACATGCATATACTCCACCACCAGCGTACCACATAGTGATAAATAGTTGACTGCTCTTTAAAACAAGCGTTTGCATGTAAATAACTTTTGCACTGAGGTGAAATAAACATTTTACACAATATGAAGAGCATATAAACATTTACCCACACACCTGTGATGGTGTATGGATAGAAGTTCCAGGCCTTTTCGGTCACATAAAAGATTCGTGGGACAAGAGCTTTAGCCCATGATGGCAGTTTACTGAAAGCAAAAGTAAAAAACGAGAAGAATCAGTGACAAATAGAAGGCGTGGAAGAGCTACAGAGGAGACAGAGAGCTCTTAAGTGTTTTTCTCTCTATTACCTGAAGGCTACTCTCAGTAAACTATTTATTTGTATGACTCATTCTCAATTACACCTGTGGTGATGAATTGTTAGTGAGGACATTCCACTGTCACTGTACCTGTGAGTGTGTGTATCCTGGCATAACATCACAAATGATCAGATCCCACAAGCACACAAAGACCAGATGAATTCTCCTCAATGAGATCATGTCTACACTTCTTTTAGAGTTGATCTGGGGATTACACCTTGACATTGTAGTGATTGAAATGATACTTAAGGTTAGAATAGAGTAATGGGTGGAGTTACCAAATAATTAGAAAATGAAAGGAAAATGTTGTTTTGTTTTTTTTATACCACTTTTTCCCTTACAGAGACTTTATAAGCACATGTAGCAAATACAATTAATTCTCTCAGCACTAACTTGTACATTTGCATGAAGTTTAAAGCAAATATCCCTTTGTTGGGATTTATTAGCAGTGTATATAATACCTTGACTGGTTTATAATACTCTTCTCTAGATAAGGCAAAAACGGGGACATATGACACACAATTTAAAGAGTTGGAAGTGTCTTAAAATACTAAATTATAAAAGCAGTTCCACATTTTAGGAACCGTGCTTTATCCTTTTGGCTTGTAGTTTCTTTTGTGGTGATGATCAATGTCCATCAGAGGCTGGGGAAAATTACATGTACTTTTTTTTGATGATGCTCTACTAGGTCAGTAGCAAGGTCATTCCTTGCAGACATCAATGAAACCTTAAAACCAAATACATTAGATTTTTTTTTTTTTTTAATTAAGTGACTGGAATAAAACTGTGTATATTACTGAGAAATCAATATCTTATGCTCTCTTATTGTCATACGTTTTACTGGGTGGGAACAGACACAGAACTGTGAAAAATAACAAGAAGTTTATTCAAACTCAGGGAGGCAAACTGGCGCAGAGGAGAGACTCAGGCAGAATTTAGTCTGCAGCAATTCCACAGAATAGACTGACGATGATTGCGAAGTTGACAACGTAGATAGACTATGAAGAAAAACATGTACAGATCCAAGTTGTAAGGGTCATGGAGAGACACGTCCACCACAGCAGCACGAATGGACAGGCACAGCCCATAATCCCTAAATTCACCCAGCCCAACATAACTATCTCTAACCCTGATCATATATATATAGAATATATTGTGACTTGGTAGCTAATTAGGAACCATCTCAACCACTTTAGAAAATGCTGCACTGATACTTACTTTAAATTTATAGTCCTTTCTGGAGACATCTTAACTGTTATCAGTTTCTTTACAGTGAAGCAGCTAATTACTGTGATGAACTGAAACCACCAATTACAGCAGAATAAGACCTTGTTCTTGTTTTCTCCCTACTGATCCAATCTACCTTCAATCTTGTGACACTTTCATTGACCAACATATAAAGTTATTTTTAGATATGAGACAAAATATTTAAGACTTTATCAGTCTGTCATCTAATGGCATTTGGCTTTCACTGATTGGTCACTTTCACATGAATGCTTTTCACTTTTTTTTAACTTGCCCTTAAGCGTAATGAAGGTAGCCACGGTGAATGTTTGATGATTTGTGAAAGACTAAGCAAAGAAGTGGTAGGCCGGGGCTATAAGGGCAACAATAAAATTATTCTTCACAACTTTCTGTCAACAGCATGTCCTAACGAGACAAAATAGTGGCGATAGAAGCTCCAGCGCTCTTTATTTGTCTGCATGTTAAAATTTGTTGCACAGTCAGCGTTATTACGCTATAAAGATGTAATTTGTACTACAGAGAGGACAGTGTTTCATTACTGTCATTGCAGGTTGTTAAAGACAAGCTGCATCACAAGTATTCACCAAGCTAACAAATAGCATGTGTGAATGAGAACAGTGGTGGATGGGAGCACCTACATATATGGTTAGACAAAGAGCAGCCAGTTCAGCTATAGTTTAAATACTTTCTCTTGTTTATTTGTCTCACATACCGATTGAGAACTTGATGCTATTGGTTTCTCAACTGCTAAAAATAGCTTTGTCTTTTTGAAACAGGAGGTGACGATCTGACGATAAAGTGAAGCTGCACAGTGATACTTAAAGTCCTTATTAAAATAAATTAATTTAAATGCCTTATGCCTTAATCATTTTAAATAACAATGTGTTTTAATTAGAATGAGAGGCTTTACATATTGACAACATAAAAATTTTGAAAAACTTTATTCATGTAAAAATGTATAAGAGATGAGTGTTTAATTAGATAAGTTAACATTTTTGGGATTAAACTCTTTTAGAGGCAAATGTGTTTTGGAGTCAGCTCTGTGATGGATCAGCGACCTATGCAAGCGACCTCAGCTTTAGGAGGGTGTTCCAGCATTTTATGTTGACACACCCTCTGCTGGGACAGGCCCGCCACAGGTTGATCCAGCCGGGGTGTGTGTCAAGCAGGTTATAAAAGAAAATGAAAGAAATCTCACAATGTTTTGGTTTTGTGTCAACAGACTCACTTTCTTTTTTTTATTGACTTCACATGTATTGAAGCTTTCACTTCATCATGTCTCTATACAAAATAAAAAAAGAACAAATACAGTTACGTATCTGCTGTATCCACAACTCTGTGTGTAACTGTGCATCAACAAGGAAGTCTACTCTGGATTCAGATAAAGTTAAAATACTGGAAACCCTGAAACAATAAACTTCACCAGCCTTGTTAAAGTGCAGTAATTAACTAACTGCATCTTCTGATTAGCCAAACAGGCAAATTAACCTTTAAAAACAGCTGTTTCAATTTCATTGGGGGTTATTTCATACACTTAGCTTTGGCATCGTTCTTACTGCAGACAAATGAAACCCTCTGCAGCAACATATTACTGTGAATAAAGCTTCACAGAGGTCTTATTTTTGCTTACAGCTTCATTATAGTGAGCATCACTATTATAAAACCTTCAGCGAGTGTTGACATCCTCATTAAATTGGTTACAATGAAGAGTTCTTTTTATTTAAATGTTTGATTTCAAGATAATAATTGTTTTAGATTTCTTTTTGGTGCTAGTTTTAAAATGATCTTTATTTTACACATGACCTGGCCTTTGACTGCTGACAGATGCATTTTCAACAATAAAAAAGAAAATAATGAGCGGCTAAAACCTCCCACACATCCTGCAATTACCACTATCAGGATGATGTTGACGTATCCTTCCCAGCTGGAGGCCCATATTTACACAATTAAAAGACTTAAAGGTTTACTGGATAATGAGCTCGTAGAACAATAAGATCTTCCACAATAACCTCATCATTGTGGCCTTGGCATGTTTCAAACAAAGAGTACTTGGACTTTGGATGTTTACAGGTTATACTGCATAGTGGGTGTTACTGTGCTGAAATGATGTTTTATTGCTTGTCATTTGGATTTACAAGATGTAAAGCTTCACAGTGAGACAGAGGATCAAACAGCATCAGTAATCGTAATGACAGAACTGACAACAATAAGACTGGGATCTAAATGGTTGTGGTTATTGGTACAGCAAAACGGTTGTTAAAGAGCTGAACCCTACCTGCTGAGGTAGATTCGCTTTTCTGTCAGCTGTCCAGGGCCGTGCTCAGGGTGTGTATCTGGCTCGTTCTTCACCACCTCCACCCCTTCTCCCCCGCCACTCTGCTCACAGCTGTGCTTACTGATCATGTAGAGCTGCCCAATCCTGTACTGGAGCCCAGGAAGAGGTTTAGGAGGATGGAGAGAGAAAAACTGTGGTTAGAAAACATCCTATTCCTAATCATCACTAAGGATAAATTCTGCGTATGCTGCTTTTGTTGTATTTACAATAAATGTGACCGGGGTCCCAAGTTGACTTTTAACAAACTTTTCCCCCCATTTTATAAATAACAATAAACCAGTAAAGGTTCCATTCTATTAAACTTTCTCTGAAGAGTTGCTGCTGAGATAGGCCTGTAGAGACCCTTTACCTTAATGCCAGTATTACCAGTACTTTATTTCATTTTAAAACTTTTATTACCATCATTACTTTTCAGATTAGTCTGTGGATGTGCACATTATTAGGGTAAACTTAACAAAGTGAGCGTTTGATGTTGGTATGATGCATTGATGTGCTGGGAAACCGGTCTCAGCAATAACGTGCATGTAACTTTGACTCTTACCACCCGCTTAAACATTTCTGCTGACCAAGCAAATCCTTCTCCCCATAGCAAGATCACTCCCTGACAACAGCTGTTTCCGCTAGCAGGACATATTTCTCCTCAACAACCTGATACTAATCCTGCTAAGCATCAGGGAAAAAAAAGTCTATTCCACAGAAACCCCACCTAATCCAAAAGATGTATCACCAACAACCAGTGCCAGACACTGCTGGACATTCCTAGAGGACTTTTGTCCATGTTGAGCAAGTCAGAGCTGGTTTACTGTAAAATAAATCATTTTAACCACTTCTCTCCCTTTTATTCTCACATTAACATGAGTTGGAAATCTCATTTTAAACATGATTTTCCTGTTTTTCCTGTTTGTGTCAGTCTTTCTTACTACTTTGTCCTGGGGTCAGTATTTTCTTTGAATTTCAGTGATCACCTCTATGCATGCAAATACACGGTTTCCTGGTTTCCTTTGTTCAGTTTCAGGATATTTGTTTTTGTTTTGTTGTGTCACCCCATACCGAGTCCAACTTTTATGTCTGGCAGGTTTATTTAGGGACATTTAATAATTTTTATGCTTAAATTGCAGTTTTCATACAAAATTGATTTTTTTGTCTTCATCTGCCTGCCTCTTCCCTGGAGGCTGGAGGGGTTCACCTTAGTTGCTATTTGGGAGTTTTAACCTGTTCTCCAGACCTAAGCCTATCTAGCCACTAGGCTAGATGAAAACCTTGTCATATTAATGATAAGTTGTTCAACCCTCTGAAAGACAAAAAGATAGAACAAATGAAAACAGGAAATTATCTGAATTTTCAGTACTTGCAGCAAGGGTAGAACGTTCCTTAACAGCCACGGGAGTGCTGCTAAGTCCGTCTACCTGGAATGACTGGCATGCAAGTAGTTTTATTGGATGAAAAGAAAAACAAAGCATATTCACTCTCTGATTGGATCAAACAGTCATGAGGTATCATACAGGAAATAATCTTCCACGTCAGCATCGTAAGCATGAATACACATGGAAAAGTAAGATGACGAACACTCTCTGCTCTGCAGATAAAATTTGATGTCACCAGACACCCTGTCTCATAGCAGGCAGATAAAACATGAAGAGTTTTAGATGTGAACCAAAAACATCCAACAATTAACTATTCAGGAAGTTACCATGCATATAACCACGAAGAAAATATATAAAAGCAATAACATAATGAAAACTGTCATGTATTTAAACTACAGTTGTCAAGTTTGGTTTTGCTTAACAGAAACTCACTCTTTGTACCCAAACATTTGTGCCTTTTCCTTAAAAAAACTAATTAAATGTTAGGTGTAAAGATATTTCTAAAGTAACTAGTTAACTATGTGAAAAATGTAATTTGGGCACAGACAGTGAATGCATTGCTTCCTAATGGGACGAGGTTTTTCAGCCCCAGTTTGTTCTCTGCTGATAATATGGGAGGGTTTTCTTTGAGCGAGTCTAAAAAGGACAATTAAGGCCTTAGAAATTCTGACTCAATCACAGTTATTTGTAAAGCAATCTACACTCTTCACACAAAGCATCTTTCTTCCCTTTTGTGTGCAGCTCAGTTTGCTTTTACTGAGCTGGTAAAGTTAATTCTCAGAGTTATTGCAACTCATTTAGTTGCCCTATATTGCATAGGACTGAAACTTCATTTTAATTAGAAACAGAAACAGAAAGATGGAGGAAAAAGAATAAGAGGTGGGTAGACAACTTGACTCCATTCTTCACTGCTGGCATCACGCGACACTCCTCCTTCTTGTTCCAATTACAGTGGAATGTCAACATTCAATATTTACTTATTGGTTATTCATGGGACTTAATTAATCACTGATGTGTGTGCTTTTGTTGTCGTAGGACTAACGGATAGCAGAACAGTCAGCTCCTCCCACATACGTTAAGAATCCATTTTATATTTTAATTCATATATCTTTTGCTTTTCAGACAGATCTTGGCCTAAAGTTGAACTTCTCTTCTTAAAATCTTGTGATGGATTATTAATGGCTGCCATGAGACATAAACTAAGTTTCTGGCCTCCCGTGAGCAGTTTTTTTAACACCCATTTATAAGCAATATGTTTGCCATAGATCTTAGAGATGTGCAAATAAAGCATATTGTATCAGGATGGAGACTTTGCTGAGTGTCAGTGTGAATGTGAGTAAAAGGTTAAATTTCTGCTTAAAATGATTTATGAATGAAACTTTGACCAAACATTTTCACTTGGTGTTTAACTTAAACATGCTGTGCTCGTTCTGGTAAAGTAACCATGTTGATGGAATTTGTGGTATATAGGATACACAGAGCCCATACATACTCTTGTTTTTATACTTTCTAGCCTGCAGTTTGGAATCAAAGCGGTTTTAATGCGTCTTTTTGATGCTAATGTCCCTACACTTACTTTTTCTGCTAGTTCTGTTCATAGATGATTTAATCTGTTTTATAACTTTTACCACACACACACTTTTATTAAAGCATTGTTCAACCTGTGTGTCTATTTCTTTAACTACAGAATAATGATAACTATACAAATGAATAGTCATTCCGACTTGTAAACTTTGATAAACCCTGATAAGAAAGTGTCGCTTTGAAATCTTTACATAGTGTGACTCAGTGTTGTAAAACCATACATCTTGACCTCTCACAGAAGACTTGAATGCATTTTACAAGCAGCGTATTTATTGTGATATACATGTTGCAAGATAAGTTAGGCACATCTGTATCTGTCCAAAATGATCTCTCCTCTGCTAACAGTCACAGATATCTTGTGGATGACTGTTTTGCTCTGGGGCACATACAGCAAGTGAAAGAAAAAGGTGGGACTGAATCATTACTCATCAACTTATCTCACAGAAAAACACAGCTCAATATTCTTCAAAGCAAGTTATTTAGTTTTAGGGGTAATATTATGTTACAGGAGTACTAAGTTATACACTTGGGAATCAAACATATTTACCTTAAACATGTGGCACAGGTTGGGATGTTGCAAATAGTTTTGAATAAAGTTGCTCCTCATGTAAGCTGCATGTAAATTAACATTACATTCAGACCAAAGACGATTTGCTGCATGCTCAAGTTTCTGTACACCCTGCACTGATACTGTAAATCCTATTCTGGACTGCTATTTGTCACTGTCATTGTTGTGCTAACAGGTAGAGGTGAGGGGGGATGTAGGTGTGTATGGAAGGGAATAAGGGCATTCCTCTAGAAGGACACTTCACGGAAGAACATCACCTTTTTTGGGTTTGTAACCAGGTTGTAACCAGTCTGACTAGTTTGTGTGCTGCTGCAGTGAGGGACTCAAAACACACGGAGAGACACAAAATACACCAAATAGCTGAGCTACAGTATGAGGCTGCTGGCCATGTAGTGTGCTTTGGCTCCGCTAGAAGCTCATCTCTACTGAGGACACCTTAGCACCCTAATATGCCACAGCTCCCACTGAGCAGCTGGAGGATGCGTGTGTGTGCTCTGTTGGCACTTCAATCAGCATTTTTGCACGTTCAAGATTAAAAGATGTCGATGTTTGAAGTGAACCCTTTTCTTGTCTATCAATTTTAAGTTGCAACAGTGTGTGTGTGTGTGTGAGAGAGAAAGAGAAACAAACTCACTTACCTCATCCACAGTCAGTGGCATACATATGCGATACTCTTTTAGCAACATGCTGCTGCTACAGGCAGAGCTGTGTTTTGGAAGTGAACGGAAAAGCTGCGCCTGACTGTGTTTATCTCGGCTGTCTTGCTTGCATAGTAGACTTGCTCAAACATGCACCACATTGACCACAATGACCTCTTTACTGCTTCTCCTCTTCCCCTTGTTTTGCTGATGTCAGTCGTCCTTGGAGTTCGGTCCAGTTCTTTCTGTCAATGAGTATTTGTTGTTTCTTACTTGGCTCACTCCTCAGAGCCTCTTCTCTGTTCTGCTTTTTGTTCCCCTTTCTCAGTTAATCTCCTGTTTGACTTTTTGAACAGCTTTCCTTACTGCTGTTGCTTTTTCCCCCCTTCTCTTGCATTTAGCTGCCTGCTTTCTATTAGCTGTTAAACTTGTGCTTCCTGTTTGCTTTCTCTTCCTGCAGTGAGAAAAAGCAGCTGAGGTAAAAATGAACTCACTGCGATCAAACTACCTGCTCCTTCCCTTCTGTGCTCCTCCCTGAGCTTTAATTCCTCCTCATGTGTAACCTTACTATTTACTTGGTGCTCCTCCCTTTCCCCTAAACCACCCTCCAGTGCTTTCAGTTCCTCACAAATTCCTTCGCCGGTTTCCCCCTTATCTCTTTTTTCTCTCCCTCTCATGCAACCCACTCCCCGCCCACTGTACTTTACTACCTCTCCACCTGTGTCACCCCCCTCCCGCTCTGATCTTTATCTGTTCTTTCTTCTTCGTCACACAGAATACTGTCAAAAATAACTCTCGTCTCTGTATCTGGCTACATGAAAGTAAAACAGATTCTTCATGTCAGTGTTGTTTAGATTAGAAGCAGTTTTCTTGAACAGGCCTGCACTTGTTGTGAATTGCTGTCTCACAAGGGCAGTCAGTGTTGGCCAGTGGATTAAATATTACCAGAGCCAAGAAAGCTTCCATGAGCCACAGCACCAGACCCGCTCACATTATAATACCTCATGACCTTCAACTGGGCTTAATTGAATCCACATTTACTCAATGAGTATTGGAATCAAAGCAGCCATAATATCTAGCTTGTGTTCGTCCTTGAGTCACAGGCTGCTCAGCCAGTGTCAACCTCAAATTGTTGCTTCCCCATTAATAGGAGAAGCAGATGTTTTGCTTCTCTGAGTCACTGCGAAGGTATCCCAAACCAAAAACTAGCCCTGGATTCCTCCTTCTTTGGCAGATTTTGCCTTCTCCTCTTCGCACGTCTTGAGACGGGGCCAAAGTAGCTCTTTCACATGTCCTCCTATCATCACCTCTGCATTGAAAGAGCAGTGAAAACAAATTCCTGGTGGGGTTTGCTCTTATCTTATCAGATTAGTGTTTGGAGAAGGGAGCCACTTCAGAGAGCTGAGGTGTGCTCTGCTTGCTTCTGTCTCATTTTCTCCCAAACTTTTAAAGCTTTGACAGTACACGCAGCACTGCAGTTTAAGGGATGATTGGTTGTGGCTTAGAAGTAACTTCAGCAGCTGATCAATGGTCAGTTGCTTTTCTTTTTAATTTCAATAAAAAGTATAATAGAAAAATGGCATGAAATGGCAACCCTCTTGGATTCATTTATGGTGTTGATCATTAGCTTGCCTTTTTATTTGCAGTGGCTTTCTGTCAAATTTAACTATTGATTTTAACATTTGATTAGTTTTTAGGGTTTCACAGGAATTTTCCCCGCCATACATTATGGTCAGTGGAGATCTGACAGACAATGAGAAGACAGACATGCAGCGACTACACCATTGATGTCTGGTATTTACATGTGATCAGTATCAGTTTAAATTAGGCTACATGGAGGCTAGACATAAAAAAAGAAAGCGCTATTTGATATGCAGCCTCTACACCTGCACCAGATATTTACATGTACTATTCTGCATACAATACAGTCAAGTTTCAAAATACAGGCATGTACACCAAACTGCTTGACTCAAAACACAGCAACGTAAGTCTGAATTAAGGGTTATGGAGATTCAATTACGGAGAGCCAAGTGATCAACACCACATGGCCAGTGAGAAATAATGCAATGCATAGATTTAATTGGCTGAAAATTATCTTTAACCAGAAAGACGGGTACAGATAATTACTTGACTGAAAAATCTTAATTACTTGATTGACTTTTGATTTTTATTTTACCACAAAAGCAGGTATTTTGCTCACAATAAGTTATATTTTTCTATGCCAGGGCAAAGTTAAAGGGTGAAGGTACAAATAAGCAAAAATAAGTTTGAATCCAAGATGTTTTATATACAGATGTGCAAATGGAAATCTCCCCAAAAGGCAGTGGGACATTGAGACCCCAACACTTTTAATCCTAACACACAAAACAATTCTGGATGTGTAAAGACTCAATGAAATTCAGTTTCGTGCTGGGAGGTATTGGTGTCCGGCTTAAACTTAAGATTTTAAATCAAGAGATTTTGGTTTTGACTCCAAAGTAGATCTGTCTTTTGTTCTTCAGTGTCTAGATATGTTACTTTCATATTAAACTGTAACAGAGGTACTGCTGCCATTATCTTTTGTAAGTTTGTCCGCTTAGTAACAGTGTCAGTGGAGAAGCAGGCTCCATCCATTAATGCTTTGTTCTGAAGTTTTGCTTACTTTTCATATTCCTGTAAAATCACACCAACAGCTCAAGCATAAAAAGGAGAAAGAGTTCTCTGCTTTCTCAGCATGGACGGATTACGTAATCACAGCATGGAGGGCACAGAGCTGACTGAAAATGACCCAATTCCCCAACATGTGGTTTAGGCGAGTTAATTACATGCAAATCACAATACCCCTATGTCTTTTCATTCCTTGCATTATTAAGTGAATTACAAGTCTCAGGTGAGCCATATGTAAAGTAGTCACGTTATTGCTGGTTGAAACTAGTTTAGAGTTTCCCAGATGAATGCTAACTTAAGATATAATAAGGCACATTAAAACATTCAAAATTCCTTCAACTACAGAAGGAGTTATTCTTTTGTGTATGCGTCAGCTCTCCGTGAATTAATAGCAATTATTTATTGTAAAAATGTTCTACTGTGGTGGATCTGTGAGTTTCTTTCTAAGGCTATATAGTGTCCAAGAACTGGAGGTACTAGAAGTGGCCTCGTATACAGTGTTGGCTTAGACACAGAAAAAAAAGTACAAGTAGAAACTCTAATTGAGAGAATATGTAATGATTAGTAAAAAGTAATTCATGTAAACAGCTGACTCTTCACATTAGCCCTGAAAGATGCAAACCAGTCACAGCACGAAGCTGACCATGGAGCTCCATGCCGAGTGTGTATGAAAATAAACTGAATTTGTCTTGTTGTGTAAATGCAGGGGGGGTGCTGGAGAGTGCTCCCCCCGGGGACTCCCTCGTCCTCCTGGGTGACTTCAGTGCTCACGTGGGTGGTGACAGTGAGATCTGGAGAGGTGTGGCTGGGAGACATGGCCCCCCCGATCTGAACCAGAGTGGTGTTCAGCTGCTGGACTTCTGTGCTCGCCACGGATTGACCATCACGAACACCATGTTCCAGCATAAGAGCGCCCACATGTACACCTGGCACCAGGATGCGCTGGGCCGCAGCTCGATGATTGATTTGTAGTCGTATCGTTGGACTTGAGGACGCGCGTCCTGGACACTCGTGTAAAGAGAGGGGCGGAGCTGTCGGCCGATCACCACCTGGTGGTGAGTTGGCTCAGATGGTGGGGGAGGATGCCGGTCAGGCCTGGTAAGCCCAAACGTGTCATCAGGGTCTGCTGTTAACATCTGGCAGAGTCCCCTGTCAGAAAGAGCTTCAACTCCCACCTCCGGCAGAGCTTCAACCATGTCCCAAGTGAGGTGGGGAATATTGAGTCCGAGTGGGCTGTGTTCCGTGCCTCTATTGCTGAGGCGGCCAGCCAGAGCTGTGGCGTTGGTGCCTGTCGTGGCGGTTATCCCAGAACTCTCTGGTGGACACCAGCGGTGAGGGATGCCGTCAAGCTGAAGAAGGAGTCCTATTATCCTCTTTTAGCCTGTGGGACTCCTGAGGCAGCTGATGGGTATCGACAGGCTATGCGGAATGCGGTTTTGGTGGTCGCCAAGGCAAAAACTTGGACATGGGAGGAGTTTGGTGAGGCCATGGAGAACAACTTTCGAACGGCTTTGAGGAGATTCTGGTCCACAATCTGGCGACTGAGGAGGGGAAAGCAGTATCTCGTCAACACTGTTTACAGTGGGGATGGGGGGCTGCTGACCTCGACCCGGGACGTTGTGGGTCGCTGGAGAGAATACTTCGAAGACCTCCTCAATCCTACCAACACG
>JBAMHV010000006.1:11078661-11088727 GCA_037177535.1 Pseudomugil gertrudae | reverse complement strand
ATAGATATAGATAGATATAGATAGATAGATAGATAGATAGATAGATAGATAGATAGATAGATAGATAGATAGATAGACAGACAGACATAGATAGACATAGATAGATAGATATAGATAGACATAGATAGATAGATATAGATAGATATAGATAGATAGATATAGATAGACATAGATAGATAGATATAGATAGATATAGATAGATAGATATAGATAGTTATCAAAGCCATTGGGCTAATGTGTCAGAATATTCATTGGTCTTTCTTATGAATGTATATTTTGAACAAATCAAGAGTGTCGAAAGGAAGTAGTGTATTATGTGATGTTTGAAAGCCAGAATGCCTCTTTACCCTGCTTTCAGACAATACAAGCAGACAAGGACACCAGAAAGTGCTGGAAAGGCAGAGGTTTTTTCTACGCTTATCAGAAACAGATGGTGGAATCCGGAAATGGTGCTGCTGAAAATCTGTGCCAGGTACATTGAACGGTTAGCCTTGGGTTTATGTCCATTCTGTCTACCAAAAAGGCTCACCTTTGTTGTATAATACTCATGTATTACCCTGAGTTGCTGCTGATAATGCAACTTCATCAGCTCAGTCGTTGCCAGGTAAAAAACTATACAGGGCTTTCATAGCAGCTGTTGAATTTTTTATCCACATCTCTGCTCTACATCCAACTTTCTGACAATTTGTCAAATGCTTCACTAGAGAAAATAATACATTGGATTCATTCTATGCAGTTATACAAGATTTGTACAGCTTTTTTCCTTATCTTCCATCTGACTAACATCTGTTACTCCCCATTTCCACCTATACAACTGTTCGAGTGATCAAAATGACTCTAATAATTTCTCCATTTCTTTTTTTCCTGAGGTTCCTGCAGTTAATCTGGGGTTTTGATTTGTTTTTCAAACATTCAGTTCTCCCAAACTTTCTTCTTTCAATTCTTATCCTAACCTCACAAACTGCAGAAATGGCTACCCAAACAAGATATCTTGTAACATATCAGCTGAAAGTATATGCATGTACACGCCTCCAAAACATAGTGTTTGAAATTATGAGACGCCACCAACCTGTTCATTGCAAGGCAATGTCCTATCAATAAGCACTAAACAATGAAAATCAGAATATGTAGTACAATTTTATAATCCAAAACCATGTACTTTGGATAATTTAAATGACATGTTGGTGTAATTTAACCAGTTTGCATATGAGCACAAAAGAAAACATGGGTGAAAAAATGAAAACCGAAAGGGATTTTGAAAATGTTGTTTGGCATGGGTCCCTGCATTGTTTTCCATAAGAATCAGCAGATGAAGACACTATCTTCTTTTAAGGGGCTGTGATGAACTCACCTACTTTTCTGTGTAGTTCAGACTTTCCCTGCTGAGCTTTAGAGCGTGTCATCTTTAAATGCCTTATTGAAATTTGCTCATCTTATATATATATTCAAATATTGTCTTTTGAATTAAAATCAGAAAAAACATGATGTAATATGTCCTGTTACATTATCCTTTATAAATGGTTTTAAAAAGTAACTTTATTGTAAAATCTTAATGTCAGTTCTGCAGCTAAACCACTGAGCCTTCACTCCAAGCTGCAGTGATGTGACTCTGCATGTCCCCTCACTCACTGCAAGCTGCACACATGGTCACTGACATGCTGTTGTAGTATGGGTTTCTCTATCACATGCACGCACGCAAACTGCCACTCTCCATGCTAAGACGCACCAATGTGGGTGACACTCACACGTGGATCCACAGACGCTGGTGTGGCGCCTCCGTTTTGCTTGGAGAAGCAGAAAGAGGCGATAGGAGGCAAAAGCAAAAAAGACAGGACGGCGAGGGAGGGATGCAGGGAGGGAGCTATGGATGGATGGAGGGAGGGAGGGGAAATGCAGAGGGACGCAAGGGAGGGGAGGGGGTGGGGGTGGGGGGTGCATGAGAGGGCTGAGTGCTTCTAGTAAATATTTATATTGCATTATGATACGCGCGACAGTGAAAGAGGCAGAGGGGGAGGCAGAGAAAGGGGGTGATATAGAGCGTCCATCCCTTTATTAATTTTATTCCGGACCGCTAAGTTTAGCATTCAACACGTGTCGCCTGAGATGGAGAGAGGGAGGGAGGGGGAGGATGCGCGAGAGTTAGAGGAGGAGGGAGGGAGGTTGACGGTTGCTAGGTGACGGGGCGCATATACTGAATTTTAACAAAAGAACAGGGAAAGAGGGAGAGCTGGAGAGTGTGTGAGAGAGAGGAGAGGAGAGAGGGAGGGAGAGAGGTGAAGAGAGAGATCGGAGAAATTGAATACATGTAGAACATATATATATATTTAGATATATATTTTCTCAGCGTGTGTGTCTGAGTGTGTGCGTGTGTGTGTGTGTGTGTGTGTGCATGTGGTGGCGTCGGCAGTGGGGAGACACCCGCAAAACGGATACCTCAAAAAGGAAGGATGTGAAAAAGGATGGAGGGACGCAGGAAAAGAGGGGGGAAAGGCTGGTGAAAAACAGTAAGTAGCCTGCATTTATTTTAATGATACTGGCAGTGCGGAGGCATTTTTTCGCTGCTTCACTCCGCGCAAACACGCACGCAGACTCTATGCTGTTTGGATTAATTGCGGCTCGGGCAGTGAGAGGATGCTACGCGTCATTGAGACAGGAATAAGGGACTCGGGTGTCAGCATCTGTACGGACGCTTGTGATGGAGAGATGGATGGCCAGGGATGGAGAGGTGGAAACGGCCGGCGCACCGGGGCTTTGACCCCTCTGTCATTGCTGCGCCTGAAAACTCACAAGCGCATAGGTCCCTTCCTTACAGCAGATGGGATAGATAGCCCAAACACACTCACGCACACAGTTTACCGGCAGTTCAATTAATCATCTAGACTAACCTTAAGGCTATGATTTAGTCTGCCGGAATATTCACATGTATTATTTATAAAGTCAGAGTTGTTCGGGTTTTAGTCTTTCACACACCGAGGCTGCAGTTTTCCTCTCACTTTGCTGCGGATGTATTAATTGAAGTGATCATATTTGTTGATCATTTTCTGCTTGGTCAATGTTAGTGCGCGGGTATGTTTGTGTGTGCGCACGAGCGCGTTCTGCTTGTTCGTTTTATGAAGCCAGAGCCGCCAGTCCGGAAGATTACCGAACAGTTTTTCATCTTCATATTTATATTACGATGCGCGGAATATTTGGGCGTATAGCATCACACAGTTGCCCCCCTGTTGCCACCGAGGAATCTTCCCCCTCACCGACTGACTTTGCCTCGAACATCCATACAGCTCTAACAGGCGACCCCCCCCCCCCCCCCCCCCCAAGCTGGTTTAACGAGCGTCTGACAGAGATTTTCCTTCATATGGGCTATTTTTCTTTTCTTTTCTTTTTTTGTAGCTGCACTCCTACAGAATAACTTTTGCTGTATCCTTGCCACACTTTTAAAGAGGAGAAGTGAATAACAAGCAGAAGTCTCGATAAGCACCTGTCATTTGCCAGGAAAAAAAGGCCTTGGACCATAAAAAACACCAAGAGAGAACATCATGCTGTTGACCTGTAAAATGGGGAGACACAGTGTTGCTTCTCTCGCAGATTTACTGCAGTGCTCTAGAGTGGCAATGTCAAATTTATGGGCCTGTGTTGGGAGGCCACTGGATGCATTTACCCAGATGGTAATAATGGAATTAATGTGCATGTTTTTTTCTATTTTTGTGGAGTATTTGGTCTCTCTCCTCCCTCTCACAGCTGAACTCTCTAGCTGCTATCCATTTCAATCGTCTCCTTCACCCACAGGTGATGTGCTCTGCTCAGTTCATCCTCTTTCCTCACAAAACCTGTGAAATTTTACACGCAGGTGTACTGCAGCAGCATACTGCATGTACTGCTGCCTCTAAAGTGTTGCCTTTATGTCCCCTTCTTTGCTGATTTGCTGTACAGTTACCCAGTGAGATCTGTACTGTACCAGCTGTGTGTAGTGGTAGGCAGGAGGGGAGGAAAGAGGAGATCAGATGAGAGACACAGAAGGTGTGGAGGGGAGTGAGGGATGGGAGAAGGTGCAAGGAGGTGGAGCGAGAGTGAGGGAGGGAAAGACAGCTGAAGGAAAGGCAGAGTAAATAGAGGGGTGGCTGGAGTGAATCTCAGTGGAGGACATTGGAAGGCACTCTGGAAGAGATGAGAGGACCAGAGTCAACATTTGTGAGCTTGTTTTCTTCAACCCTATGCTCCTCATCAATTTCATCGCATTGATTCTTCGACTTTAGCACAGAGAAGCTTCAAGCTTAACTCAATCCCCTGTTTGCTTGTCTCTTTTATTCTACCAATCCCCTGTTCCTTTTTGCCTCAGTCCTTCCCATCTTTTCTTTCACTCCTGCAACCTGTAACTTCCTCTTTTCCACTCGCCTCCCCTTTCATCATGTGTTTGATGCAACATTTGTGGGTAGTTTACTCAGTCCTGCCACCCACCCAAACCCCTCTCCCACCCTCTCTACACGTGGCACTCTGCGTTCTTTTTAATGCCACTAATTAAGATAAAACTTGTTAACGTTAAAACATTAGTTAGCCTTTAACGAGATCAGAGACTGCTGTGTTGGAGTGATTACAGTGATTCTCGTTTACTGTGTGCCTCTCCTGCACATTGTTGGAAGTGAAGGTGTCTGTAGTGTAGTGTCATGTGACATGGGATGGGTTTGGCCAAATATTTGACAAGTCTTACGCACACACACACACACACACACACACACATACTCTCTCTCTCTCTTTCACGTACACATACACACACAGACAGACAGACGCACACAAACTGGCAGTTTCTTACTGGTTTCTTACTATAAAGCCATATAATTGTAGGAAATATTGACCTCCATTGAATCAACAGGGGAAAAACTTTTCCAAAGTTTCAATTGTGCTAAAATCTCTTCAGAGCACAGTTTTAAAGTATTCACTTAACAGTTTGAGTATTTTTGTGAAACAACTGTTTAGTTCAGACCTAAAGTTAATCTTCTGTCAGATAATTTGTTTTTATTAACATTTAAATAAAATGTTAAACATACCTAAGCCAAACTATCATCATCTATATAACACATTAACAAAAAACAACAAACACACAAAAAAGTGAAAAAGTTAATCTTACCATTTAATAGTAAACCATCTGTTATTGAGCAACATTGAAAATGTGGGACATTCAAACATGACATCAATTTTAAGCCAAGATGAGATCTGCAGGAGCCCAAATATAGCCCAATGTTACAGTGAGGTAGTTACATTGATGAGTGATTTAAAGCTATTCATTGATTACCTGTTGATTAACACTTTTTTAGTTAGTTCTGTTCATGACATTTAAAAACGTGTTTGATCCTATTTGTATTTTATTTGTATTATACTGGAAAAGGTGGCTACAGTTAAATCCTTTGCAGTTTGACAAGTAACTTTATAATATCTGTTTGTCTAAGGTGAATCTACCTGGTCTGATGAGAGTTGCATAGTTTTATTTTTCATTTGTAATTTTATTTATTCCTGTCCAACTAACTCCCTTTG
Organism: Pseudomugil gertrudae; assembly: GCA_037177535.1. Classification (NCBI taxonomy): domain Eukaryota; kingdom Metazoa; phylum Chordata; class Actinopteri; order Atheriniformes; family Pseudomugilidae; genus Pseudomugil; species Pseudomugil gertrudae. The sequence goes on along the minus strand of JBAMHV010000006.1, from coordinate 11,083,204 downwards.
AGTTAGCTAGGATTGAAATGGACAGTTCAGATGTGTTTTATTATTGTTAGTCACAGGAAAAACAAGTCAAACCAACAAAAGAAATGGTCTAAAAATCATCACCAACTGTGTTGCTCAGTTTCCCATTACATTTAGTAGTTAGAGAGCTGAGTGTCTGCAGCTGTAGTTCCCAATTGCTGGAAGAGGTACAAATGCTGCTTTGGGTATGATTAAAATCCAGTCTTCCAGCACAAAGTATGATACAGTACAGCAGTAAGCAGATGTTTTCCTGTAGAATTCTTTGAGCATCAACCGAACTCTGCATCTGAATCTGCATGCTTTCATTATGGAGACAGCTGCTACAGTATAGTTTGGCAATCCTGGGGTATCACCTCTAGCTCAGTTAGATCCCAACTGTGAGCCAGGCTAGCAAAGACATTCAACCACATACTGTGAATAAAATAACAGGAAGCTATTTAAGAAACTGGTGGACACAGAAACAAACAGATAGACAGGCTGGCAGATAGATTGTATGTGGTATTTTTTCCTTTTTTCTTTAAAAAAATCAGACGATCACACACAATACCAGGGGAGAATTTAACGTGCACAGTATTGCTATCAAACAGGTGCATACACACACACAAACACACACACACACACACCTGAGCCAGAGCCCTGCGGCGTGTTCTGGGAATACAAGTCTGAAGGCAGCTAGCAGGCACACAGCTTCACATGGCTGCATGCAATACACAGTCACACAAACTCTCAGAGAGTACATTGAGAGAGAGACCCAAGGGTATGCAGTCAGACACAAACACACAACGGCAGCAAGTAACACAAACAAAGACTGCTTCACTCAAATTCACAATGTCACAATTTTGTATAAAACAGGACCTCAGTGTCTTACTCGTGGGATTCAGACTCATACGCTGCATGCACCATGCAGTATGTATTCATATGTGTGCATGCAAAAGCAAGGAAAAATATTTCACAAAGACGAAAAAATGAGCAGGATCTTTTTGCGGAGTGTTGCACTTCGTTGTGGTGTGGTCCTTCATAATGATGGATGGGGCAGGAAATGACAGCATAAGTGGTTATTAAAAAGAGGAAGTGGGGGCATTTATAAAAACTACGTTAGGCTGTGTCGCAAGTCATCCTAGGTTCTTGTGTCATGCGTACTGATCTCTGAGACTTCTGTGCTTGGTGCGAGGTGAGCTTTGTTGAAAATCCTATGTCATTCTCCTCTTGCAGAATCTAGGAGCTGACATTTGTAGCAGGCTTTGTACCCGAGTGATGGTGTCAGATTTAGGAAGTGCAGGTACCAGGTGCAAAGTTGAACCTGTTTTATAGCCTCATTACTTCATATAAAAATAGCTTTTCTTTATTTTCTTTTAAGTTTGAATGTGAAATTCCATCAGTATGCAGCTGTTACAAATGCAAATAAGTGCTTCTAAATGGAATTTGCAAAGCACGTTATCTACAATACAGCAAGGGGGGTGGCAGGTGGGGGCACAGGACTATAGGAAAGAGAATGTCAATGTGAAAAAAAGCCTGTGATAAATAGTTTGATGTTGTTGAAGTATGAAGATGTGCTTCATCTCTGCATGTAAACAGCTTAAGCTTCTTAGACTAGGCTTTTGATACGTGACAGTCACTTTGATCAGGAGAAAACAATGCACTCACATGCTGGTCTAATTTGAGGGTTGTGATTAATTTGCACTCATTTCAGTTTGTGAGTTTTCATTATTCAAATTGAAAACTCTGTTTCACACCAAAGCCTTCTTTAACTTCTCGTCTGAAAGGTCATTTAGAGTAAATGCTCCCTATTCAATTTTGCCAAAGCAGTTTCAGTCTAATCTTTCAAATGAGCCAATAAATGATCCTGACCTTGATGTGGTGCTGATCAGACTCATCAGTTTTGTTGTTATGTAATCTGTTCAGAGTAAGCAGTGACACATGCTCTGTCAAAGACTGCAGTTTTGGGAAATAGTGACACTCATTCATACATTTTGCTTGGTGTAATGATGGGAAGTGGCAAGATCGTTTGTTGGCACTGGTTGTTCTGTGTCATCTTTACCTAGATATTAAGTCAGCTATTTACAGCTTCTATCACAGAACTGCCCAGGGTAGAGTCACTCACTGAGGATGAACTACTTTTACATGAACATAAACATTTACGTATCATGATGTCGCAGGCTTTTTATGGAATTCATGACATCACTATGCTAGTCATTGTTTGTGTGTTATGGTACTTCTACTTTTGCTTATTCCAAGATCTGTCACACCAGATTATTCATATTAAAACAGATTATTAGAAACAAGGTGACTAGATACATGCTAACAGTAGATGGCTCACCTTTAATGAATTAAAGTAACTATTTTCATGAAATATTATTCAGCCATATCTTTGAATAATGATGCATTTCGACATGTGTCATACTGTTTTCTCCAAAAAGAAAACCATGCTTGTCAAAAATGTCTTATTATTTTAAACAAGATCTGATCTGGTTTTGTGTAACTAAGTTCTGTAAAATATTTTAATAAAAGGTTTGTGGCTATCGCAGGCTTCTCAGCACATGTTGAATGAGATTCTTGCTTAAAAAAAGAGAGAGAAGTCAGATGTAATATATTCTTTGTGTGAGACAAAGATTCACTGGATTAAGAACTGCAAAGTGAAGACAACACGGCAGGGCTCATAAATATCCCTTACTAACCATCAACCATCTCTTATGCCTCACCCAAGCATCGAGAGAGAAAGAAAATTCACTAGTCTCCTTTCTCAAATGCTCCTCTCTGGTTAAGCTTCTCTCTGCTTGGGAATCTCTTTCTCTGAGCCAGTGATCCACCAGTGGTTATAATAGGCAGACAGAGGCGTTTTGAACACCTTTGTTTAAGAACGGGAGGAGTGCCAGATGTGCTGTGAACGCAGTTAAAGCCTGCATTTCAATACTGATTAGTAGCGTAGTGTTAACACAGACCAAATCCAGTGTGACTTTGGTAGCATGTTGCACCTTGTATTGATTGGATATCATTTTAAATTTAGTCAAATATTTCTGTCTGTGCAAGTGTGACTGACAAGCTGTTCATCCATGCAAAGACTCTGCATGCATTCCAACTTGTGCAACTGCATGTGTGTGACTGTGTGCGCGTCAACATTTCTGTGTGCGACCTTGCACAGAAGCACTACAGTTATCAGTTAAGGTTTCCCACACAAGTTTAATCTGGTTATCCTCAGAATAAGATTGTGAATCATTGCTATGCAGAGCTCGGTGCCTTTTCTTGCTGAACGTTTTAAGCAGCTTCCCAGTTTGTAGATGTTACAGAATATTTCACCTTATAGGTCCTGAAGGGCTGCACTGTCGGCTGCTTTTCATCTTGCTCTTTTAATTAGTGACTGATTTAGATCTGACTAGGTGATCCCTGTGTCTGGCCAATCAATGAGGGAATTAATAGAGGCTCTGGTGCAAACGCAGCAGTGAAACAGTGTGACTTTGCGACTGTTGGCTCAGGACGGAAAAGGAAAAGCAGTCCATGAAGCGTAATAGGAAAGCAGCATTTTTTTTAAGCTTTAATATGACTTTACAAGATTCTGAATTTGTCAAGATGTACTTTCACTGCCATGTCAGCTCTACTGAGAATCTATTATCCAATTTGTTCCTGATTTCAATCGTGATGCTCAGCCAAGCATTTCATTCATGATAGTGCTATATTTTGTGTAAATCTGCAGTGTGGATGCATAATTATCCCTGTATATGACCGAACTACACCAGGGCAAGCTGATATTGAAATCACTTTCCCCAAAATCATTACTGTGGGGATGCTGGTAAAAGGTTAAGCAGTAAGGAACGAGTAATTTTGAAACAAATATAAGTAGATAATACAACACATGGGACTATGTATTGTAAAAAAAAAAAAATAGACAAAGCAATTGGTAATAAACATAGAAAATATTTTAAATTGAGCAAATTCTGTGATATACTAGTACATCTAAAAGTATTTAGGCAACAGACAAGTGATTGGAGCTGCAGACTTTGAGGTGAGACAAGGAAATATTTTGGTTCCTCAGCCTGAGCATTACTGCAAACTATATAGCCTGTTTACAAAAATATTTATTCATTCAGGTTGAATTAGTCCAGGCTGATTAGGCCTGCTAAAATAATGCCTTGTACTCTGCTATATGTGTTCCAGCTGCAAGATCCCCAGACACTGGCCTTTCCAAATGAAAGTGTGACCTTACTGATACTTATGTGTGAACACTCATGAGGGTAGTAAACCATTTGGAGCTGATGTCTTCTGAATAGATGTGTTTGCGTAAGTGTGAGAGCAGGAGAGATGCGATAAAAACAGACAGTACTGAAATCATTTTAGGCATCATTCATACATGAATTGATTTTTTTTTCATGGGGTCTGCACAAACCAAAGCACAGTGGTGTGAGCTCCCAGTATGCTAAGGAATAAATGAAGACAGAGGGGTTGAAAGATAACTTGCAAGTCTACATAAGTTACACTTCAATAACTTCATCATATGTGCAGTTTATACACACACACACACACACACACACAC
>JBAMHV010000006.1:11064917-11078561 GCA_037177535.1 Pseudomugil gertrudae | reverse complement strand
ATGAGAGTGAAAGAGAGAGAACAAGATGGACTGTGTGTGTGTGTGTGTGTGTGAGAGAGAGAGAGCAAAGCAGTTGGTAATTTATTTTATTGGCTATTTTTCCTCTCGAGCTAGTGGGTTCATTAGTGAGCACTACTGCAATTACAAGGCATGTGTAGAGTTACAATAATTTCAAATTAAACACTTTCTCCACAAGGGCAAATTATAGACTGTTGTGAAGAACAATGATGAAATGTGGATTATGTCAAATATTTCAGTATTAATCATCTGTAATAGATGTGATTTGCAGTCACTGCTTTTTTGCATCTAGTGTGCCAAACAGCTCAGTGGGTAAGACTATGACATTTCCGTTTCTGTTAAAAATAAATTAGGTCAGAGAATTGTTAGTGTTTTACTGTGGCAGGGTCCAGGGTCAGCTTCATCTAATTTCCATCAATCCATAGAGGGAAGGGGTAACAAGACGTATCCTTCCATTCAAGTAATGAAAGTTATTCCCTCAATGAAGAGATGTGAAGTCCAATTAAATGACATTGTCTCTTGGAGACAGAAGAGTTTAATCTAAACCCATTAAAATTATTTTTAAATAATAGCAAAGATACACTGATACCTGAGACGAGCGAGAGGCACTTATACGACCCCATTGGAGTTAAAGGGGCTTGAAATGTCAGAATGAAATGCAGTTTTGCTGTGAAGAAACATCAAAGTGAGATGTCACGGTGACTGTTTCATTTTGTTCTAGCAAAAGGTTACAAAATATGAAAAGGACAAGTGGAGACTACCCGCTGGAAACAAATGTTTGACGTGTAGAACCAAGTGAGATTTCACTTTGCCCTCACAATAATAATTGTGGATATAATTAGTATTTTTTCCTGCATTTTCCACAAGTGCAGATTTTTTAAAAATACCTATAGAAAGAAAATTACCACATGTTTGCCTCTCCGTGTAAATTTGTCTTAAATTTGTAAACCAAAATGTATTTTTAACACACTCTGTATTAAATATCCCCTTAAATTTAACACATTCACATAAAAATGTTTTCCAACAGATGCAAGCAGCTGTAATCTGGTTATCAGCTTGTGGCATGTGTAATTTGAATATATGGTGCATTGCTTTTCCCTGCGAGGACCTATAGTGCCGCTAGGCTTTGATAGATGGCTCCATCGTTTTTCATTTGAATGGCTTATGATAGCCAAAGCTATCAAGTCCAGAAGAGGCAGTGGCTGCTGCAGCAGGCTTTACTACTGCTATGTACAGCCATGCAGTAGAAACACGCACAGTACTGTACGCCCTGCTGATGCACGCTGCGCTACTTGCCGATCCCCCTGCACAATATGCACAATGGGAACAAGAGATGCTTGCTTGCCTGGTGGCTTTTCTACTCAACAAGGATCAAAGAGTGAGAAGGAGACAGATAGGGAGGGAGAAATGAGAGGAAGTGAGTGAGGAAGGAAAAGAAGTACAGGACAAAGATGTGTGGAAGGAGAGAATGAAGAGGTGTAGAGGAGAACATGAGAGGATGTGTGAAGAGAGTTGGTGAACGGAGCTGCTGTAGAATGGGATGAATGGGTGACTGAATGAATGGATGAGGGGATGAATGAGTGAGTAAAAACTAAATTTAACTACTGAGACTGAGCAAGGGAGTGAGTCTGCAGGCTTGTCCGTGTGTGTGTGTGTGTCAAGTGAGAGTGTGTTAGTGAGGAGGATGAGTGAATGAACAAGTGTAGCAGGACACAGAGAGGGAGAAAGATTGGGGAAGGGAGAAAAAAAGGGGGGAGAGGATCTGTTCCGTCAGGGAGGACACACTCCAGTGGCTGTGATTGAAGTATGGGCCAATTAACATGAGGAGCATTGAGCTCCAGCTGCACTCTTCTCTTCATACCTCCGCTCCCACACACTGCCATCATAACCCACACGACACACACACAAAGCCATTCACTTCCCCATTTGCACACTGAAAGTACCACACTGTGCTGGCACTTTATCTTATCTTTGAGTAGTCCAGCTATGGACCACAGAAAATTGTAGAGGCTACATGCAGCAGTTCTCTTAAGCTCCCTGTGGTCTTAAATGTGGACAAATGAAAAAGAAAAAGATTAGGTTTTTATTGTCAGGAGCACTTACAGTGAGATGCTGCTGTTTTTCTAATGGTTTACACTGAACTTTATATTAGAATGCATATTTTTTAGTTGGTGTTGGCTGTGAAAAGCTGCCCGAGTTGATTCAGTGTAGCTCGTGCCATAGGCAGCGGGGAGCAGGTCCATTACTCTGCATGACAGCCTGGAATGAGGCAGCAGAGCCTCGATGGGGGCTAAACACAACATTGAACACTGCACCTCTGCAACTCCACACTCCAAACAACACAAACCCCTTCCCCATTCACTTTTTCCCAGCAGATTCAATGCAGCACAAGATCTGCACATGGGGTGCAACTGACTTCTACCCGAGCTCTTCTCTCCTCTCCCGGGACTCAATCTTCCTCAGTCACCGTAGGCGCTCACTGCAGCTTGAGCATGTACAGTAAAGTGAGAGGAGGTGATCTGATTGTTTCCTTACTATCTTCCTGCCACCAAGAATCAATTTCATTTTGTCCTTAGCGGCTATACAAGTTTTTCATCTCTTTGGTCTTTGTAGTAATAGCATAGACTTCACTGTTTCAGTGCTTGAAGCAAAAACAACTGCTGAGCCGCTTTTTTTTAAGGGTTTATGAAAAAGGAGTGGAAAGATGAAGCTGTTTACATATTGAAGATACTAACTAAAAATTAATGTTTGTTTACATCATGGGTTAAAAATGACTGAACATAATAATTGGATGCCAACATTTGAAAGCTGCGTTGATCACATCACAGGCACATATTTAGTTTGAATGTGGCAAAACCAAACACAGGAGGTTATCACTCAAACACTTCAATCACTGAGTGAAATTTAAGCAGTAAATTTTATTTTAATGTAATTTTTGTGGTGCAAGCATCATAAGACTATCCAAGTTAATACTAGATTATAGCAGAGTAAATCCTAATCTCTTGGCACTGGGATAAAATATTTATTCTCATTTAAAGTCACCATTTCTGTCAACATTCACACACATGCCTATAAGAGCCTTGTAAAAATGTCCAGGCATTTGCTTCTGAAAGTAGCTTCTTATCACATGTATGTTAGTTATTAAAATTAAATAATTCAATATTTTCATCTTTATTAGCTCATATTTCTTATTTAATCTAATCGTAACTTTCGGTCAATCCCAACATTGTGTTCTGAAACAACACTAACATTATCATTCAAACATTAAAACAATTAAGTGAACTTAAAACATTTAAAAACACTTACATGATGCTATAAGTATTGTTTGTTTCTCTTCAGCCAAATACCAAGATGTGGAACATCGCAGCATCTTTCTTTAAATATTTCTGCATTTATTGTACAGCTGCTCCAACCACAAGACGTTGAAAGTGAAACTCGCTCAGAGGTGCTTCTGTGGTCACAGACACTTTATTTTAACTTATTTATTGGAAACTGGTCGTAAGAGCACAAACTGCTATCATGCTCACAAACACGAACATGAAAAAAGAATCTTGTTCTTGCCATAACCATCTATTGCACTGTCAGACAGAAAAAGGAAGATATCTTATTGAGCCCTGACACTAACGTTGCTGTAATGATGATTAATTGTATAATGGTGACGAATCTGAAACATTCTGTTCAGAAAAGCATTTTGTCCTGTAGCTGAACATGCACAAACACCTCTTTAGGTCTAATCATATGAAGGAGTTTTATTTTACAGTTTTCCTTGTCTAACCAAAGCAATCACAGACGCACTACCCCGCCCTCCAGACACCCCCCTGCATCAGCCTGGGATCTGGCTATCTCTTTTTCAGTCACTCAAACTCCACTGTTACAAGTAATCACATGTGATATTTAATTAACAAAGACAAACTAGATTAAGACATCAGTGGTGTGTCTAATTTGAGTTTGTTACTATTGTATTTGGTGCTGTCAGGACTAGCAAGAGAAACAAGTAACTGTATGCATATGTACCAATATTTGAAAGACAATTGGGCGCCTTGTTAAGCTGTTTAAATTTATAAATGGCAAACATAAAATGAAGAATTTGTGAATGAAAGAAAATAGCCCTTCAGTGTTCTCTGGTAATCCATGCAGGAAAACAGCTGGATTCTTGTGAGAACTGCATGAATACAACAGATCCAGATCTGTTTGCATTTAATCAAAACCCAAATCAGACCAGCTGGCATTACTGGTAGTAATAAGCGAAACAGCATTAAAGCGTCAGTATTCACTGATTGATTCCAGTTCTGTTGTGTTTTGCATAGGCACATAAAAGGTTTTTGCCCCTTTGCCCCCTTAAATGCTGTGGGGTCGAAGTAGGGATTATTAAGGAAAGTATTTTTATTTGTTCTTTATTGCAATTTTTAGTACTGCATGCTCAACAGAATCTACATGATGAGCACGTTCTTCACACTGACAGAATCTGCACACTGTCTTTAATGATTTTCTCTGGGCATTGATTTAACCCATAAAAACTCTTCTCTCTTTATTAATATTTCATATTTAGACCATTTTTTCCATGAAAATAATCCCTTTATTCCTTAGAATGAACTGGATGCAACTGGTTTATGTTCTAGGATCTGTACATATTTAAATTAGCCCCATCCTTCTCCTCTGCCTGGATGTAACCCCATCGCTTCCTCCTCATTCACTACTGGAGGACCGCTTTTATTTGTGCAATGTCTATTTCAAAACCAGGAGTTTTGGTTTACTGGCAAAAGAACCATAGTGTTTCACTGAGTGATTAAGATTTTCCTCTTTGTTTTCTGCTGGTCAGCAATCATTTTGGGGAATATTGCCCCATATCACATAAAAGTATTTGCAACTGCTTGCTGTTGTACAGGTGGTTTTGTCTGTTTGCAAAGGGTACAGTGTGAAAGTAAACCAAGTCAAAGGAAGGTGCAGCATTTATCAGAATTCGTGTCCAGTTTACTCGTGTTATTCGGAATATCCTGGTGTGAATGCATCCTGAGACACACTATGGGAGGATTACATTTTATCAGCACATTGATATACACACACAAAACTATAAACAAGCTAGGGGGCATGCAGCAGTAAGCTCTTTAATTTCAAGTTAAAGTGAAAAAACTGTCTTTTGAAAATATTAGTATGTAGCAATCATTGACTAAAAATCTAAGACTGAGACTTTTCTCAATTCTGTTAGCTGCAGCAAATAATTTCATGCTAAATACTGCTAATGTTAGAAAAACATTTCATGCTCACCTGCTCTGAAAAGTTAGATCGTCCCTGCAAGCTGGCAGAACAGATTTGTGCATGAAATGACACAGCTGGAATCTGGGACTTGCTCAAAATCTCACATTTTGTCATGAGTCCATTGTGGTTCTATGGTAGTAATGCACTGCCATGAGGGTGAATTTCCTTCTTCATTTTTTCCAATAACAGTTTTCCGGAATTTAGCTTAGTGAGATGACCTCGCTTGTCTGCTTGACAATTGCTTAAGCACCGCTTTAATTTCTTCAATCCTCTTATACATGTTCTTGTTTCCTTGCAATTGCAGTAATCAGTAAACATGTAGGTAAAGATGTATATTCCATATGATGGCCACGCAAAATGCACTGAGCAGTATGTGTTATTTTGCACCCATTTTAAATAATATTTCAAGGCTAATTTATACAATAATTTCAGCATGTTTTCCAAAAATCCAACAAGGCTATTTTTGTCAGATCACTGGAAAAATTAATAAAAACAAACAAAACAAAAAAATAGCCTTTAATAGTAATATTTTTACTAATTCCCACAGTTGCATGTATTAATATACTGTAGTGCGCCACAGCCTTTAAAAAAGATAACACTCACACATACACACATATATATTTATATTTATATATATGTGTATATCATAGACTGTATAAAAAAGGTGTATATATGTGTATATATTTATATTTATATATATGTGTATATATGTATATATGTGTATAAATGTATATGTGTGTATATATGTATATGTGTGTATATGTGTATGTATGTGTGTATATATATATATATGTTTGTTTATGATATATGTGTGTTTATGTTTAAATGTTTATCAGGTAACGTAATAACTTAAGCTAACATAATATTTAAAAATGAATGATAGTGAAAGAAAAAGTTGACATATCACTGATAATAATATATCTGAGTAAAACAGGAATATTAGTTATATAATCAAAAAATAAAACCGAACAAGATAATTAGTACTAAAAATAAAGTTTTTGCTGGTAAAAATCGTGAGCCCAAAGTCATTCATGGCTGTGTCCCAGAAGTCAGTGTAGGTATGTAAAGCATGAAAAGATGGTTTGAATAAGTGATACACTTATCAACAACAATATCTAAATCTGGCACAGTTTATGTTTTTTAACTTTCCTCTCTACTTTTTCTGTATACACTGTAGTCCAAAATAAATAATTCACTTCAAGCCACCCAAAGCTGCAAAGCTGTTCTGATATTTCTCCAAGCAGTGAAACAGTTCCTGCATAAGCTTTGCATACACTAGCCAGCACTTCATACATGGAGTAATTTGTAATCAAAGGTAGCACATTATGCAGAGTAAATCAGAGATATGATAAGATGTATGATGATTGTCAAGTGCTGGCTGGCAATTTGGAAGAGAAAAGGGAGAGTGACCATTTCTCACTCATCATCTTGATTAGCTGTCTGACTATTCCTGCTCTGTAGCACGCTGTAAATAGTTTTGAAGAGGATTTTAGTTTGCTTTTAACAGTCAGCCCAGGCTTCAGTCCTTCTGCAGAAGTGACTTCCTTTGTTTAAAAAGACAAACTAAACACAGTCAGCTGAAAAATAATTATACTGTAGCTACAGTAAGCTGCTTATTGCCGTGAATGACAAACTGAGAAATCAACAATGCACAATGCAAATATTTTTAGTGGAATTGCTGATATAATGATTTAGACAGTATTTTGTGATAAGATGTCCATACACTGATGAAATCTTGACTTTTTGCATATAAACATTGTCAAGAAAGCCCTTTGAAAGCATCTGAGTAGCTTTCAACTTCATATTTTTGTGTTTGCTTATTTCAAGAGAAGAAATGCAGTACAGTACTCATCATTCTGGCAAAAATGCACAATTCCCGGCTAAACAGTGCTTCTAATAAGGCACAAAGAATTTCTCCTCATACATCAATAACTGATTCCTTGCCTCAAATCCTCCTCAGAGAAATCCATAGACCTTTTGATTAATTGATTGCAAATAAACCTTTCCCTAATTACAGACTATCCCTTGCCAAATGTGGTGTATTTGCAGTATACCATTCAATAAGGAGAAGCTCCAAAGACTAGAAAGGATCATTTTTAAAGCCTGAGGGGAAAACTATACAAAAATGTGAACATTTGCATTTTAACAAAGGATTCATTTATGGTAGGAAATCAAATAAAAGATTAATCTCTCACTCCCACTCTCCTCTTCCCTGTGTGTTTAAGTCTCCCTCATTGCATGCTCTTTATGATTCAGCCTGCAAAATTTCAGATTGGAGCACACAATGAACTGTATAGTAAGTTAAATTTGGATGAGGATTTTATTACAATTTACTTGTACTCTGCATCGTTGTGTTGCGCATCAGTAAGAGAATATTTGATAACGGACAGAGTATACGCAAGAAAAGTGGGTACTGTATGGAGTAATGCACTGTTCACATTTCCATCTGGGCTCACTGTAGTGGAATAGCACACGCTGGCATTGCAGTGCAACTTAAACACCTAGTGAGAGTGAAATACAGTGACAGGCCTAACAGTTAATGGCTCAGAGCTCAGTATTGTAGAATACATCTCCACCAAATGATATGATATACTGTATTCCTGCAGCTTCATCTTGGACTCTCTTCTTTTCTCGGTCTGTCCTCGCTGTTCTTTTCTGTCATGTTTTCACTGCCTTAAAAAAAAAACGAAAAAAAAAGAAAAAAACTATGAAGAATTGTTATTCTCTCGCTCTCCTTCATTATTATATCCTCCTGTTCCCACTCTCCCATTAACAAGTCTGTCTCTCCTGATCTCTCCACACCTCCATCTCTTTTTCCTACCCGTATCTATCCACCTTCCCTTACTCGCCTCTATTTTCCTCTCAACCCCCACCACGCACAAGGACACACATACACCAAGACTGTCACTCAAAACAGAAGGTTTGGTGCTATATTTGTTTAGGCCAAACACGTATACACATCCCCACGATCAATAATTCTTTTCCTGCTGTGCTCCCATATTTTACACCACCTCCAACCCTCCCAGCCCACTTTGTCGTCTCATTCCCCACCCCCCCCCTTTTTCGCCTGCTCCCTCCATCCCTCTACTCTCAGTCCATCTTAAGTCATATGCCCTGTATTTACAGTACTATTCATTACCTATTTACTCTGCAGCTCTCACTTGTTGTTGCTCCCTATTCTTCATTCTTGTAGTCACTGTTTTTTGCTCTCCTACACCACCCTCCCCTTCTTGTTTTATTTGCTGCCTTCTTTTCTATCCAAAAGACTGATCAGGGTCAAAGAATCGGCAGACTGTGACAAAAAGAGGAGAGTCGGATGAAGACAGAGCGAAAAACATACAAAAAGAAAGGGAAAGAAGGTGTGAGTTTAAAAAAAAAAAAAACATGTAAGTCGCTTTGCATAAAAGCGTCTGCCAAATGACTGTATAGTATAGTAGTGTATAGAAAATAGAGGCGCAGCGAGGTAGAGTGACTTTATAGGGAATTTTATGTCAGTGGGCCACTGTTAATCAATGCAGTTGTGTTTGGTGTCAGAAGCCATGAAAATTGGGTAAAGGAATGGAAAATATGGAAAGACAGAAGGAAGATGGTGAGAAAGAAATGGAGACGGGAAGGAAGGCCAGTTGGCACGAGAAGTAAATTGAAAACGATGTGCTGTTCTTTTTGTGTGGCTCACATATTAACCCTACTATCTCACAGGTAGTCATTATCTCCGTGTGGTTGTGTATGTGTGCACATACTCCATTAACCCTCCCATCACTGTGTCGTTATCCTGCTTTTCTCACATCATGAATGTATCTGACAAACGTCTGAATATCCGCGCGGCGGCATGCTTGTGTCTGTGCCGGGATGCAGCTGTGTGAGGGGGAGTGTGTTTAAAGTAATCTTAATTGTTGTTATCGTTTATGCAGGATACAATAACTACTTCCGCCCCCATCTCTGTCTGTGTGGTATTAATACCCCACCCCCCACCCCCCACCGCCCTCTTTTCCTCTAACAGACTGTTTCTATTTTTCCTCATGGTATTTCTTTTCAGCCTGTAGCATAAATAACATTCATTTAATTTTCTCTCCATCTTGTTTTTCTTCCCGTCCCTCCATTTCTTTCCCCCTCTGCATCCCATATCCTCTGTCAATTTTTAGCCAGAGCTAACTTTTATCATCTCATTCTGTCTGGCCTGCACTCAATCGAATTTTTTCTTCTCCACATCTCTTTGTGTCTTTCTTGCTGCCTCGTTTCTCAGTTCTCCTTTATCGTCTTTGTTTTGCTGTTCTGGACACATAAAAATAAGAGTTTGAGTTAATCTCTTCTTCTTCTTCTGCCTCTTCTTCATCTTCTTTTTCTTCTCCTTGCTGTCTCTCTTTCTTTCAGGCACCCTCTCTTAGTGCGATATATATCTGCCTCCCCCCTCGGCAGGTTGCCATGGTCGCCATACCTACTCTCTCTCTCCTATTGGTCCTGGCAGAATGGGCAGGTCTGGTGGACGCGTCCCCCCACCTTCTGCTCCGGCCGAGCCCACGGGAGCGTGATGCTGGGGCTATGATGAACTTCAACATCGCTGTGATCCACGCTGGCGCTACAGTACAGGCCGAGGAGGCTGTGGCAGGGCCCGCGGGAAAGGTGCTGTACCCCGGCTTCGGACGGGTATACGGCTCCCTGGGGGAGAGTGTGGTCACCCAGTGGGGCTCTGCTAACGTCATCTGGCTACAGGTTAGAGAGTGTCCTTCATACAGTGGTCATTCAGCCTTACTTGAAGATGGCAAGGTTGTCATTTGTCCTCACTGAACTGAATGTGCAGAACATTGCTGCTGTGTCAAGGCCATGCTGAATTAGCAGATTCTATGACCTCATTTCACAGCTTGTAATTTTTAGTTAGAACTATCATGCATATAGACAACTTCTATCAAAGGTCCTAGTTGGTCAATACTGGTTTTCTTTCTTCCCCAGGTGAATGACAGTAGCCCTAAAACGGTGCTGTCCCAGCTGTGTGAGCTGCTGGCGGCGCGGCCCCTGCAGGGTCTGGTTTACGAAGAGGAGAGGCCCCCTCGCACAGCCTGGGGCCCTTTGGCCCCCATGCTGGAGTTTGTCTCTGCACAAACAGGATTGCCCATAGTGGCTGTAGGAGGGGGAGCAGGGCTGGGGAGGATGCCACAGGTAGGAGGAGGGAGGGTGGGAACTGGGTGGGAGAGTGAAGAGGAAGTGTGTGCAGCTTTTTTTGTGTGTGTGAGAGATTAAATATGGAAGATTATCAGGCAAATCTTCCAAATATGCGATAGTGCAGCTCCAAATATGAGAACTGTATTAATTAGGTGCATGCCATGTCCCGAAGCAATGTGGACTGTTGGTATTATGAATAGGGTTGAATGGAAAGCTGCTATTGTCATTATGACTGACAAAGTCATCATGTAGTGCATCCTGTGTGTGAAGAAAAGCTACGAGAAAGTGCAAGTGGGATGGAGGGTAAGCTGAAGGTCAGTGTCACTGATCTGCAGAAACTGTGCTGTTTGATCTGTAAATGGCACCAACTGAGTCAACGCTCTACTTCTGATGTTTCTGGTAGGGAAGCAATGAGCCGACATGAGTGTGCACGTTTGGTCAGAATAGTGTGTATTCAATGTGCACTTTTGTCTGATGCAATTGCGTATTAATCAAAGATATTTAATGCTACATTTAATCACCAAATGAAGTAAATAAAGGAACAAAAGCTGTAAATTTGTGCTTAGAAAATAACTATAAACATTTACTCTTGAGGAATTAAATTGTAGCACTCACTGAAAACCTTCTTTTGAAGATGCATCTCAGCCTAGTCCTCATCCCCTCCCGGCTCTTAGCAGACTTTTTAGAAACACTCTCATCTGAATGTCATGAGAGAATTAGCTTAACAGTCCAGGCTGTTTTAGCCCTAAAGCTGAATGAATGCTGCTGCTCCATAAAAACTTCAAACCCCATGATGCCTTTATGTTGTGCATTAACATGGGGCATTTCAGAGTGTTGCAGATTTCTGCAGTGAAAGGGTTTTTGGTTTCTCCTGATGCTGTTGCTACAGTTGAGACACAAAGTATGAATTTTGTAGTGAGAGTTTTAACCACATCTGCTGCTCTTTTCCTAAATCAGGAAACAGGTTCCATCTTTCTCCAGTTCAGCTCCTCCACAGCGCTCCAATTAGAGGTCATCTTTGAGGTGCTGGAAGAATATGATTGGACCGCCTTCTCCGTGGTGTCTACACGTCACCATGGCTACCAGGACTTCCTGTCTGTGGTAGAGGGTCTGACGGACGGCTCATTCATCGGCTGGGAGAAGAAGAGCGTGGTGATCCTGAACGTGACCGATGACCCTGGGGGGGCGCGCACACGCAGGCTGCTGAAGGAGAACGAGGCGCAGGTGAGACAGGGGGGAGAGAGGGGGGAAAGAGGGAGGAAAGGGGAGGAAGTGCTGCAACTACCAATGGGGGCCCCCTTTCTAACAGGTGGTTTCCCAGCTTTTTCCTTCCTTCTTCGTCTCTCCCTTTGTCCCTCCATCTCTCTCTCTCCCCTCTCTCCTCTATCCCTCTGTTTCTTCTATTCCCATTTGCCAAAGCTTTATGAGTTCCACAGTGCAACAAAAAACCACGAGTTAGTCTCATTGGCTGACTGGCTGCTGGAAAGTGAAGAAATTGACAAATAAGAAGCAGAAAAGTTAGAAAAACATGTCCAGTCTGTGTTATGGTGAAACAGTCATGCCCTGAAATTCCTCTGATGATGAGTTGGTCAGTTTTTTGCATGAACCCTTTGTGACTGCATTATCTCTATCAAATGGAGATATTTTTTAATGCCAGTGAATAAATACACATCCAAGCAGTAAAGGTTTTATATTGGAAAACTCGTTTCTAGCATTTTAGTAGAAATTACTAATCCACCTGTTGCAGAAGAAGATAAAAGAAAATTTTATTAGTTGATCTGCATGATTTTACAATAAGCTATAAACTAAAATGCACCATTCATATCGAGACCATTTTCTTTTTTAGTGGGTGCACAGAATGACTTTGTTATGAGTGGTCCACTGAAGGACAGTATTTGTCATACCTCTCTGGTCATTGAAGATATCTTTTAGCACAACATCAGTGTTTCGTAATCTATAAGCTGTAACTCAATATCTCACCTTCAGCAAATTCATATAAACATAACTTATGTTGCTTTTTGACTCTTTATCTATATATTTTAGAAAACTGAATCTAAAGTCAACCTTTTACTGATAAATTCTACCCAGAGTCGTGGTTTTGGCTTGTACCAGATTTCTTTTATTTCCTTAAACTCTATGCTTGCTCATTTACTTCCTTCCTAACTTTATTAATCATTTTATTCTTGCTGCCGCACTTTAGCTTTCACTTTTGAATTGCTTTTTTTCCTCACACTGTCTCATCCATCAATGTTTTTATCCAATCAGCTTCCTCTTTGACCCCCCATGATCCTCCTGTTTGGTTTTTTCTTGTGACTTTGTTCTTTTACTTTCTCCCTCATCCCCCGTTCATTGCCTGCCCTACTGAATTTCTTTATCTTGAGATGAGCTCAATCTCCTCTGCTGCTTTGCTTAACACTTCCATCTCTGTGTGGTCCACTCTGCTATCCGCATGTCTTCCTGGCTACAAGCTCTGTTCTCTGTCTACTCGGTTCAGTCTGGGTCTCAATGTAAATGCTAATGTACCAGCATGGCCACTGCAGCTCTCCGCATGTGTGTTTGCGTCTAGAAATGTGTGCATGTACATCAGATTCCTTGGGCTGCTCTCTGCTAGTGTCACTGTTAATATAATCGTCGTACTGTGTTGCTTTTGCATTTTCCTGTAGCTTTTTTCTTTAATGCAGACCAGATAAGTGCTTGCGATCACTAAGTAAACCTGTGTATGTTTCTATCTCATGCTTTTACTTTGTGCTACATTTATAGTAATGTCTTCTACGCTGTAGATGACCTGATGCAGATCTCTAGCTCAATACTACTCAACTCCTTCATTGTCTATCTCTTGTTCCATTTCTCTTCCAGCTTCTGCCTTGTCAGCATTTCTTCTGCTCTTTCTCTCTGTGTGTTGTGTGTTCTTCTCTTTCTCCATTTCCCATCTTTGGCTACTGTGTGTCTGTTTATAATAATTCTTTCCTTCCCTCTTCACTTCAGGCTCCTCCTCTCTGTCGATCATACACCCCCCTCCCCTGCCCTCTCTTGTCACTCTCAGTTCCTGTCTAATTCACTGGAGGTTTATTGGCACACTGGCAGGATTGTTTTGCCAAGCCATTACAGTTTAAAATTCAATGAAGGCACAATTCTCAAAATGGGTTTTCAGTGTGTGTGGGGGAGGGGGGGGGGGGGGGGGGGGGGGGGGGGGGGGGGGGGGGGGGTGGGGGG
>JBAMHV010000006.1:11052128-11064817 GCA_037177535.1 Pseudomugil gertrudae | reverse complement strand
ACTGGGAGGGGGTTTTTTTAAAGAAATGAAGGTTGGAAAGTTAAGGAAGGAAAAATTTTCAAAAGGGGTTTTTGGTTTTTTTGCCCCCCCCCCCCCCCCCCCCCGCTCTATGTCATGAAAAAGTTGTCTTTTCTGTTAAGTCCTTTATTTTCCCCCTTCCTCTATTTCTCCTACTTCATCAGGTTTTGTGTACTTCTTCCATTACACGTGCTTCTTCTTTTCTTAAATTGGTATTTGTCAGCATTTACTATCTTTTCTTCTTAGCTCCATCTTTTTGCTATTTCCCTGGAATCCCTTAAAACCTTCTTTGGTCAAATTAAACTCTTCCTCCCCTAACCCTTCCTGCAGCACAAAGTTCATCCAGTGTCATTTGATTTATTCCAAGTTTTCTTTAATGTTTTTTTTTCCCCATCATCCCAGTTTAATCATCCTACCTCTTCCTTCATAAATATCTATTGTTTCTCAAGGCCCTGTTTTCACAAAAATATGCCACCCTTTGCTATTTCTCAGCTACTCCTCTCACCTCACCCTGTTTTCTAGTCCCTACGGAGCAGCTATATTCCCATCTCTAACTGTTTCCCTCCAGCCTCTCATTCCCCCCTCTTGTCTCCTGTTGTCTTCGGGTCTGTGTTTCACCTTGCTTTTAAAAATAACGTAGTTTAACCTTTTCCTCGTAATTTTCCTTCATATACATTCATTCTTTACCCGCCCTTTTTCTCTACTCCGCCTCTGCCTTTGTATTTCATCGCTCTACCGCTTACGGTTGTTTAATTTTCCCTTTCTTGTTTCTTTCTGTTTTCATTCTTCATTATTGTAACGTGTTTCATCAGGCCTATGCTCATTAAGCACTGACCTCCATTGCCTCTTCTATCTCCAGGTTAGTCCGCATCCCATGCAGTCATCCAGTCTCCACTCTTGTCGGTGTGTGTGTGCTGCTTTCTTGAAATCATGCCACAAAACTTTATCACGTCATTTTGCAGCAAGCTCTCCTCTTGCATCTCCCAGCCTCTTTGTTATTTGTTGATATGGTTCTTTCTATCCACCCTTGTTTCCTCCTGCTCAGGTGCACCTCTTCTCCAGCTCTGTCTTTCTTCCCTTACTTCTCCCAACCTCTGTCTTTTTCCACGTCTCCCCTTTCCCTTCCTTATCTCACTAGAGTGTATGTGTGTGTGTGTCTCCCCCTGTCCCTGTTCCCTCCCTGCCTTCCTGCTGTCCTCCAGGTGCGTTTGCTGTACTGCTCTCAGGAGGAGGCAGAGTTGGTTTTCCGAGCTGCCTGGGCCGCTGGTCAAGCTGGAGCCTCACACATGTGGTTTGCAGTGGGGCCAGCTCTCTCAGGTTTAGGCATGGAGAGCCTGCCTCGGGCTTTATTTGCCGTACGGCCTCAGGGCTGGAGGGATGAACCTCGCAGAAGGATTGCTCGGGGTGTGTCTGTGCTGACTCACGGAGCAGTGGCAATGCGTAAGGAATATGGAACCACGGGTGGGCCAAACTTTGTTACCAACTGCATGACAGATGCCAATCAGACTCAGAGACTTCGAGGGAGGATGAGGTGAGACAAGATAAAAAGAAGAAAATCAGGGTGGGGAAGTGCATTTTTCCGCTGGGTTAAAGAGTAAGATAACTCTGGGGCATCAAATAATATGTGTTAAATATGAGGAAATAAAAATAGACAGGATGTAGTTATAGGTGTATTATTTGAAATGAGTTTTGGTTAATGGCCAAACGTGGCTGAATATGTGTAGCGCATTCAGTGTCAGAGAGCAGGCACACAGGTGATATTTGAGACAATATCTTTGGAGCTGGTTATGATCCATGCAAAATAACTGGTGTTGGTGCATGTAGTAGTGAGTTGGCAAATTTACCTCAGCATCTGTAGCAAGTGGACCATGTCTCATGTATATTAATGAGATGGTTTTAATATATTCCTCACAGGCTGCATAAATCCATAGATACACACTCTTAACAGGTAGCAAGAGTGGTTCTGGTTATCAGCTTTGTTCATTTTGAACATGTCTTTCTTACCCTAAATATGCATGTGCATGCATGATAGTAGAGACTCCTTTAAGTGTGACTACTCAAACTGAGTTAAATATGTCATTAATTAGTTTATTTGGTGTCATTTTTGTAAATTATGCTGAACACCAACAGTGTGGCAATTATTGGGAAATGATTAATGGATTCCTCTGTCTTTGTTTATAAACTATGTCCAGGAACGGAGGAGAAAGATGCTCTCATTTCCATTTTTTGTACTGCTACCTGCTGTTCACTATCCGCAACTACAACCTGCTGTTCCATCTGAAGCTTTCAGATTTTGTTTTGAAGCCAGCAAAATGACAAAAGGAGAGACTAAAAGTCTGTCCTGTTATGTTATGTCATGATTACCAGACGCACTATAGAGATTGATGCCTATGCAGAAAGCAGCAGTTGTTTGATTTCAAAGATCATGACAATTCTGTGTCTGATCATTTGTCTGTGGATTTGATTAACAGACAAGTCCTGACTGACACTACAGAGCATCTGTGATTTAGTTTCAAGTGGAAAGAGAACAGGGCAGGCATTCTATTGCATCAAATCTTACTTCAATATTTCTGTTTCTGTCCTCTTTCCTTTAAGAAAACTATTCATTTCTCATGTGCTTTCAACAACATTCTTACAAACTCACTGTTTCCTTCTACTTCTGTTCAACACTACAGGTATTTCAGCAATATCACTCTTGGTGGTCGAGATTACTCCTTCAATAGTGATGGTTACCTGGCCAACCCCTTCTTGGATGTAATCTCCTGGACACCTGGACGTGGATGGGAAGATGTAAGAATATGATATCAGTTCCTGAAGTGTTTTTATGGATTAGACTTTCAGACAAGAGTAATACTCAGAGAGGAAAAGCTTTAGAAAATACTATCCATTGTATAATATTTTGCTTTCTGCATACCGTAAACAGTTTTTTTTTATATTCCTAAGAATTTGTTTTGTCTAGTATGAAACTAAAAGCACAAAATTTCAGACTAGAGAACCTAGAGCAGATTTTTCTTTTTTTGCTGATTTGCATTTATACATTTAAATCTTTAGCTCCCTGTGTGAGGGGGAAAGGTAGATTATGCTGTACTGGCATTAAAAAGAACATAAACCTGACATCAAGGGCCAGCTCACAAGGGTTAGTGTTCATGTAAAGTTCACAATGGTTGTAATCGCCCAAAGGCAGGAGCTGGCTGTTAATAGCTGTGCTTTGTTTCGCCTAATATTCCTGTTATGTTGTTTGTTTGTTTTTTTTGTAACTCTGGTTTCCTGGTATGTCAGCTAAAATGATTATTTTAATATCAATATATTTTGTAGTTGATCATTTACATTTTTGATTGAGCAAAAATGACAAAAAATATTTATGAAATAATCGTCAGCCATTTGTTTTGTTTTTAATTGATTGTTAAGTCATAAATAAGTGTAAACATTTTGTACTAGCTGTTCTGATAGGTAAGCAGTGTTAGAACACCATTGCCTGAGGGAAATTATGATGGGTTAAAAAGATTAAAACAGAATTTGCACCTTCCTTGATGGAATGCATAGATACGGCAAAACAAACAATGGTCAATTAACAAACCCACACATTAAGCTTCACATTAACATATACTGGAGGTACAGTATATTCTCATGCACACAAGAAAGAATAAATAATTCACACTGTGTAAAGGAAAAAGTCTTTAAATATATTTATAGAAATGGGAAGAGTTAATATACCTAACCAAATTAAATCACATGAAGTCCTGAAGTCATATTTCCTTTTCCACATTTTCCATCTCAAAGCAATGTCCTGATGTTGTTATGATTAGTAAATGCTGATGTGTTCTTACCTTTTACCTAGATACACAAGTCTTTGCTACAAAATTAAGTGCAGACTTAAAGATTTCTTGGTGTCATAGCTGATTGTAGTCTCACCACTTGTTTGTGTGTTTTAGTGTCTTGTCTTCATAACTGTATGCACGTCTCCTAAGCAACAGCAGCCCTTGTATGTCATGCATATTCTATAAAACTGTGGTTTGTTCTCAAATCCTTAGCATGAAGCCTTGTCACCTGTTGGAAATGTTTTCCTATTAATACAGACAGATTTCATGCTTGTCAGTGTCAGAGGAGAGCCATGCTCATTTTATCAACTATCCACCAGCTTCTCAACACCACACATGCATTAAGACACACAACCTTCTCAGATCATATAGTTGGCAAAGTCACATACAGTGATGCACCCCCATAAGCACAAACACACACACATTGGTGGTTCTCAGTCTCCTGCTGGTTTTAACAGCCCACCGGAGTCCGGTCTCAGCGTGCTGTAACTTGCTGACTCCCGCCATATCCCTCAAATCCCTTTCAATTAGAGGCTCCTGCGCTGGTCCTTCGACTCTACCCAGAGTATGAAACCCGCCTACACACATGCACATACAAACACACATGCATATAACTAACACACAGACGTTCCCATATGTGCACACAAATGAGAGAACATACCACACATATGCTTACACCCTTCTGCATAAATGTGATTCCACACACACACACATATGTTCAGAAAAAGATGCCTGTATCTGCCTGTTGGCTCTCCCTGAATATTTAATGTTCTCTTTACAATGACTGCACCATTACTTAGAGCCTGGGAGCACCCAGCTTAGCTCACTGAAACACTGCAGACAAGTGCTGAAGGTTGTCCAGCATTAGCGCAGCTTGTTCCTGCTATGGGGGGTAGCACACAGAGCAATATGTTTCAGGATATTACCAGAATTTAATGAACATTTTTAATAAAGTCACTGTCAGTGGCTGAAGGATCATACTTTTAACTGTCTGCTCCTGTTCAAATTTCAGCTCTAAGCCAAAGCTCTTGTATTCCAGCAATTTTTAGAGTTTGCAGCTGTGTTCTTTTTCTGATGTGTGCATTTGCGACTTTCTGGATATTTGTCTTATAGAGTGCCGCATGCTCTCCAGTAAGCTCAGTCTGTTTTTATTCTGTGCTCCCTCAGAGTGTTTTGATTGAATGTCTGTTGAAAAGCTGTGGTTCGAAGTGCAGTGGAGACACTGTCATTGTTTCCACTGCCGCCTCCTCACTGCCAGCGTCTGCACTCTACACACAGGCAGAGCTGCCAAACTTTACTTCACTGGCCTGTTCCAGCACTCACATTTTTATTTGTTCCCTGTTTTGATAGATGTGTGTGTGCATATGTATGTGTATATGTCTATATCTGCACATGCATAAACTCTCTCTATTATATACTGTACCTTTTATGTTGTCACAGATCATGGAAGTCTTGTGGAAAAGTGGATCTTCTTGGATGTGCATCTCAGTTTTAAAAGTTTAGAGCTATGTGCTTCAGTGATGTTAACTTATCACAAGCATGTTTTTAAATTATAACAGGTCCAACTAGAACATAACAAATCCTCTTCGCTATTCGGCAGGTTAGATGTTAAACTGGGATTTTTGCAGTACTCTAAAATCCTGTTGGTAAACTCACTTTTCATTATTGAGTTATTTCCCATGAATTGTACATTTTCAATTTATTCAGGGTCTGTTTTTTCACATCCCACTTAACAATGAATATTTAGATGTTAGTGTTTTAAAAGGTGTGCACAAACACAATATCTTTTGCAATATCCGTACAGCAGTATCAAAACTGAGAATATGACCTGCAGGAAGTACTGCCTTTAAAAGGCTCATACCCTTCATTATTAATGCAGTCAGCGATGTTCTTTTATTTCTGTGCTCTTTTTGAGTTTGATTGTCCCTATTATTCCATCATAAGCATTAATGAAAAGAATCAAAAGTTTTCTTTAAAAGTTTTTAAAACCGTATTTATAATTAAATCTTCTTAAGATTTGTATAAGATTTGATACCATATGATTTTATAATGAAAGGTAAACTTTTTTTTAATCATTCAAGCATTTTAACATAATGTTACTGAACAGATTCTAATTATTTCTGTTGTTAAAGTAAGCCTACATATTCAGTGTTTTCACAAATGGGACTATAGATGAATTCTACGTTACGTTTTCTGTGCTTTTACTCGCGCCACTTTTGTATCACACAGCTGTTTTTTTAATAGTTATTGTTTATTAGGTGGTTGCAGGGTGGCCACTAATCTACAGTCTCAAAAGGCAATGATTTTATCCCGCTGATTAAATGAATGAACTGTAGAGCAGGATACACTAACCAGCAACAATGTGTGCAGGGAGGTGGTGAAACATGAGCATTCTTTTGGGAAAATAGTTCACAAGTAAATAACTTTGAAGGAAAATTAGTTTTTTTTAAAACATTTTTTAAACAAGTTTTAGGTCAATTTGTTCAGCAAACTCAAACCAGATAAACCTGAGAAGGACCTAGACATACTGAAATGTCCCGTATTTCAAGCAGCTGAAGGAGGTGTGTGCCGAGGAATTTTGACTGCTCATAAATTCTACTTACATACACTTACACTCATGTAATGTCATGTCAGATCAACGGCATGGATTTAAATTACATTTACTGGCAAATTTGTTGACTAGTTGATGGTTTTATGAATTAATGTTCATTGATTGATGATCTGTTAAGTCTGAAGTAAGCAGATGAATCCACTTTGAGAACATTAGTTAATGATGAGCAACAGGATATTGGGATCCTGCACGGGTTGCACTAGTTAATCATGACTTAGTTATTAGTTATGTATACAGTTATTACCATAATTGTAAGGTGTTACCAATTAGGATTTTGCTCTGTGCCTGCCTCTATGAGGTCTTTTCTTTAATGCAGTAGCTTTATTTGCTATTTCTGTGGCTCAGAGTGGAAAATACTGAGTGTGTGTCTAATCTGTTACTGTGTTTTTGCTGTGTTTGTCAAAGCTAGAGCAAAGCTGGTTTTGGATTCATTCAGGAGTTTACAGTTTTAGTCCGTGAGAAGAATTCAGAGGTGTACATGTGCACTTTGATACAGCGACTGAATTCTTTATAATTTCAGGAATGGTTGGTGTCCATACTCATACAACACTGATATGTACATTACTAAAGTCCTGCATGGTTCTCGCAAAACAGGAAACTTTGTTTTTTCAAAACTCTTCATCAGCGCATTGATGCATTGTAAGGGTGTGACCAAAAATAAATGAATGAATAAAAAAACTAAATCAAATGTACACAGAGATGTTATGTATACATTATCAAGTCATTTTTTAAGTAATGAGGATGTTGGTCCTTCTATACCATTGATTTGTTTCACCAGATACCCCAGTGCAGATGAAATATTTTTGTGATGTTTCATGTTTAAATATATATACCGATCTGTATTAACAAGTATTGTAATGGTGGGATTATTGTTTGAAGTGTGTCAGATGTAAAATGTAAATGAAATGACTGATTACAGAGATATTTTCAGATGTAATAGATGTGCCACTCTACCCACCTTTTCAAATGTTGTAGATGAGAATAAAATAATCTCAAGTATTCTCTAAAAACAGAAATTATCCAAATCCAAAAACTGTTACATAAACATGAACTGTTACATTTATCAAATCAACTAAAATCTAAGTTCAAATGTTTTTAAAGATATTATGTTACTTTGTAGTATAGAATAACAAAAAATAAAAATATAATAAATTATACATTGCACCCCTCTCTATTGTCTGTCTTGTTTGTTCCCCTAGGTAGGTTGGTGGGAGAATGGTGTGCTGAGGCTTCGGTACCCAGCCTGGTCACGTTATGGGCCATTCCTTAAACCACCTGATGATGCCCAGCACCTGCGTGTGGTCACGCTGGAAGAGAGGCCGTTTGTAATTGTGGAACTTGCAGACGCTGCATCTGGTACCTGTATCCGCGATTCGGTTCCCTGCAGACGACCCCTTAATGCCAGGTTTGAATGATTTGGGTAAAAGAATATTTCAGAAAAAGTTCAGAACAATTCTCATATTATGTAATATTATCATGTTTTTCTACTATAGTATTTGTTTATGTGCACAACACTGAAAGGAAATGATATTCAGAAACGATGGAGTGACAGAGAAGTGGTAGCGTCTCTACTTCATTTACTGTAGTTGTGAATGGAGTTCTGATGCTCTCAGGATGCCATCAAACTAAAATGACATCAGTCACCTATCAAAACTGTGGTTGCTTCACTCTCTGGCCATAATCAATAACAGACTGCTCACCAGAGGATAGGCGGAATGACTCGGGAGTCTGGAATCAGATATGACCACAGAGGAGCTTTATGGTTCATCAGCTTCAGAAAGGATGACAGCACCTATCCTACACCGGTCGATCAAGCCTGTCACCAAGGACATGGCCGCAGTACTTCTTTCCTGTGCCTCTTTTGTTTCTTTTCCTTTCCTTTTCACACCAGTCAGGATGCAACATTGAAGTGTTTTTGTAACGACATATTTTCAATTATGTAATTGTTTTTAGTTATTTGTTCATCTGTGCCCTTTCCACAGTGCCATTCATGAGGGTGTGGCTCCCTTGAAGCAATGCTGCAAGGGCTTCTGCATTGACATCCTCAAGCGACTTGCCAAGATTGTCGGCTTCACCTATGACCTGTACTTAGTGACCAATGGGAAGCATGGGAAGAAAATCGATGGGGTTTGGAATGGCATGATTGGCGAGGCAAGTCGTTGTATATATGTGTGTGTGTGTGTGTGTGTGTCGGCAGTTCTGCCTGTCTGCCTGTGTGAGCAATGTCTTCTCAATGTCAGGCCAGTATTACCTCAGTACATGTGGTTGCGCATCTGCATATTTTGTGTTGCGTTTCAGTTATCAAGCTGCATAACAGCATTCCTCAGCATGTGTTCATACGTCCTGGTTGACCACAAATTTTATGTGCCAGTTAACAACTGTCAGTAACCAGACAGCTGTCATCTATCCTAGAAAATACAAATGTGCAGACACGGTCATATATTAGTACTTATTCCTAGACATAGACTAAAGGGTGAAAAACACAGGTAAATAAATTGGAATACCAGCACCATAAGTAACACATGCAAGGAGCATGTTCTTCTTGAAAATATATCTGATTGTGACTGATTGTTATCTACAGAAACACATATTTACTCAAACAAACACACATGAGAACGTACACATAATGTGAGACACCTCCTGGTGAGTTGCAGTTAGTTGTTGACATTTTCTTGGTCATGTGGTTCATGATCTCCCATCAAAAATAAAACACAGATGCCAGGGGAAAAATAATATATAAAAAAAGAGAGAGACAGAAGCGTACATACAGTACTCACACATACACAGGGATCA
Source organism: Pseudomugil gertrudae (assembly GCA_037177535.1). NCBI lineage: Eukaryota > Metazoa > Chordata > Actinopteri > Atheriniformes > Pseudomugilidae > Pseudomugil > Pseudomugil gertrudae. Next base: position 11,055,577 of record JBAMHV010000006.1, on the reverse strand, counting down.
ATACGCTGGGCTCTGCTCCATCGAAGCTCCCTGCTGTTTCTAGCTTCGTCCCAGAGGGAACTTGCCAAATGCCATTAGTCACGCTTTCCAACACAGTCCCGCTGTGCTCTCTGGTCCTTATCATTTATAAATAATTTTTTTTTGTTTCTTTTCTCTGACACGTATTCTGTCACACCATAGCTGACACGTTTCATTTATAAGTTGACCTCAGGTCCGAGCTGTCTGTCAAATCCGTTTTCTCAAGCAAACTTTGTTTTCTTAAACTGATGTCTTTGTTTTCTTAAACTAATGTCTGTCTTTTGATCAGCTGCACCAAAGCCTGCCATTCTTTGATCAGGTAATCCACAGACTTGGCAAAGTTGAGAGGAGGGTGCTTTGCCTTCTGCTTCACTTCATTTTTCTGCTGATTTGCTCTGAAGAGCGGATGTGCCATGTCTAATGTAGATTAACATTTCACTCATACAATCAGCAGACACAGCAGTTTTCAGGTTTTTTTCCTGGATGGTGGCATGGAGGAGATGGTTCTGAACTGAATTTGTATGCTAAAGAGATGCACAAAGGACATGCGTCTAGTAATTGTACTACATCAAATCATTGGCACCCCTCTTGTCACATTCAAGGATGTACAAAGGTGCAAGGTGTAGACATGTCAGGCTCTCACCTGGAAATAAACCTTTATGGTCTGCAAAATATTGGCTTTGCTCATCTGTAACAGGCACGTGAATAGCTCCTAATTAGATTTCTTCCTCATTACTGGTCATCTCCTTCTTAGGTGGTGTATAAGCGGGCAGATATGGCAATTGGCTCGCTGACAATCAATGAAGAGAGGTCAGAGGTCGTGGATTTCTCTGTCCCCTTTGTGGAAACAGGGATCAGTGTCATGGTCTCCCGTAGCAACGGAACTGTATCACCATCAGCTTTCTTAGGTAAGAGAATGTGTTTATGTGATACATCTAGCTGGTGTACAGAATCTAATCTAATTGTGAAAGTGTTGAGTTTGCATAAAATGCCTCGATCTTTGGTTGCCGGCCTTCACATCAAGATTAGTTTTTTTTTTCTCAGCAGCTCATGTCTTAACTTCTTCTTTCACTCTGTCAGCAGAGTCAAGGCCTAGTGGGAAAACGGTGTTATTGGCCTGTAGACTGCACTCAGCACAAGTAGAAAAGAGACACAGTGTTTATGGACTTTTTGATCCAGTACTTTTCATTGTAAAGAAGCCTATTCATTAGCTTTAGTATTCATGCACCAGTTTAACCCTGTAAGTTCTATACACATTCACTGTTATAATCCTTAATGAGTACATCAGATGATTTGGTGCTCCTTATTTAAAGATGAGGTAATAAAATAGTCAAGACTTTTTTTTTTTATAACTCTCTCTTTTATTTTTTTTGTTTCCCATTACAGAACCCTACAGTCCAGCAGTGTGGGTGATGATGTTTGTCATGTGCCTGACTGTGGTAGCTGTGACTGTCTTCATTTTTGAATTCTTCAGCCCTGTGGGCTACAACCGCAGTCTGCAGACTGGCAAGAGTGAGTGATGAGCCTGAGCTGTCTGTGTTTTCTAGTTTGATAAATGGGTCTGTGTGTAGTCCATCACTGTTGCCTAATGGATCAAATGGGCAAACACTAAACCTCCTGCTGAAAAACTGACTGTAACAAACAAAAAGAGAAGAAGTCCAAATGTTTTTTAAGACTATCTTTTCTTTTCAAATGAGATGATTTTCTTTCTGTCCAATTGCTCTGCTGCCCTATTTAAAATGAACTGATGGGGATTTACTGAGTGTTGTGCCCCGAATCCTTTACCGCAAATGTGGCAGAGGAAATCATACTTACAGTATGTTGAATTGCTTCCAAGTATTCTCAATATTAAAGCAGACATTTATTATTCAGCAGCATAGTTAGTATCCCTGTGATATTCAGTGTGCCTGATGCCGTGATCCAAGACTTGCTTCTTTTACTGCATGATTCCTGTGCTATACATAATTTTACCTCAACATCGTCTTCTTGTATATTTTCCCATTCACTCTCATCTCTGCTCTTATCTCCATCGTGTCAAGAGAGAAGTATTTGAGTCCTTTAAATAGCAACTTGCACCGTGGTTTAATCATTCGTAAGATCAGCAGAATGGAGGACTGCAATCATCTAAATGTATAGTTACCACTTTATGAGGTCCAGTGTCAAAAAACCTTTCCCCCATGTTCTGTAAGCCTATTTGGCAGATCATTGATGGACATTTCATCTGAATTAGCCGCTTCATCTGCATTCACGTCATAGTGAATGCACCATTGTGTCTTCTACTGACTGTGTTGCTTTTTACAAAAAGATGTCACAGCTTCTCATTACACTTCTTATTTCTCACTTTCTTTTCCCCCTTTATCACTCTGAGCAGAGGCTGGAGGATCTACTTTCACTATTGGAAAGTCTGTCTGGCTTTTGTGGGCCATTGTCTTTAATAACTCTGTGCCAGTGGAGAACCCAAGAGGAACCACAAGCAAGATCATGGTGCTGATCTGGGCCTTCTTTGCTGTCATCTTTCTGGCCTCCTACACTGCTAACCTGGCTGCTTTCATGATCCAGGAGGAGTACATTGACACAGTGTCAGGTCTCTCGGACAAGAAGGTACTTTGTTGCTTGAATACTGATTAAGTGTAGAAAGCAGAAGGAGAATTAAGGTCTTAGAGTGAGCCAAATCCCATGAATTTGAATGTTAAATTGATTAAAGCGTGGGAATTTAAAAATGAAAAGAATCTCATTTACCACAACTCAATTACCAGTTCTTGAATTCTTAAGAAACAGTCCTGAATAGTACTTTAAGCCCACAGATTGTTCTCTTTTCATATTTGACTGTGTATGGGGTTGTAAGTTAGTCTGGAAAGTGGACAGAAATAGGTCAGACAGATTGGTGCACTGCCTGGTGTCTCATGGCCCTTCTTTTTTCCTCCTTTCCTTCCTTTGCTCTGATAGTTTCAACATCCAGAGGAGCAGTACCCACCTCTGAAGTTTGGCACAGTGCCCAACGGGAGCACAGAAAAAAACATCCGCTCCAACTATCCAGACATGCACCAGTACATGGGCAAATACAACCAGAGAGGAGTGGAGGATGCCATTCTGAACCTCAAGACTGGGTTTGTATGACAGAGCTATGGTCTATGCAAGTGTTCTTCTAAATGCTCTCTTCATGTCCTCTTTTTAGTTTTTAGTTTTTCAGTAGATTGTTTCTGTTTTGGTATGCCACACATGTCATCCACTTCTGAAAGCATTTGACAATTATCAAACCTTCCTCAAGTCCATTTAGAAAATAGATGTTTTGTTCATTGTAGACTTAAAATCTGTTTGGTCCTTTCAGGCTTTAGGACAGATGTCCATCCATTAATCCACCCATCCATCCATCCATCCATCCATCCATCCATCCATCCATCCATCCATCCATCCATCCATCCATCCATCCA
>JBAMHV010000006.1:11035608-11046762 GCA_037177535.1 Pseudomugil gertrudae | reverse complement strand
AAATGGATAGATGGATGGATGGATGGATAGATAGATGGATAGATGGATGAATATATGGATAGATGGATGGATAGATGGATAAATGGATAGATGGATGGATGGATGGATAGATAGATGGATAGATGGATGAATATATGGATAGATGGATGGATAGATGATAGATGGATAGGTGGATAGATGATAGAGGGATGGATAGATGGATAAATGGATAGATAGATGGATGGATGGATAGATAGATGGATAGATGGATGGATAGATGGATAGGTGGATGGATAGATGATAGATGGATAGGTGGATAGATGATAGAGGGATGGATAGATGGATAAATGGATAGATAGATGGATGGATGGATAGATAGATGGATAGATGGATGGATAGATGGATAGGTGGATAGGTGGATGGCTGGATGGAACGAATATCTGAGTATGTTTATTTACTTATCATTTTAAGTCATCTTTAGTTTTTACCTGACACTGCCAGTGGGCTGCAGTAGCGTTGTGTCCATCTGTTGCTGTAGCTGGAGGCCACAGCTGATTGGCTAATGATGTTCTACAGGAGACACATTAGGCAGATCACACAGATGACTGAATCGACTTCAGCTAAGCCTCGCAAGCTGGCCTAATGATGGCTCAAATAAAAAGGCAAGACCCGGAGTTTTCTCAGTGCAGTGTAATGTTGGAAGCAGATGTGTGACTTCTTAGCTTTTAAACTGCACTCTAACCATTTGATGTGAAATAGTTCAGAGACTGCAGCATGAAGTAAAGGCAACCTTCAGACCTCATTATTGCAGTACAGTTCATCGTGCCATTGTTATTAGTGTAACAGAAAGCTGTTGTTACAAGTTCTGTTGGAGAATGGGCCTCTTTAATTCCATCATGAATCATATGCTGTGTTTTATGACTGTCCATTGCCATGGTTACACCAACAACCCCTTCAGCTGATCACAGATTTAACAGGAAATTTTGCATTCATATGCTAGTGAGATCATAAATAAAATGGCAGAGTAGAAGTTAAAGCAGCCTTTGGCGTGGTCTTGGCAGTTTTAATGATGAGAATCTCGAATCCCTCAAAGTTTACTACCTGGATTGAGATTCTGACGATCCTTCCAGTACAATTAAAAGATTATGATCTCCTCTGTGTGTGCCTATGTCTCTGTCCCTTGCCTATCAGTTCTTCCTCTTGTCCCATTTCACCCCCTTTTTCCTTCCTCTCATCCTTTTCAAGCTAAAGATTTTCCAATGTTTGTCATAATGACACAATTTCAGCCTCTCTTCCCCATCTATGCTCCCCTTCTTTCAGCACTCTAACACTGTCTCATTTCCCCAGATGCCTGTGTGGACAGAGAAAGAATGCAGCTCCATCTTTTTCTTTATAAGGGTATTTTTTTCAGTGCTCTCATTACCTCCCTTCTCTTGTCCATGCTTGTTTCAACTATCCGATCATCTTGCTGTGTCTCTTGATCTCTTTTTCCCCTCCTCTACTCATTTACTCGAGGTTACAACGTTGAGATTAGGTTGTCGATGCCATTTTACTTCTTACTGTGACTTCATTGTCTTAGACTCCCTATCCTTCTTTGTTTCAGGGCCCTTTCTCTTTGTTCCTTTAGTCACAGTGCTTTATTTTACTGACCTCTGACTCTGAGGAGTCACCTTGGTTAATAATAAACAGGCTGTTAGTTGTTTGTTGTTAGATTTCTATCAAAACAACTAAATAAAGCTCAATTTATCTATCTTTATCCTGTTACCAATCCAACATGATGCTCATCTTTTAAACTCTGCTATACATTATGCTTTTTTAAAATACTTTACTTGATTTCTTTGTGGTCTGTAATTCCTGTTTTCTTTTCTTCCTTCTTATGTCTGTTCATCCAACACCCTCTCATCTGTTTCCTTTCCAGATGAAATTGAGATGCTGGAGCGCCTATGGCTGTCAGGTATCTGCCATAATGACAAAATTGAGGTGATGAGCAGTAAACTGGACATAGACAACATGGCTGGGGTCTTCTACATGCTGCTGGTGGCTATGGGCCTCAGTCTGCTGGTGTTTGCCTGGGAACACTTAGTCTACTGGAAGCTGCGCCACTGCATGGCCACTAGTTCAGGCAAATTGGATTTTCTCTTGGCAATCAGCAGGGTAAGTGTTTTTTATCTGAGTGTGTAATGTTTTTTTTCTGTACTAGCTCATTGAATAATGCACTTTTTTTTAACTAACATTCTAACAAGTGTTTGAAAAGCACATGTCTGCTGCTAATCTTTTACCTTTCGCCGTTGACCCCACCTTTTGCATGGCATGCTAAACACTGCAAGATTAATAGTGAACAGAATGGCGTGCACTTTCTTTCCCTCTGGGATGAATAAAGTATTTTTCATTTCATTCATGTCACCCTGTGGACACACATTTGTGAGCAGTTGTTTTTTTCTGCTTTTTCAAACCCTTTATCTGTTAATGAATGTGAGTATTGGAAAGCATGAGGTCTTGGGCCAGTCAATTCGTGAGATTAATTGAAATTCAATACTCCTCACATCATGGGCATCCTTTTGTTTGACAGTGACCTTGGCAGAAAGAACACACATGCATGTGATTGTGTCTGCTACAGTTGTAGTTTTTTACCTGTGTTTGTCACTGTAGTTGCAATTTTTGTGTTTTTATTTGCACTGTTATTAACTACACAGTGCATACCTGTTCTATAAATAGTAATGTTTGTTATCTGAAAACAGCAGTCTAGCATTTCTTTTTAAATGGACGTGTTTTTGGACTTGATGTTTTTTTTTATTCTGTTCTTACCAACCTTACTTTTTTGTACTGTACCACACAGTTTTTCTACATGCACTAGAATAAATGCCGCTAGTTAATCTCTTAATCATTCATCTTTACATATCTTTACATACAGTGTGTAACAGTATACTCTTGCAGTATACTCTCCTTCAAAGTAACATTAAGATGATAATGTTTCAAAGAAAATCACATTCAATTCTTTCTAGTTTTAGTCTGTGAAGCCTCTTTCCAGAGTAAACACTGTGTTGCTGGCTTCTTTTGTTTTCTCAGGGCATGTATAGCTGCTGTAGCTTTGAAGATGAAACAGCACCAGGTGGAGCTAAATCTTTGCCTTCGCACCACCACACTGCTATGGTTACAGTTCCATCCCAGGCACATGTTGTCTCAACAGCTATGACCAACCCAGTCATTGCCATGGCGCAACAGCAGCAACAACCACAACAACCGCAACCACAGCCTGTCTACAAAACACCTCTACCAGGCTCTCCTCCCACCGTGGTGCATTCTGGAACAGCATTGGGTTCTTCCAGTACCCCGATTGCTGGTGCACCACTTCCTTGCTCCACCTTCCTGCCCCGGCCAGACCGCAGACTGGCTGTGGTGGATCGCTGGAGGCTACCCAAATCTGCTACAGCCACCAACCCCATGGCTGTAAGGGGGGGCTTGACTGACATGGGACCCTTTGCTCAAAAAGTCCCACCAAACTGGGCATCAACTGCTGGAGGGGGTGGAGGGCTTGATGGCTATAAGAGATACTATGGTCCCATTGACCCTGAGGGACTGGGGCCCTGCATGGAGCAGCAGGCAGGGTCCCAGACCCCCAAGACTATGCCCAGGGGCCACCCCCAACCCCCTCCAGCTACTGTGGCTTTCTACTCAGAGAAGGGCATGGACCATGGGGTGGGGAAGAGGGTGGTGGGAGGTGGCAGTGGAAGTCAGGGGAAAGGGGCTGTTAAAGCTCTGGGTACTCCCAGACTGCCTCCCAAGAGTCAGGCCCCTCTGCCTCCTACACCCCCACTGCCACACCCCTCTCCCCCTCTCCCCTCATCCTTCTGGAGAAAGCGCAGGCCCAAGAAGCCCAAAGAGCCTGGTGGGCCACTGTATGAGAACATTCTACCCCTGGGGCGGAGGGGAGGAGCACGAGATGGAGTGAGGGAGGGAGGAGGGAGGAGGGCACGCCCCCTCTCTCCACCGCTCTCACTACCTGTACCGGTGCCCCTCAGCCCCTCTTATACACCTCCTTCTCCTTCTGCATCATTGCACTACACATCCTCGTCCTCGTCCTCGACCACCTCGTCCACATCCACGTCCTCATCTGCCTCATCTTCTCGCTCCACCTCTCCCACCTACTCTTACAGCTCTTCCAGGAGCACACGAGACAGGACCGGAGGAATAGATGGAGAGGATGACGATGATGATGAAGAGTTGACAGAGGAATCGAGCCTTCTTCTTGGGAGAGGGAGAGAGAGGGAACGCTCAATCATCCGGCCCCGTTCCCTCAGCCACGGTCGTCTACCACCCCCCATACCCCCTAGGAAACCACGCACATCATGGGGTGATAGAGAAAGGGAACGGGGAAGGGAGAGAGGAGGGAGCCAACTGTCTCAGCTCCAAGAGTGGTGGGCGAGCTGGAGTGAAAGAGAGAGGAGCGGAACGGGTGGGGTTGCTGACAGACAAAAAAGGGAAAAGAAGAGGAGGAAAGAAAAGGAGAAAGAGAAAAAGAAAAAGAAAAAGAGCAAGAAGAGGAAAAAGAGGGAGGAAAGAGAAAGAGAACGGGAAAGAGAAAGGAAGCGCAGAAAGGTTAAAAAGAAAAAGAAGAAAGCACTAAAGACAAAAAAAAGGAAGAAATCAACAGGTGGAAAACGGTCTGAACCTGAGGAGGGAGATGTAGAAGCTGAGAGAGAAGGAGACGCAGAAGGAGACAGGGATGGAGTAATACAAGACTACTCCTCCTTCTCTGCCCAGTATAGGAGTGCTTTTAGTGATAAGGGCCGGGATTCATGGGACGGAGAAAGGGAAAGAAGCAGGAGAGAAGGAGGAGAGGAGGCCAATGACAGGGAAGAGGACGACAGCGGAAGAAGTAGGGAGCGGCGTCCCAAATCCTCACACTCTCATTCTCGACATCGTACTCCAAGTAAACGATACCCCAACTTGAATAAGTTTCCTGCATCAGTTAAATTTTGGGTGAATGGAAGAGGAAATGACTCCAGTGGTCCTCCGACATCCCTCCACCCACTTCTTCCATCATGCAAGCGGCGAAGAAGCGGAGGCATGGATAGAGAAGATAGTGGTAGAGTTGGTGAGCGGCGTCCTCTGTTAACGCATTATGAAAAAGATAAAGCACAGACAAGAGAAGGGCTGTCCTTCCATGAGTGGGACTCTGATGACAATGATGATGAGGATGACGATGAAGAGGAAGAAGAAAGGGATAGAGTCAGGCAGCGGATGGAAGATAGGGGAAGGAGGGCGGGTAGGGGAGCAGTTTCGGAGTCAGAGAGGGACAGGGTGAGAGTAGAGGACAGCTACTCGGATGAAGGCTCGTCTGGAGAGTTTGGTCGTTTTGAAAGATACTGGGAGGAAGGTGCAGGAGGGAGTAGCGCTGGAATAGGGGGAATAGGTGGAGGAGGCTGGTTCTTTGGTACTTATCCTTCCAGAGAGAAAGGGGGCAGCATCAACAGTCGAGATGATTCCTTATTAGGAACTCGTGCAGAAGGTTGGATTGGTGCTGATTTCTGGGGGTCGGGGCCTGGCATTGGTTGGGGATCTGTGGGTGGGAGCGGAGGGTTAGGCTCACAGTGGCCACCACCCCCAACAGCTTTCCCTCCACCGAGACGTTACTGGTCTATGGACAAGATTCCTGTGAAGGGAGAGAAAAAGTGGAAAAGTGGTGGAGGGAAAAGCAAAGGAAGAAGTAGGGAAAGAGGGGAAGAAGCAGGTCGGTCAACGATGTGTTCCTGTAGCCTTTACCCTCAACCGCATCCTTATCCACATCCCCACAACCACCCGCACACCTCCCACACCAAGAGAGGAACCTCAGCTCTTTCCCATAGCCAAGAGGAGCTTCTCCCCCACTGCCACAGCTTCAGTGGAGGCTCTCGTTCTAAGCCTCTACCTCCCAAACCTGATTCCACTCAGGCCAAATCAGGCAGCCAATCTAACCTCAGCCTCAGCACACAGCCTACAGACCACCCACCACAGCCCTCACCGTCGCCACCACAGCTATCCACGTCGCCTACCTCCCTCCCAATGCCCATCCCACCTCCGCCTTCGTCATCCTCTGTCTCACCACCAGCAGGGGTAGGGATGGCAGGCCAGGCTCAGGCTTCTGCCAGTGCCAAACTCCAGTATCAGAGACTGCGCTCTGTGCCACAGCCACGGAGGTTTTACTCTCCCCACTTGCCACTCAAAGCCAAGAGCTTGTGCTCACGTCGAGGATCGGCCCACTTCTCCAGCCTGGAGAGTGAGGTATGACAGGGGGAGAGGAGAGAGGGAGACGTGGGAGCACACACCACTGCTATTGACAACCATGGTGCCATGGCAGCTGGAGCCAGAGACAACAGCAGAGAAATGGCTGCCTTGGTGACCCTAGGTAATCAATTAGCAACCATCACTACGGGAACTAATATGGACAGTAGTTCTATTGCTAACACCATTCTAAGTGAGAGCAACGCTACTGCCACCCACTCCATTGTACGTGTTATTGTGAGGGCCACAGTGAGACGCCACACCAGGGTGAGTTACATCCGTCTGGATGGTTCCCACGACGACGAGAGTGAAGGCGAGGCTAATTCACCGGAGACAGCAGCCCCAGAACTTCTGCTCTGCTCAGAAATGAGCTTTGTGATGTCATCTTCGGTTCTCCTCCCCTCCCCGAGTCACAACTGTGGATAACAGTAGTCTCCGACGTGTGAGTAATGATGTCATAATTGCACACATACACATGCATGCACACAGAAACACACACTGAGAGAATATGCTTGAAACGTCTCCCTCCCTCTGGCTTTGAGAGCACACCTTGGTGGGATGAGGAGAGACCCACCTTCTCCCAAAAGATGCCAGTATTTGGTCTGTAGCGTCTGGCTCCCTGTCCTCACTGGTCATTGGCTTTTGAAAAAAACTGGTGGACTGCTTCTTGGTGATGGAGAGACTACTCCCTCTTCTTCCCTTTTTTAAATCAGATGAAATAAAAAGCAATGCAGTCACCTCTCTCATGCCCTCTGCCTGATCACCTTTCATTGGGCAGTGAAGACAGTGCTACTTATTTGCCCTTTGACCTCATGACACCATCAGACCCATCTAGCTCTACCCCAGGACCATCTGTGATGTCACGTTTTACTACAAAACCTTTTAAGCAGTCTGACTGAACAGGAACTTTTTTTTCCTCTATCCTGTTGGAGCTTGTCATATCACCTCTTGTCCAACTGGAAATTGGACCAAGTATCAAAAAATCTGAACAAACTACATATTAAAAGAAAAATGACTGTAAGAACAAAAAATACATGTAGCAGAATTTCTTTTAATGTCTGTCTTTATTTTTCTTTTTAAGACTTCTCTCCCAATCCCCCCTTTTTAATTCTATCAATATATTTCTCAGACTGTGTTAGTGTTTTAATAAAGAGGAGGCTGGATGTGGCTAGTGTTGGAAGTGGGAATGATTTTATACCAGAGCCAAATTTCCACTGGAGAGCTTGTAAGCTGGATTGGTTTTCAAGTAATTTACTTTCTTAGATAAAATTCTGTCGTGTATTTCCACACATCTAATTCACCCTCATGTAAGTGGAACAGTAGGATGATTGGTGCAATATCAGTAATTGGCACTAGATGGCTGCATAATATTCAAATAAGCTTTTGATACAGTTGTGCAAAAGACTTGTGGGCAGTTTGACCACCGTAGCTTCATGATACAGAGCAGGAGGTGTGTAGCCATTAATTTGATTACTTTTATGAAAGTATTAAGTCAGGATTTGTTCAGAGGACATACGAGGAATTCAAACTAAGTGCAGTTCCTAGCAAAAGCTTCCTTATGATAAGATTCTGTGTTGCCATATATTGTACCATGGCAGGGTTTGTGGATGATGGATTAAATGAAGCACAATCCCTCATTGTATTTTTACAAATGTATGTGGAACAGTTGTGAACATGCATTCTCTACATAACATATTCTGCTGATATAGCTAGTCACATGATGTTAACTAATTTTTCTTTTGTGGACCATAGATTTCATATTAACCAAGGATCAAATGGTAAAATACCAAGAGACTTGCATGGAGAAGAGATGTGCTTGTTCTTTTTTATTTTGGCAAATAAGACCGAACGACATAATTTGAACGTTTTGAGGTGCACACACAGTAGCTGACACTTCACTGAATGCAGACACTGATAACTCTTGTTGTCAAGATTATCAGATGACTGTTTGACTTTGAGCAATATTTCTACCTTCAGTGTGACAGGGATGGAGTGGCACGTCATCCCGGCTGTTTTTCATCTGTTTAAAACAAAGATCGGTTGTTCAGGGTTGAATCTTCAGCATCTTCCGTTACACATTTGCTGGTAGAATATATGTGAACTAGTTTGATAGAATGTGATCGTGAAAGAATCGCTAAATCTGCAGCACCTGGCTTTTGGTGATTAAAATGACTACATTAAATGCTACATGTTCAAGAGTGAGTAGGGATGTTTAACACGGTAACTCCTGTGAGCTCCGCCAAAAGCCATTTACTGTGAAAATGTGCCAATAATATAGTGCATTTACTCTATTTTCATAATGTTGGCATATCTACTCATCTCTCACACTAAGACCAGCCACAGCCCAGCTCTTCTTCTATTGTAGTTGAATGTAGCGTTGACATGATGTAGCAAAAGAGCACCTATTTTACTTTGTAGCTTTTTGGATGCTATTGATAATGGTTAGAAAGGGGGAGGGAGGGGGTTGACCTGCTATATGAAGGGCTGCGCGAAGTGTTTGTGCATGTCGTCACAGATCAAAAGGTTAGTCGACCTTCTTATGTCCCATTTTTTCACTACTTTGCCCTTCTTGAGCCCAGACTATACCTTTTATCTGCACATGGATTGCTTTTTTTTCTAAGTCTGTGTCAGGCAATTTTGAAAACAATCTGTTTTTAGAGAAATGTTTTCTCCATTCCTCAGAAAGCCCCAGACTTATTGCATGTTTAGCTGAATGAAATTGCCGAGATTTGTTGTAGGAGGGTTGCGTAGGTCAATTGTAGAATAATGCTAGGGAACCAGGACAGCTGCCTATCGGTGGGATAATAAGCTCACTCTACTCTGCACCCCAGTAGCTGAAACCACAGCAACAGTCGGCTGCTTCCTGTGTTGTAGAACAAAGTTATTTTCACCCAATTAACAGGGCTTAAACCTGGTGTGTCATTGAGCATTAGTGATTTCTACTGAGGCACTAATACTTAAGTCTGTGACTGCATGAACAGAAGTGACTCTTTAAAACCCTCTGGCTTATTTTGTTTAATTTATTTAATTTTATGCTGAGAAAAAAAGAATATATTGAAATATACTATGTTTTTGAGAATGTACCATGTTATACTGTGATTTAACTGAGATATTTTATTGTATTCAATCATCATTTGAATTCTATCATTTATCTATAAAGAAATATATATGTACAAATAAATATATACATATATATACATACAGGTATATATATATATATTAAAGTTTGGTATATTTGGAGGAAGTGTTAGATGAAATAGTTTTAAATGTTTTAGCTTTGTAGAAAATCTAGACTCTGAAATCATTTTTGACTTTTGATTCCTCCTATATGACTGTGAAGACATTAGTGCCTGTGACAAAAAAGACAAGTAAAAGTCAAAACTCTGTTCATCTGTATCTACTAGCTATCAGTCTGTCACTTCTCTAATACTACCTAACATTGCATTTTGGCATATGCTGCTTTTCCATATCAACCAGTTTCTCTCACACACTGCTATCTGCTATGTTTTTGCAGCCTGCTGCAGCTCTTTGTTCTCCTGGTTTTTATTAACATTGACATCTCTATTCTTAAATTTCTATCACATGGTGGCCACATCTCTTTTTTTTATTAATTAACCCATCTATAGACCTTTGCTCCCCTCCATCCTTTGATCACGTTATTTTTTAAATCAGCTCATCCCTCTGTCCGTTTCTCACTTAGCAAAAAAACAGAGACCAGTAGATACTGTGTTCTTGATCCTTTTGACTGATTGTTGATGACGATGATCAATTAATTGACTGATGAAATAATTCATGAACAATGTTAACAATTACTGATGTGACTGAAGTGTGTATCTGACGACCACACCACTGTAGCAAGTCTGGGCTGTACCACACCACCAGCGAGCAAGTGGGGCCACAGTTGCTATGGTGTTGCCATGGTATTTTAATGGTGTTGCCATGGTGTCTTCTGCACCGCCACCACCTGGTGCCTGTTGGGTAATATAGCTTAATGTCTTTCATTTTCCTCAAAGTACTGGTCAATATCTGCTTTTCAGTGCTGACCGCAATGAATGGCAAGTGAATTTTTTTTTAAATGGCTTTGGAATAGTGCTATTATCCAGTACATGTCTACTATCAGACCTGATCTGGACTGGACTGGATTACCCAAAATGAATTAGGGTGTTGAAATTGCGTTGATTAATCTTTTAGCCATCAGTTTGCTCTGCCTTGCATGTTATTCCCAAAGTTTTATATCACTAATGGCCTGACACCAGTCGGGACAGATATGCATTTACTTGCATATTTCTTATATCAATTATAAAATTTATTTCATGTTGACACTAAACATGATTTACTGCATGAGCTCAAATCAACAACCCACTGCAGCATCACTTTGCAACACACTCCCTTGCTTGTTTATCATCTGCAATTTCTGAAAAATGCATACCCACAGATTTTCTGTGCATGCATATTTAACAGATTATTCACACATCACCAGGGGAATGATCCTCATCTCCTGTCAGCCCTCACTCAACTATAATTCTAATAATAATTTCAAATAGTCTGCTCATGCCACACAAGCTTTACAAACACTCAAAATACTTTTCCGGTAGCTTCTCTCAGTGTAAAAATTTAGTCCACCTAAAGCAGTGTTTCTCAAACTTTTTCAGTCCAATGACCATTTAACTTTTACAACAAAAACTCACAGACCACCTGACTCTAAACAGCTCAAGAACAATACGCCAATATAAACCATTCACTAGTTTACAACATAGAATGCAGCTTTTACAATATTTTATTGTAAAATATCAGTTATTTTATTTTATTTCTTTTAAGTGACCCTGTTCTAAGCTACTGCTCCATAGTTATTTGTATTTAAGATGGATTTGCTGTCATGAAACTGAGGGTGACAACGTTTCTAGTTAATTCAAC
>JBAMHV010000006.1:10979074-11028796 GCA_037177535.1 Pseudomugil gertrudae | reverse complement strand
AGGCGGCTGGGATTGGCTCCAGCCCCCCCGCGACCCCGCTCTGGGATAAAGCGGTTGAAAATGGATGGATGGATGGATGATGTTGTACATAAACGCAGAGAAGCAGGAAGTGGTTTGTTTATTTACGGTATACGAACGTGTGTCACGTCCACTGTCAGAGGAGTTGGAGATGGCGAATGAATGTGTTTCCCTGTAAACCTTAATTTGGAATTAATATTTTCATCTAAACTCGAAGAATCATTCGGAATGACTGAATTCTGAATGATTGATTCCACATTAAAAAACACCATGTAACCATACCCGTTACCCCTGACAATCACCTATTTGTGGAAAACTGCTTGCCATTTGAGACGTTTTGATGGCAATCTTTACTGGTATATGGCAATAATGCTCACACCTGTACACATGTACCTTTAAAACACTCCTTTTCATGTAGATATCAATGTCAATGTTACATCTTATGATGAAATAGTTGCTTATAGTGATGACCCAACACAGGCTTTTTACTTGACTTTAAGTTTGTTTACTGTTCACGTCCTTTTCACTGCAAACACAATCTTCTAAACATAATGTAACACCTGTACATCCCTCTTTTACTCAGGAGTTTGTTTATTTTTAGATGTAAGTCATCAGATATCAAACTAAAGATTAAATAAATCCTTTTGTTTCTCTGGTACCAGTTTTGGAAAAAAATAGCTAGAAACTTTAGACGTCACCAGATGTCAGTGAAATGTTTTACTCCACTATATTTAAAACTGAAAAACTTCAGGTAACACAAGAAGCGTTCATATGAATTCTCCACAGAGAAAACTAGAAATGGGAGCTCACTAACATGTGATTAAGACAGTGAAAAGCATTTTTAAGATAAGCCGCATCTTTAGGACTCGGGGGTCTAAACTGAACAAGACGAGTAACTAAAAATTACGCTTAGAAAAAAAGATCTTCTAAGAAAATCAGAACATTTAGAGTACAATGCTTGAAACCATTGATATGTGCAATCTCAGTGTTTTGTAAGCAAATGCTCTGGAAAATTACAGAAGTGATTGCATTAATAAGAATCATGCTGTTTTATTTTTAAAGCTCACAAAAGAAGGTTTTTAAACATTTACTTAAGTTTTTTCTTTCATCCAATTCATTTATCCTTTAGTACTTGTAAAATATATTTTAAAAGGGAATAATTTCTGAAGAAATGACTCTCATATGTTCAGTTACAGTTTCGGTTTAACTTTATTTTGCAAATATGAATCACTCATAAGAAATCATATCAACTTCTTAGCTATATTAATGTGTGCTTGTTAAGCATAACAGCTACAAAATAAAGACCACTTGCACATGAAGAGACCTACTGAGAAAGTACTTATGGTATAAGTATTTGACTTGAGTTATTGACATTGATTTTAGTAACAGTACTTCTGGCACAAGTACCTTCTCGGTGCTTTCTGAGACACTACATACCTCAGGGGAAACTCTGGATGCTGTGGATTGCTGGAGACTTATGCAAACATTGGACTCTTGCTAAACCATTTAAGTCTGATGGGTTTTTGTAAGGGCTGAAAAATTTACATACATAATCATCCATTATAAAGTGAGAATAAAACAAAAGTATTCATTGGAATCAAGCAATTTGGTTCCTTATTAGCTAGATTTTATTTGTCAAACAGTGGAAAAAACATGCTATCCTCTTTTTTTTTTTATACAATTTACTCAGAATAGACAATAAGCGGTAGAAAATGAATGGACAGTAACAAACAGGCATTTTTGATACCCAAAAGGTTTTCTCTCAGGTCCCCAGATGTCCCCAAAACACCTAGGACATGCTTGTATATGCTATTACTGTGGAGCAATTTTTTCTATCGTTTGTTTTAGGAATTTTTATTTAGATAGTGACTATGGCTTTATGGGATAAAGGATAAAGTAATTTCAGTGTCACCTAAATGCCTCAGAAGAGACTACTGATACAGTAGTGTTGGTAATGTAAGTAAACGACAGTTCACAGCTTGCAGGCATTGAATTTGAGGACTAAAATGCTGTCAAATCATCAAGTTAAAGTTACAAAAATGACCTAAGTTTGATATTTATTTTTCTCAGGTTAAACAAAGGCAATATTTAAAATTTTGTTTACGTGTAGCTTGCAACACAAATACGTTTGATGCATGAAGATATGTGGCAAACACAACACCAGTGCTGGTCATGTGCGAGAAGCAGAACTTCTGATGCCAGACTGGTAAATTTGTGTATTTATTAAAGTATGAAAGTTTGAGCAGCATCATTCTTTATTAAATGCATTCATCTGGTACATGACATCTCACTTTAGATTTTTGGGTCCTCATGTGCTTACCGTATAGACGTGATATGATTTAACCACCCGCTTCTCATTTGCCCATCTGGTTTTTCCATTCAGCACTATTTGTTGTTACAGTGAGAGGCAGGTCGTCGGTAAAATAAATATGGAGAGCGGGCTTGTTTGTTTCGGAGCTGAGCTTGTAGGCCATGTTGACTGATCCTGTTCGCCTGCCAAACGTCTCATCTGACTGGCGTTGAGGTCTTTTGCTCTCTTCCAAAAACCCAGCAGACCATTCTTCATTAAAAAAAACCAAAACAAACAGCAGCGCTCTCCAACTGAACACCAATCCTGGCAAACAGAGACAATTTGGTTCTGAGCAGACAAATTTAATAGGCAGATATGATTACAACACACACCACTTCTCCCCTGATTCCACTAACAACAGTTAGGCAAGTCAATTTACCTTAATTTCATTGGAGGAGAAAGCCGGTCTGCCAGGTTGAAGTCGTTGCTTGAAGTGAACGAGCGCTTGTTAGATGGTAATGGGTGCATGTAATTGGTAAAGTGCTGATTGCTCTCCCCAAAAACCTTCCATCAGTGGAAATATTTTTATTTCATTAGGCCATGGTCAGAAAAAATAATGCTGCCATCTGTAGACTTGAGTTAAAAAAAATGTATTGGTAGGAAAAAACTTTGGTTTTAAGTGTCACTTTGCATTGTGATTCATCTATCATAATTTTTCTGTCACATGTCCCGCAGCTCTTATTCATCCAGCCATATGTGTTTCTGCAATGTGTGTACTTCTTGGTTTATACACTTAATGCATCATTGGATGGCTTCACAGCCAATCCCCCCCTCTCATTCATATGATTAAACACTAGAAAGCAAGCTTCGATAGGTCTGCCAAAACAAGCTGATGTGGACATTTCAGAGCCACTAGTGCTTACTCATCTTCCTGCATGGGAGAGTTAAGTTGTGAGCCATTTGTGTTTTATTTTTCATTTCACTAATTACTTTGAGTGCATCATCTTCAGGTCGTATTTTTGCTGCACTGTCTCTGAGTCTTCCCTCAGCAATGGCATTTTCCTCATTTATTTTGGACACCAGAACACAAGCATGACTCATCTAAGATGGTGAGAATCTTATGGGTCAGAAAGTGACAAGTGGGTTGTGTAGAGGAAGTGCTGCTGCTGGTTTGCGTGAAGGAAAGCCCCCTATCATTTCCAATCAGCTGTTGCTTCTGCATGACTAATGCTGAAATGACACATATCATTGTCAGATAGGGCATGTTCACACAGCTGTTTTTTCTTTTTTTTCTTTTGTCAAGTAAAGACACGCAATGATAGCCTCAACACGCGCACACATTCATTCTCCTCTGCACGCTAGCTCACTCTTATCTTTCTGGCTGACACCATTTTGCTCTCTAACAATCTTGCTAATTATAATTGTTAATTAATTCTATGCCAGTGTCCTCATCAGGAGACTAATAACCTACATTTCCATTAATTAGACCTTCAACCCTTCGCTCCCTCTCTCGGTCTCTCTGTCCCACACCAATCCACCCCTTCGTCCCCTGCTTGCCTGCATCTCTGCAGCTGCATGCTGCTCTCGTCTCACAGGATCATCCAAAGACCATATGCACACATGGGCTGTGATTAATAGTGTGTGTGGCTTTTTGTTTTACTGACATTGAGAGGACAAACATTTGCTTCACACCTTCATTTTTTATTATTGGGGGTCTAGAGCTCCATTTAACAACTAAATCCATTGAATTTTTAGTGCTGGAATAGTTGGACATCTTGGAAAACTCCCATGCAATGCCATCCCACTTGGGGTCAGATTAAGGATTAAATGGTTTCTTCTCATACTTTTTCACCTTGACACTACTAGCTTTACTCTGTTCACACACACACACACAAAAGACATCACGGTGCTATTTGCAAAGACATTCTGCATGTGGATTAATCCTGGATCAGCTGAAACTGTCACTTTTAAAGAATATCAAACTGCATCCAGCTACCATTCAGCACAATTTCACATAAAGCATGAAACAGCAACACACATGTCAAAGTGTCCACTGACCCTGAGCAACTGACCCTGTTATAGTTTGGTACTTATAACACCACAAAACAGCAAGCCCTTTTAATGCTTTGGTTTGTGCATGAATTAACGATTTAAATGGCTTTTTAAAGGCTTCAGAGTTGCAGGCTTGTGGTTTATGTTGACAGACAAAGCTATGCTTAAAATAGACAAGCCCCATATTTACCTCACGTTCATCTATATGTGTTTTCCAGTTCTGATTAATCCATTAAACCTTTTTCTCTGTTGACCAGAAAGACTGATACCTTGCTTGGTCATTGCACTCTTTAGGTGCATTGACCAGTATGTGTGGCTTAAACAATGGCTCAAACATTTATAAAACACACCCTCTTTAGAAGAAATGTAAATTTGAACCGTTTTTAAAATTGATCTGTTGATTATTAATTAAATAGGATGTGCAGAACAATAACTACTGAACTTCCAGCTGTTTTGTTGTGGTCTTTGCTTGTAAAATGTGTTCTACTTTCAAAGCTGTGAGGGTTTGTTTTCCTGCTTTGAAAATATGAGGTAAGAATTTTCCCTCTGATCATATTTGGGTTTGTGAGTGTTATCGAGCTGATGCAATGTTCTCCCGTATGATAAACCAGTGCGTGTGTGCATGTGTGGGCAATCAATGGACAACCACCCACTATATAAGGGAGACATCCCTCCCATCAGGCTTAGCTGACCTGGTTTCTGTGCAGAGTGGAGCACTTTTATCATGTCACCACTTGCTCTGATCCCAGATCATTGAAATGCTGTGAACATTCAGAACTGCACTGTTGCAGAACAGATCAGCAGTGCTGTTTATTTAACAGGCCTATTGATTTTCTGTTGGAAATTTCTGTTTATTTCCAGGCTTAGCTTTGCTTAACTGGCCATTTTTTAGACCACGAACCTCTGAATTTCAGTTTGTTTGTTTTTTTTTAACTCTTTCGTCTGTCTTCTGTTTGTCTGTCACACACAGTGTTTGGGGACAGTTGGCACTTGCATATCCATACTGTACTGATTGTGGCAAAATGGCAGTTTCTATTTCATCCGTCCTCTTTCCTCTACCTCCCTCACCCTCTCCTGAGAGAAGTAACCCAGATTTCAAATGAATCGCTGCCTATTCCCCTCAATCTTCCTCTTCTCTCTTTCGCTCTCTCTCTCTCTTTCTCTCTCTCCTTCTTCCTCTATTTTTTCCTCCCTCTCTCTCTTACTCTGCATCTCCCATCCTCTTCCTCGTAAACCAGAATCAATCTTGGAAAGAGAATACTACCTCTCCTTCTCATCCTCCTCCTCACCTTGCCTTTGGGTTATTGGATATATACCACTTCACTCCCCTTTTTTGTGGTTCTTAGAAAGCTGGAATCTCTCATTTTCTTTGTTGCATGAGTTTGAACATTTTTAAGCACTTTTTCTTTTTGGGGAGGGGGTAGTTGTTCTTTTCTACTAGCCACTGCTGCTCTTGGTTTGTGTTTTTTTTCTTCTTGTTCTCTTTTTGAGGTGACCAGCAACAGGTGTGACACGTTAGTTTTTATTTGAACTAAGCCAGACGAACAGAGGAGGAGAGGAAGTGGGGAAAGCTGTCCTTTGGCTGAGATTTTCCTCCAAATATACAAATTCAGGTATTCCGACTTTTCTTTATTATCTGTATGAGGCACGAAACATCTTTTACATTTCAGTTCTCACCATTATTTAACTTATTTTCAGCACAGCACTATTTTTCCTTTCATTTTCTTCTTTCACCTCTTTAATTGATTTGCTCAAGCTTCTTTGCAAAGACACCATCATCTCACTTTTTCTGGCATTGGTTTTTGCTGGGGGCTTATTTATTTATTTATTCATCAAATCTCAGTGTTTCATTTATCATTTAGTGGTGAGCAACTCTTCAACACAATCTCTCCAGCTAATGTTTGCCATTTTGAACTTTTCCTAACACATCACAGTCCCCACAGACACTACATGTTATTCTGGTCCAAACTTTTCTGCAGAAATGGGACTAATTGCTAATAAGGGCACAGAGGAAGATGAGAGAGGATGCAGGCTCTATTACTGGAGCAGCTGGTGGGGGTGTTGTTGACATGGCAACAGGAGGTAGTTGACATAACAACTAGGGGGTGGGTGTGGTGGGGGTTGTCATGGCTGGCAGGGACATGGAGATATATGGGGTGCAGATAGAGGGAGATGTGGGCAGGATAGACAGGCAGAATGTGGGACACTCAGTGAGTTGCACTAATCGTTCGGTGTCCCAGAGTCTCTTAGGAGACTTCTGTCTCCATATGTAAATTAACCTTCCTGGCTCCTTCATTTTACCTCTCTTTTCTCTTTTTTATCTACCTGTCACGCTATCTGCCCTCCTTTTGCACCTGCAATCCACTCATCCATTTTTGATCTTGCTTTTCATCACATCATTTCTTCCTTGCATTCTACCCTACATGTTACGCGCCATTAATAAAACTCCCGTCTCTTCCATGACCCATTACACTTTTCATCCATCTTTCCTCTGCGCTCTCCCATATTTTACCTGTAAGACCTGGTTTGACTGTCATCCACTCCCCCTCTCGCTCCTCGAGCCTTTCTGCTGCATCTTTTAGGCATCATGTCCACTCCGGTTTCCCCTCCCCCCTCCCTCTCACCACTAACCCTGGCCTCCCCTACATCTGCAACATCTCCCAGCGCTTCCCCTCTGCCTTCGCCGCTCTCCCCTCCACCCAGGGTGCCGGTGTTTCAGAGGAAGGGAGCTCTCAAACACAAGAGGATTGTCGAGGTGAAAGACCATCAGTTCACAGCACGCTTCTTCAAACAGCCCACCTTCTGCAGCCACTGCACCGACTTTATATGGTAACACACACACAAATTCACACAGACCAGCACCTCTACACAGAAACCACCCTGACAGCTCACATGCCGCCTCCTCAGGCATCCCACCACTCCATCCAGTGCTGACTTTCACTCGACATTTTTCTCTCTTTCACCAGTTCTAGCTGTAAGCTGGAGATTCTTCCCACACTGACCTGATGTTATCGTATAACTTCACCTCCACATCGCTGCCTACGCCATATGGAAATTTATTTTGAATCCTAATGTGATATCTCAAACATGGCAACACACATAGAAACATTAACTTTATTCCTATATTTGTTGACACACATGGTTGTAATGCAAGCACAAAAATACATAGACAGCATTGTGGCACCAAACCAAGCGGATCTGAGGTGGTCACTTCTATAAATTTGGGGTAATTTAAAGTACAACTGAAAAAAAACGATCAAACCATTTATTATGTGCTGCAGAAATATTGTTTTTCATAACAGAGAATATAGTTTAAAATTTATTGGCTGCTGTTTTGTTTGCACTCGACTGACTTTGGCTTGGATTCATGGATCTGTCTGCAAAACTAATTAAAATAAGGCATTACTAATAGATTTGCTTCTCTTTTTAAATTCAAAATGTTTACACATCCTGTGACTATTCCTGATCTAATGTGGTCTGCTGTCTCTTAGTGTTACCAGTGAGTATTTGGCTCGGCTTTCTTGGAAACGTGATTGTGTAGAAAAAAGGGTCAGATAATTAGTTAAGTGGTACAACAACAACATACAACGGAAACCCAAAGCAACCAGTATCATCCAGTGACATGTAGTGGAAAAATGCCTAAAACAATCCTAAAATAAATGTAGATGTACAATAAGACCGGATGGACGTACTGGACTTGATATTTAGCCACACGCCTCAATATCTGGGATTAGATTGTCTTCTTTAGATAAATAGTAGTATTTGGTGTTTCTCTGTGAGCTGTGAACTTTTCTTTTACTAGATATGCTATTTAAATAAGGTTGTGTGGAGTATGCTATGTTACAAGCAAGTAACAATGCTTACAAATGTACATTTGATCTCTGATATGCAGACACATTGGTATTTGTTAAGAACAAAGATGTCTTGATCAGATAGCATGCTGTGTGTCTGTTTAATCTAGAGAAGACTTCATGGCAGCATGTGTGAGTCATTGTATGTGGAAGCGATCGTGTGTTCGGACATATGGTGGGGATGTACCATATGCTGGGTGCAGGGCGGCGTGTGTGCCAACCGCCTCTGGGTATCTTTCAGGAAATTTCTCCAACTAGCTGCTGACTTGGCGACCAAAGCGGCACTTAATTCAGGGTGAAAACTCTTTTCCTTTTCACAAGATGTCAAAGCAGCTCTCACCTGAGTGTTTGGGGTCCCTGGGAGATGAAGTGTCAGATTAATTAAAGATTAAGACAAGATGGTTCTAATTTATAAATGCAAATGAGCTGCTTATTAATTCAAGGTCTAAGAGGGTATGGCTTGCACCTTGTTAGGTTTTAGCAGTATTATGTTGTATGACAGCTGAGTCATATCTCAATCATTTTAACCGCAAGTTTTTATTCTTTTAAATCAATTAAACTAAGAACATAAAACGATAAGCTCTGCTGCAATAGGAAAAAATATCATCCCCTGATTTGGTAAAGCTGAATAACATCTCAAGATAAATAAGGTTGTTGATTTGCATTAGTGACTTCAAACACTGCATTAGTATTCATTTGGGTTATGAGTATTACTTTTACTTATTTACTGCTACTTTCCACTTTCACTTTGCTATTTGTTCATCTGACAGTTTTTCAAGTTTAGTCATTTGTTTTGTTTGGCACATGAAACAAATGAAGAACTTATACTGTTTATAGTAGTAATCATTTTGTGTTAAAACTTGTATTTTATACCATAGAAAAATTGATTTTCTTTCCAGCTACATTTGAATTACTATACACAATACTGATATATTCAGCTTTTTGTGTGATGAAAGAATGAACCTAAAATGCACTAAAACCTTTAAATATTAAATACTGAAAAGTTGTGCATGAGCATGCAGAAGTTTAGAGAAATGCAAGAGGTAAAGTATTCAAAACATGTTGTTATCTAACATTATGAAAAAAGTGTTTGACCCAAACATTAAATGTTTTGGTTCAGTAAAAACTTGTTTCTAAATCTTCATCATATACTGTTCACATTTTGACATCATCAGACCAAAATGAACTTAATACATTCAGTCATTTATGCTTTGACATCTTATGTTGTATTGAAGTGTTGAATCATTATTTGTGTCAATAAATGGTTTTGCATTTTTACAATAGGATTTTATGTACAGACCCTACAGTCTTGATATTAGTATAGCATCAGCCTTTCACTTTTTCTGTCAATTTTACCTGAGAGCTGAATATCCCCAACCTTTTGAGAGTATTGTAATCATTAAATAAAAGGGATAGATTCAAAACCTTGATAAAATAACAGTTCCTAAATAAGCTTCAATAAACCATTGATTAGGCAAACGGGACAGACTTTGTTCAAACCAAACTGAATATCTGGTTATTTTTCAAGCTTTTAAAATGAAAATTCAAATACAAATTTGCCACACAAAGCAATTTATATACCTCATCTCATCTGTAGCCTGCATCTCCCATGCTGATTACTGGTCCATTCCCTTTCCTCCCTCCCTACTCATATCTACAGCCATGAACTGACTCAAGCGGTATAGAAAAGGAATGAATGAAACAGTACAGATCTATGTACCGGACTGCCTCATTCAGCTATCCGGCAAAAAGTGAAAAAGTTTGTATTTTGCACACTATAAATTAAAATACAAACCTTAAAAAGAAAAAGTTTTGCACTGACGTTTAGTTAAGATCTGCTCTGGTGCATAAAGGCTAGTCAGTAAGCTGCAGAAGCAGGAGATGCCAGGTGCATATGTAGAAGGTTAAGGTCACAATGAAATGTTTAAGAGTAATATTTTTGTGGTTGTCTTAAATACAGGGTCTACTGCATCGTTCAATTCTTTTTTCACAAATACTTCACAGGTCAGAAGAATGCACACAAAAAAACTGATTGACTTCAGTGACAAAACATCATCCTAAACTGTAAATAAAACTAAGCAATATTTAAAATGCGTGCAGCTGAAAGTACTAATCATTAAGTCAGTTAATAAAGAATTGACACTTGTAATTAAAGTTTCAGTAACTCGTGACAACCTTTATTTCTTTTCCTTTTCTTTTTTTTTTACAAATCCAATGAAAACATTCAGTCCATTAATACATCATAAGACTAATCTATAATTAATATAAATATAATTTGGAGTGGACTCCAATCATCATTAAACAGCTACAATGACAGCTATAATTATCTCAGAAATACATCAATATTTAAAGTCTTGTTATATTTAACGCACAGCTTATTAGATAATATTTTTACCCAATCAGCATTTTCAGAGCTGGACTTTTGCTTGTTAACGATGTTTTTACTGTGTAGTGTTGTCTTCTTTGTCTGTCATGACATATTGAAGCTTTTTAGTTTGAACAAGACTTTCAGACAGGACATAGACAGGCATCTTTTCTATGATAGTTTTTTTTTTTCTATTTTCAATCCTTTATCAAACTCACAGTGCAGAACACTGAATACCTGTTAGACCAGCAGGCAACACAGTGAGCTCTCTCTTAAATCCATATCTGGTAGTGTAATGCTCTCTGCTGGTCAAAACACAGAAGTGGCTTTATACTCTGGGAGATGCAGATTGACTTCTTTTCAATGCTGTTCAAGGATCACATGGCCTTTGTAACACCACCATGAATTATTAGTTAGCCAGATGGTGAACTGATTGTAGATCCATAATTACGATCAGTTTCCTATGAACCCCGGTGCCTCTCCAGTGTGATTGTAAAGGAGCTCTCAGAGGTGCTTTGGTTGTCTGACTTTCTAAATCTCCTCATCAAACTTGGTTCACAACAGACATGCTGCTGAATGGACACTTTAGTCAATCAATGACTTTAATTATTCAATTAAAGTGCTAAGAAGACACTAAACTAGCCAACGCTGCAGCTTTAAAATCAGAAGCATTGTTTGTGTGCAACTGCAAGTATGTTTGCATAAAGTTGACCTGGTCAGTATAAGTAACTTAAACTTTGTTTATCAAGCGGGTAGTTTCTTAAACAACTAGTGTTCTTTTATAGTAACAGAAATGTGCCTTCATGTCCCTTGATCTGAATACTGTGTAGAGTAATGCACCAGCTCTGTGTTTCTCCAAAGCAAAATATTTAACCTCCAACAGGAACAGAGAGGATTGTTTTTGTACCTTAATCCTTGTGCCTTTCTCATTCAGGGGAATCGGCAAGCAAGGATTCCAATGTCAAGGTACAGATAAAACCTTGTGTTATTCTATTTTTCTGCAGTATTTAATCTTCTTGGCTATATCCTCAGGAAAAAAAAGACATCTGGGGATTTTCTTCTTTTCTGTTTTCACTAGTTTGCAGTTTTGTGGTCCACAAAAGATGTCACGAGTTTGTGACCTTCACTTGTCCCGGCTCTGTGACTGCCCCCAGACCGGATGTAAGTATATGTATCAGAGTATCCATCACGATTTACCCCTTCAAGTCCATTTTTCCTTCTTTGTCAACATATATTCTGTTATCATCATATTAAGTATTTACTTACTGCCAGTGACATGCGTGCATGACTCATCCTGCAATCCATGCATCCTTCACATCGCTCAGCCTTGTCTCATCTGTGACGTCTACACTCATGTCGTGTCACTCTACGAAGCCTGGAAGATCCAGGGAGCTGGAGATTGTAAGGAGATGCTTGTTGAAGGACTGGGAGAGACTGATAAGAGAGAGAGTATGCAACTGCTCACTCCTCTATGTGTTGTCTATCAATTCATTTAGTTTGGTTTTATTTTTATTTTTACCACAAGCAATAGAAAAAGCCTTAAAGAATTAACTGTTTAGACATAATGTATGTTGAGAGGGGGAAAGTATATAGTAACAGGAACACACAGGAGGAAAAGGGAGACACAGGGGGCCAGTGTTTTTGAATAGTGACTCAGAACAACAAGGGAGGAAATACAGTTTGGAAGAGGATGGTGTGTAGAGGGTGGTTTACGAAGCGTGAAGGCAGAGTGGTCAGATGATCTGCACAGAGATAAAAATGATTAATCCTTGGCAGTGTTGTATATATATATCCACTCACACACATACAGCCTTGCCTAGAGGCTAGATGTTTGTCCTCTTCAGGTGAAAAAAAATCTAATTGGGTTTTCCATAGATATCCCACATACCATTCCTTCACTTATCATACTCCATTCATCTGTGTGGAAACGTGCTCTCTGTCCCTATGGTGGTGTGTGTATGTGAATATTCAGTAATGATTGCTTTCTGCTTCCTTGCAGGACCTGAAGAGCCGGCACACATTTAAAGTCCAAACATACTCCAGTCCCACATTCTGCGACCACTGTGGCTCGCTGCTGTATGGCCTCATCCATCAGGGCATGAAATGTACCAGTGAGTTTCAACTCCTACAATTCTAATGTGCTGCATTAACTCTGCTGCAGGGGGGGGAAAGCTGCTCACATAAAATAATCTTGTATTTACTAAGCACGTGGGCAGCCACAGGTGCAGCTCTCAGAAAGCATGCTTGGCAATGATGGGTGCTTTGCTCAGATACAAGAAGAAGACCCCTCTGATTATTCACTGCATCTGCTCATGCTTTTATTGCTGGTCTAGTAACCAATAATGCAACCTTTTGGTTACAAGCATTTTGTTTTGTTTAAGATTAAGAAGGTTTAGGAAGTAACCCATTTTACTAAATGTTTCTTCTTTTGCTGGGATTTTAAAAAGGGGATATGGTAACCAGTATCCTGCAACCTGCAGGGAGATCATGAGCTGCTGTGAAAAATCATCATGTTGATATTGTGATTGCTGGCAGACAGAGTTAGGTTACAGGTCACATTAAGGTTAAAAACTTTTAAAAGAATAAAGATTATGAGTAGATTTTCTAGTGTTTTCCAAAAAGTTTTCAGCTTCTTGGATTCCTGAAGGCTCCAGGGTCTTCTGAAAAACCTCCTCAGTTTGAGGTGAGAACAGATCTATAACCATGAACCTATAATGAGGAACCTTTCATTGTATGGATAAGAGACTTTTGGGGAACTATGGGATAGTAAGTCTCCTTATCCTTCACGCTAGAGCAGTGTGTCTGGAGAAACGCCTGGATGTTGGTTGTGCTTTTGTAACAAATACATCTAAACTAAATGTTTTATCATTCTTATGGAAAATGTATCATTCGTGGTTTCCTTACTAACATGCATGTTTGTGTGTTTTAATACTACTAATAATAATAATGTTAGTACTAATCATTTTGTTTGTCTTTGTTTGATGAGGCTGTGACATGAACGTGCATCGACGGTGTGAGACCAGTGTGCCCAGTCTCTGTGGCCAGGATCACACAGAAAAGAGAGGAAGAATCCACCTGACCATCAGAGGAGACAAGGAGGATATCTACGTAACAGGTAAGAGAACTTGCTCGCTTATGACAGGCTCTGTTTCAAGCCAAAAACAGATTTTTCTCATTTCATTTATTTCTTATTCTGCCTTTCTGCTTAGTGCGAGAGGCTCGGAACCTGATGCCCATGGATCCGAATGGCTTGTCAGACCCATATGTTAAGCTTAAATTGATCCCAGACCCAAAGAGCCACAGCAAACAGAAGACTAAGACCATCCGTTCAACACTCAATCCTGTCTGGAATGAGAGTTTCACCTTGTAAGTCATTATTAAATGTAATTCAAGGTTAAACATTAAATGTACATTGTTTTTAACTGTTTGAATTCATATTGCCAGCTCTGTGCGGGGCCACCAGTGGGATAGGCGTCTGTCTGTGGAGGTGTGGGACTGGGACCGCACATCCAGGAATGACTTTATGGGAGCGCTGTCATTCGGAGTCAGCGAGATCTTCAGGCGTCCTATATGCGGTTGGTTCAAGCTGCTGGCTCAAGATGAGGGGGAGTACTACAACATCCCTGTGCCAGATCCAGACCTGCAGGTAGACATTCAGCTTTAAACAATTAACAAAAACAGTTCAGGGAATATTTATTCAGCAAAGTGTGAGGCTACGTGTGATTTCTTAGCATGCTAATGGCCATTTTTCTTGAGGCCTTGGCATATACTTTATCGGCTTTTGATTGTCTTTATCTAATAGACAACAGCTGCTACTGCTACCACTAGGTCGAGGTCTTGAACTGTGCAGATGTCCACAATTCTATTTAGAGGGGGTGGACAAAACTTGGAAGATTTATATTGGTGTTGTTGTTAAATAATTGGATAATAAATTACAGACAAACACACACACAGAGAGAGACACACACAATTCTTTTTATATGCTCTAGCAGGGTCTAGAATTATTCTGCCTTTCTTTTCCAAAACAGGGTTTATAATATGGCTTCCTCTGCATGATTTATGTCTTCTGTGTATATTGGACTGCATTCAACCATTCATCTCTAAACTGGTCCAATATGATTCACTAGGAGCCTCAGCCAGATGTCACAACACCCACTCTGCCTCAGGTGGTACCTGTCCAACTACCTGAAATCTTCCCTGTGGTCCTTTCCCCAACCCCTATACCACCCTGCCCACTGGTTCACACACCAGGTCCCAGCAAAGTCAAAGTGGGCATCCACGACTTCAACTTCCTCATGGTGCTGGGCAAAGGCAGCTTTGGCAAGGTAACCATAACAGCCTCAGATCAAATGCCATCCTCTTTACACACAATCAAACACAGCTGATCCAACAATTGTAGCGGAAGTCAAAGAGGTTGCTCATGCTGAAAACAACAGATTTCTTCCTGGCTCTAAAGAATTTCCTCTCTTGACCTTCAAGTGGCATTTTATCTTGCAGCTCCTGGGAATAGCAAAGATGAATTTCTTTGGAAAAAAATCTACATTCTTACTAGCATGCTCATCGTCTCCTACTGCCAAATGACTCGCTTAACCCTTAGTTTCTTTAGAGGTTGTCAGCAATGGTGAGCTCAGGCTGGCCTCCCACATGCTATACAGGCAGCTCTCCTAGAACTGTTCATTTCAAGTGAGACTTTGCTCTTCATTTTATCTTTAATTCCCAGGAAGATGAAAAATAATGGAGTGTAGTTCTTAGTCCTTTCTCCTCCTCTGAAATCCCCTTGTGTTGTTTCATAACTGTCAGAGGAGAGTCCACAGAGGACAGGAGAAATAGACTCAAATTATGTAAGATGTGAGGCAAAAAAAGGCGACCTAAGAAAGGAGCGACAGACCCCTGGGCTGATGGCAGAGGGAAGTGAGAAAGACACTGACAGTAGAGAAACAGAGGAAAATTACTGAGCTGCAGAAAGCAACTAAATGACCAAAAGGAAAAAGGATTGCAGCACAAAAAGTGAGAGAAGGTACATATGGCTGAGAGTTGTATAACTGTGAAGGTTAATGAGTCCAGTTTTCATTTGAGTTTGCTTAAAAATCACGAGGCAGAGCAAGAGACACATTCACAGCAGACAGCTGTTTTTTTCTCCATGAACAGCAGTTCATCACCAGCTGTAAATCACCACTGTAAATTCATTTTCACAATTTTCTTCAATAGCCCAGGCACATTGGTTTATAAAATATGAAACTGTAATTTTCTCCACTATTCACTTTTATTTTAAAGTAAAATGAGGTCCTTTATCTCCAACAGCCAACGACCATCACAGCAGATCAGCACAGGCTGGCAGGGCGGTTTTAGCTGTGTTGTTGTCAGGATTTGATCGCTCTCCTGACCAATTCCTTCTCTTGGAGACCTGCAACATGTGGCTCTCATTGTAGAAAATTACAGTGCTATTAGCAGTCAGAGTGACCCAAGAGGAGTCATTTTCATAAGAGTGTGGAACTATCCCTTAAATGTATTTTTAATGTCTGATAATAACCCTGGAACTACTTTGCATTTTTTCATTTATGACGTTAATGTTTCTGGAAATCTTCGGGCATGAATCCACTTTGATTAAACATTACCTTATTTCAGTTATTTCATCCGGGTTTCATCCTGTCAAAATAACATGGCTAAGCCAGTCAAATATTACCTGATATAGCAGAAAAATCTAAATAAAAGGTATTAAAATATTTATAAAACTATAAGCAATTTTTCTCTTTTTCAGTCTTTTGCGTCTGTTAAAAAGGAAGAGTGGCATCCTGGGGCTTTTTTGGGTCTAGCTTCCCACCAAACACATCTATTGGCATCTCTTCTATGGCTAAATGCTGTTGAAGCTATTGTTTAGTAAAAAAAAAAAAAGAAAGAAAAGAAAAGATGTTGAAGATTGGGCTGTGTTTATCTAACACGGATCCTTTTTAGCCCACAGCTGACCTGAGTTTAGCACAGTTAGTGACTAATTAGACTAAACGTGATCAATGGGCTTTTTCATACTGGGTGTATCATAGTGTGATGGGGGAAATGTGAAATAAAGAATTAAATGTGTTCGGGTCCATTACAAATCAGTTTTAGTGTATTTATTTATTTAGTTAAAAATAAAGATTTTCCTCTAACTTTCATTTCAGCATCAGAGCACACTCCTGCAGCAACTTCATAGGATTATCTGCAACATTTGACTTTTTCCCAAAACATTCATAAAACCATGATCTATGTCTGTTAATATGTTTTCTTCCTTTGTAAAACACACATATAAAACTGTCCTCCCCTCACCACAGTTAAGCCTGCTGCTTGGTGGTGTAATGGTTAACACTGTTGTGTAATAGTTGCTGGTTTTAAGCCTTGGTTTTGGTTGTGTGTCCACATGTTCTAGTATTGTGAGTTTTCATAGGTCAATTGGGGTTGTGAAATTGCTTTATTTATCTATAATAAAATGGCAATTGCTTTACAAAAGGCTATTGCTTTGATATGATGATGTGATGTCCCAGAAAGCTAGTTGTGAAGGATTTTTTGGTTAATCTTTTATGTAATGCTCTGTTAAAGATCATATTAAAACCTTCGGTTGCCCTCGTGGTCTATTTCTCTTTAGACTAAAATGCAGATGCATTGAAAAGCAGTGCTCCCCCGCTCTGAAGACTTCCTGAGGGCCTTTTACAGTTCAAAAAGGGGTTTGAGTTGCTTTTGTAATGAAATGTTCTCCTGGAAAATTTTTCTTACCTCAATTTAACCCCGACAGTAACTGCTAACCACCATTTTAATCACATTAAGTAAGAAAAAAGTTTAGCAAAAAACACTCAGCTATAACAGTATTTTTCTGCTTTGTGGGGATCAATTATTTTCATTTTTACTGTGTAAGTGAACCAGTCAGAGGAGCCCATGGCAGTTTTCAAGTCTGAGCTTATCTTTCCTAATGATGTGGGTGAACAAGCTGAAGTCCTAGCAACAGGGAAGCTGGCAGATGGACTGCAAAAACTTTTGCATTTCCTATTCATTTTATCTATGTGCTGAACAACTCAGACAGAAATAATGCAAAGAATTATGCAAAGAGTAATGCAAAGAAAGCTGACGTCTTTCACACTCCACCATTCAGAGGAGAAAACATTACATCCATGAACTTTTACTTTAAGTGTGCCTCAACACTCACCGGTTTACTAAAGCAGTAAAACTAGTTTTCACCCAACTAGAGCACCTTGTCACTCATCGCACACTGACCTAAAAAAGTGGCAGCACTGCGGTACAGTACATGTGTTCTTTCTTGGGCTGATGAATGAAACTTGAGTGAGAGGTACGCTATTTTAACTCAATGAATTCACAATGTTGTAAAGCAATAATAATAATAATAAAAAAAATGCTCCTTCATTAAATGTGTGAGAAAATTTGATAAATATTTAATTTGAAATTGGATATTTTTTTCTCTGCTTGTTTTTCTCCAAGGCAGACAGTCTGTGAGGTATTGTTATAACTAAAAATATCTTTGTGTTTGAAGGCATACACTAGCTCTTTGTTCAGTCTTGGGAGACATGTCATTCAGGTAACGTTTTCTCTCTCTGTTCTTGTGCAGGTGCTGTTGGCGGAGGAGCGAGGCAGTGAGCGTCTGTTTGCCGTAAAAGTTCTGAAGAAAGATGTTCTCTTCCAGGACGAGGACACGGAGAGTGCTTTGGTAGAGAGGAGAGTACTGGCGCTCCCTTCTCGCCCTCACTTTCTCACATCGCTTTATTGCGCCTTCCAGACTGAGGTGTGTGCACGTCTGTGTGATAGTTAGACTTTACTGGTCCGATATTTACCACGTTATTTTAATGAAATTGAGCAATACCAGGGCTGATATTTTTGGCTGCATAGTCTTTCCAGATCAAATGTGCAGAACCTGCATGTTGTTTTTGCAGGACCGTTTGTATTATGTGATGGAATATGTCAATGGAGGAGACCTGATGTTTCACATTCAGCAAGTTGGAAAGTTCAAAGAGGCTCACGCAGCGTATGTAGTCAGATCATTTCCACCTTTATTCGCTGCTCTCATCTACATGAGTCTCATTTCCTGCAGGTCTTTAATCTGCTGCTTTACATCCACATTCATGTCTTTACTTGTTCATTACACCTGGTAACCCATCAGCCCTTGTACCAGTCCTCTTACATTCCACCAAACCTCCCCTCCTGCGGCTGTTCATCCAATCAATGATCTTTGATCAATCATCAAAAGCTAATTCTTATCATGTTCTTCATTTCTACGGCTCTTTCTTCATTTTCTGCCGTTTCATCTGTTTGGTTACTCTTCACTTTCATCACCCTCTCACGCTCCTTCTGCTCTTATCATCCTCTTTTGAATTAGCTGAAAACCTTGTCCAATTTTTTGAAAGATAAAGAAACCAGCAGTGAGCTTCCCCCCTCCTCCTCTTCGCTCCCTCCAGGTTTTATGCAGCAGAGATAGCAGTCGGCCTCTTCTTTCTTCACAGCAAAGGCATCATCTACAGGTAGGGATGTGGGCTGCTTTTCCACTGTGGCTTGTTTGGTGCTGTCATTGCAGAACATGACAGATTTATCATGTCTTTTGTGGCTGATGACTGTTATAAAGATAATCTATCAAAATGATTTATACCTGTGTGACTTATCTTCATCTTTTTCAGAGACCTGAAGCTAGATAATGTGCTCCTTGACAGTGAGGGCCACATAAAGATAGCTGACTTCGGGATGTGCAGAGAGGGCATGTTCGAGGGCGACACCACACGCACATTTTGCGGCACTCCTGACTACATTGCACCAGAGGTATGATGACCCCTGCATCCACTCAATTGTCCATGGACTCTCTTGAATCTTCTCTCATTTGTTTGCTTAGATCTGCCATTTTGCCTCATTTCACCCTTCTTCTTCTGCTTGACCTGTTTTGCTTCACTGTGAGATGGCGAGCTGCTTCACTGCAGCTCCTTTCGTCTCCTCTGTCCTCTCTGACCTTGTCAGCATTTTTGAATAATTAACTTCACTTTATTCAATTAGCAGCAGTGTGTGGCTGTGCAGTGTGATTGTTGCACAGAAATACTGTTGTCCTTCACTAACCTTGTGATACTGGTTTTGTTACTCTCTAATTGCAGCTGACAACTTTCAAGTTTTTTTAATAGATATAAACAATTTTATGTAAATTTTATTTTCAGGAGTTTTGCCTTTAAATGATTTCTTACATGTTACTATTATAGATACAAGAGACTAAATCAGCAGTCCTGCCATGAGAAAAATCAATGTATCCCTCTGCGTTCAAGGTCACAGCATGTAAAGTGTTCAGCTTGATTTAAAATGATGCTCAGGGCATCAGATTTATGTTGGTGTCATTTGGAGTTATGGTCATTTTAGTACTTTAGTAGTACATTTCCACTTTCTACAGTTTCCTAATCTTAGAAGATTGGTAAAGAAACCTTGCATATGTATATTTTCTCACCGTTTCTCAGTCTAAAGCAATCCAAACTCAAAGAAATCATTTGAAATTATTTGCTCGTGCTAGCTAATATGGTAAAATGATGTACTTGGACTTTTGTATTGTCACTTAAAAGTTTCATCTTGAACACTTTGACAAAGAAATGGTTTTGGCAAACTGACCCCAAACAGAGATGGTGTATGCCGTTTTCACAAAAGCTTTGCTTTTGTTATCTCTGTTTCTCTGTATTTGTTGTCTCTGTGACAAGCCTCATTATCCACAATCTAAAGTCCCAATTAAAACAGCTTGACATAACAAGAGGAAAATCACATTATTTATTGAACATGCAGCTTATATTTCATATATTTAGGGCCTTTATTCTACCAAAGTCACCAGCTTGAACTTTAGCAGATTTTTGCACTTTGAAGCCCAGATGAAGGTTGATTTGGCATCTGATTTGCATCCTGTCTATTCTATGAGCTCTGTCCAGAAAGTTAGTCCAATATTAACTTTTGCCTCATCTCTTCTTCCTTTTCTTTCTTCCTTTTCTTTCTTTCTTTCTTTTTTCTTGCTTTCTTGCTTCCTACCTAAACTTTTGCCAATGAGCTCCTCTTGAGTTTCTCTGCTGAACCCTCTAACGTGCAGGTTCAACATGACCAGTGTGTTTATGTGTGACAGTAACCCGCAGGGATCATGTAAGGCTCTGGGCTGAAACACAAAGTTGTGAAGTGTGGTTTCTCAGCCCCAGGATGCAGAAGATCAGAGTTTTAAGTTTGCAAACTTATGTTGCTTTAAACCAAACCAAACATGAACAACATTCTAAATATTATGCATTCTCCCTGGGATTAAAATTAGTCTTTCAGGTGAAGTCCACTGACTTGTATCACCACCAACTTTCAGTGGTTACAGGGTTACTACGTATTCTTGTAAAGATCTGTGGTAAAGGAATATTAAGAAAAAAGAAACCAGCGGTTTGCTTTTGTAACGCTGCCATGTAAGAATAATATACAACATGGTCAGGATAAGTCTGAAACCTATAATCATTATCTGGCTTTAGCTTAAATAAAGAAAGCATCTTGAAATGTTGTAGCAAAATAAAACCAGCTTCTGTGTTGAGACCTTCTCCCTGAAAATGTAAAATGTTTGAATACAT
The DNA here is from genome assembly GCA_037177535.1 of Pseudomugil gertrudae. Taxonomy (NCBI): domain Eukaryota; kingdom Metazoa; phylum Chordata; class Actinopteri; order Atheriniformes; family Pseudomugilidae; genus Pseudomugil; species Pseudomugil gertrudae. The sequence goes on along the minus strand of JBAMHV010000006.1, from coordinate 11,007,640 downwards.
CTTAATTCATCTGTAAATAACACAAACCAAATAAATACAATTAAAGAGTCTAAAAACATTAACAATATTTCAAATATCCACCTCTGAAATGAAGATTTTAGTGCTGATCTTTTTGACATGAAGACTCTAGCTGTCTGTATGATGTTTAGCTTTTTAAAATGTTTGCTGTGTGTATGTGCCTGTGTCTGTGTAAATAAGCAGAGACAGAGTAATGGAGCTTGTCTGATTGCCGGACTTGTAGTAGAGAGATAAAGACCAGAAAAGAAGAGAAGATGTGACTGTTAAACTCGTCTTTGATATTGTAAGCCTCACTATGAAACCCCTGGGTATTGACTCTCTTATGTAAACACCCATTGATTCCCTTGCATCTGCCATTTTGGAAGAGATAAAGTGAGATATATCTCCTGAGGGGGCTGGGAATCATTCCCCCATGCCTCTCATCTCTGCACACATGCACAAACATACACACACATGCACGCATGAATCAAACATACAAGCTGCAAAACACAAATACAGAACTCCAGAATCATCTGTTGATTGTTTCTAAGCTTATTTTTGCTTTTTCTTATTAACTTCTTGTGTCTTTTTCCACTCTCCTGTCTCTGTTAGCTGTGTTTCGTCTAAACTGCTAACCGCTACAACCCTCCCTTCCTTGCTTCTTTTTGTTCCCTTATCTCTACCCTGCTATTCTACTTTATCTTCTTTCATTTTCTCACCATCCTCATAGATTGTGGCATATCAGCCATATAATAAAGCAGTTGACTGGTGGTCTTATGGAGTACTGCTGTATGAAATGCTGGCAGGACAGGTAATTCCTCTTTTACTCTGTATTCACTTCTATATTAATTCCAAAAATGTTTGATTTCATCACACTGTTTTTAAACTTATTTTCTTTAAGCCACCATTTGATGGTATTGATGAGGAGGAGCTGTTTCAGTCCATCATGGAGCAGAACGTCTCTTACCCAAAATGTCTCTCACGTGAAGCAGTCGCTATCTGCAAGGGAGTAAGTCAGTTTTCTTCAACTAACTTGTGTTGTGAAATGGAATTATATAGAAAAGTGGAGATATACTAAGCTAATATAACCATCTAAAGAACTTCCAAATAAGGTAGAATCACTAAAATTGCTCTATAATAACATTTGGCAGTGAATTTTATAAACTAATATTACATTTAAACAAATACAACAATATTTCAAAATAATGAAAAGCACTATTTAATTTTGGCATCCTTACTTTCATACCAGCTAATGACGAAGCACCCAGCAAAGCGTCTGGGTGGAGGAGAGGATGCAGAGAGGGAGATCAGGGAGCATCTGTTCTTCCGCTGGATTGACTGGGACCGTCTGGAAAGGCTGGAGATCCAGCCACCCTTCAAACCCAGAACTGTCAGTTTTTCTTTCTTTTCGTTGTCTCTGGTTATCAGCACATCCACATCAGTCATCCACATCCTAATGGCTCTTCCATCCCCTCTTTTTTTATTGCCCATCTCCTCTAATCCTCTCTATTTTCTGTCTTTCATCCCCATCGTTCCTGGTGAGGTCTTCTGAGCACTCAACAACAGACAGTTCAGTCATAATAGACATGACCCTCCGACCCAGGGATGTCTTGTACTCTTCCATATGCAAATGTGTGTCATCATTAGGCTCCCATTTGCACATTTTCTGACCTGCTGGTTAATGGTGAGGTGTGCCTAGAGTGAGCCAATCATGCTCAGAGGTCAAAGGCCAGCCCCATTATCCAAATGAAATTTAGATGTCCAGCAGAACGGCTGTTATGTGGTGTCAATAAATTTTAAAAGAGATGTGAACAGTTCTCCTAGAATAAAGTGCCTCATAAAGAAATTTCTGTCTTCTATTTTTACATTTTGATGTTTTAATCAGCAGTAATATAATAAGTTTAATAATCATCGTTCAAGCATAAACATAAGCCCTAATGTATTTATTGTATTTACACTCTTTGTTCTTCAGGGTGGAAAGAAAGGTGAAAACTTTGACAAGTTCTTCACAGCAGCTCCATCAGCTCTTACTCCATCTGATCCAGACGTGCTTGCAGCCATCAATCAGGAAGATTTCCAGGGCTTCACCTTCCTCAACCCAGACTTTGCCCCCTCACCTCTCACTGCTGTTTGAAAATGGCTACCCAACTTGCTCCTCAAACTGCCCCCCTCAACCCTTTCAAATAGTAGTTTTATAGCAGAGAATTTGAGCATGAGAACTAGCAGCAAATACTACACCTCTAATAACCAAATTCTAACGTTTACATGAAGCTACCAAGACACCTTGATATCCATTAACTCTTTGATTTATGTATGTATTAATTACTGCATTTGTATCAACACTGCAAAAAAAGCACCTGTCATTGATTACCACTAGAGTTTTTCTATAACATGTCATTTGAGAATACTGTAGTATCAACCTGATAAATGAATCTCTTTGCATGCAGCTAGTTTTATAGTGCTAGATCATCCAAGGAAGATAAACTTGTTTAACATTTTCCTTTATTTTATTAAAGGTATCCTCTGTTGTGCATAGCTGCAATTTACAAGTGAAAATTTTCCTTGTCAGGTTTTTACTCCTACAGATAACATAGTATGAAAAATAAGAATTATTTTCATTATTTTGCCCTAGTCCAGAGGTTTCTTCAAAGCTCTTTTAAATAATTTGACAATTATTAAAATTGACTTAGCATCAATAATACTACATTGTGTCTGCAAGCTCTCCCTACATGACACTTTGACTATGAAGCAAACTAAGCAGATAGCCATGTTTTATTCACATATGTTTTTAATGTTACAGGCATCAGGTCAAAATGCAGTCAGATCCCTCTGGTCTGTCTTGACCTCTCAGTTTAATGTCAAAATAGTGACCTCAGTTGATTCACTGAGATGTGTTAACAATACATGGGCATAGTATGACAGTGAGTTTAGACAACACTCCGCCTCCGGCCAAGACTCTGTCACTGGATGACACTTAAGCCTCTTTCCTTTACTGAAAAGATTTTAACTCCGTTTTAAAACGAAAGATCTCCTAAAAATTAATTTGACTAACAAGAGGTACGAGTACATGTACTTATGTATTTAGTGGTGTATTCCAGAAAAGCTTTTGCTGTGTCATTATGTAGTCACAGCATTGATTGGGAGTAATTAACAGTGAGGCTCAATGGAACTGTTCAATACATGGAAAAAATATATACTTGCAGTGGTGTTTAAACCTGTCTGAACGAAGCAGGTGGCTGCAATCTCATATTCACAGAAATATGTTTTTTTAATGGACAATGTGATTTTTTTGCATCATCACTTTCTATGTATGCAAAATAGTGCATAAAGTGGAAAGCCCTATCCATGTGGCCAGCTCTCAAAAAGGTTATTTTACTTCAAAACTACATTCTTCAGTACAGTAGATAAAATATATAATGATCAGCAATAGATAATAGATCATTTATGTACCTGTTAGTTTAGCTAAGTTTAATTTGTTTGTTTGTGTGCTGAGAAATGGGTGAAAATAAACAGAAAATGTATGAAACAGCAGCAGTGGTGCTTCTTTCTGTGATATTTCATGAAAGCTGAGAAACAAACACACACTTGCTCTGTGTTTCTTCACCACGCCTCTCTGTCACTCTTTCACACACACTCACACTGAAATATAAAAAAAGTGCAATCTCCAGCATGTGCACACACTCAAAGAAGATGCTGACCCTTCTGTTTGCTGTGGGACTGTAGTTGTCGAACCAGCAAAACCAACTCTCAGACATCTCACCCTCTCACCCCTTCTCTTCCAAAGCAGCCGCTCACGTTCTTCTCCTCCCCCTCCAGCATCAAGATGGGACTTATATCCCTGTGGAGATCTGAGTTATAACAAGTTGACCTTCACATTAAAATCTCATCAAGTTCCCATCTTCCTCTCTACCTCCTTCTCTTCTTCTCTATCTGCTGTTCACGTCTCCCCTCCACTCGTTATTTGTCAGTTATGCGCTGATAATGCTCTGCTCTATGATTTTATGTCATGCTCTATTATTCATGCTGTCAAAATTTGTTTTTATGGCAAATGTCTTTTTGAACTACTCCTTTTGCCATCTCTTGATACTGTGTCCTACATTTACATTAATATTAGGTGGTTAGGTAGAGAATACAAGATGAATGGACAAATGAATTCATTCTAAACCTAGTTTGGTTTATTTTAATAACTAAATATACCGTAGGCTTTATTTAAAAATTCTAAGTTTATTAATAAATGTGTACGTTTTCTGATAATTGTTGAATGTGTGGGTGTCAAACCCCCACACAGTCATGCCCTGAAAGCAAAGCTGTATTATATTCTTAGGAGAAGTTAAATGGACACATGTTCTAAGTAAAACTTGTAATACATGATCTGAAAAAAACTGTCTGATGTTGATTTTTATTCCATTTTCCTAACCTTGGCTTAAAATGCCTCTGTGAAACCTAACCCCTGGGGTCGTGCATACACTCCGTCACGTCCTGTCACTGTGACACTGTATCATCCCTCTCTTCCAACCCCGTCTCCTCTTTCTCCAGCTATATCTTTCCTCTGTTTTGAGCATTCCTCAATATCTTATTGTCACCCTTCCTTCTCTAATTCTCTAACTCTTATTCTCCCGTATGTGCCCTGAGGTCAGAGTGTGCTGTAGACTATTGATATTGTTACTAAAAATACAGGATTCCTCCACCAACCAGCTAAAAATAGCATAAAGGGACACAGACCACAGGAGACAAAGGAGGGAGCAGGAGGAGAGAAGGATACTTTATGTACAAAATGATCATTTAAATCCATAATGTAAGAGAAAATTAATTGTTTGAGACTATTTTTATTGTAATTAAAGAAAATAAATAAGTAATGAACATGTTATATATTTCTGCAAAGAAGTATTTCTATTTACAGTAAATGAGTTTGCATCTTTCTTACAGTGTCCACTTTAACTCAAGCTCACAAATAATCTTTTTTCTTCCCTTTTCTTTATTTTTACAGCCTTACTTTATCATCCAAGAATATTTTTTTCTATCATATGTCAAAATGTAAAATCTCATCTAAAAAGGTTTCTCATCCACAATATACTTTAATAGGTTCTGAGCACACATGTAATAACTAAATATACTATAGGGTTAAGTATTTAAAATAAATTATTATATATAAGTTTTATATATATATACCTTAAATAGGCTACAATACCGCCAAAGGATGTTTTATGATACCAAGTCTTACAGTCTTTTATCTTTAATATAGGTCAGAAATCTGACAAGTATTTCTCACAAAACTTTTAAGTTAGAACAAGTTACAGGTTACACAATAATCATAATAATATCATGCACACACAGAAAATTCAAATCTGGCGTCAAGCTCAATAATAGAGAGGGAAAATCACAAAATATAGTCTTCATATAACAAATATTTGACTGTGCTAAAGTACAAAAGCAATGAAACTAACAATGAAAACAAACTACTTTATTAACTATAAATGCGGTGGACGTGACCACCCCACGTTCACGCACACGCGCATCTCTCTCTCCCCCTCTCCAGCGCTTCTCCCATACTGCTCCCGCTGTTGTATCTCTCTTTTGGTAGCCAAAGTAGCTCCGAGAGCGATCCACCGCAGTGCCTGGGACAGACTGAGTGAAAGAGGGAGTGGAGAGGGATGTACAGGATGGGCAGGGGGGCTTAAGGGTAAAAAAAAAAACGCAAAGGAAAGAAGGAGAGTGGGGAAAGGGGAGAAAAGAAAGAAAGAGCCCAAAAACCCAGCCAGCCTCCCCTGGTGTGAGGTTTCTTGGTTACTGACGTGTGCGCACGACTCGCGTGGCACTGTGAGTATTTCTCCTTTTAAATAGCCTGTCTGCGTTTTCTTAGTTATTGCTGTGATGACTCAGTCTTTTAAAATGTGTGTGTGTGTGAGTGCGTGTATAATGACAGCTGGGAGAAGAGCTTGAATCATAACGTGTCCTCACATCGTGTTTGAGGGCGCATGGGGAAAAATCACTTGAACCTGACTGTCAATAAGCAGAGTGAGTGAAATTTCCCATATGAGTCGTTCGCATGTCCCTTACTTTGTGTTTGTCATCTCAAAACTCCGCGTGAGTGTGGGGCATGAGGAAGGATCCTATGATGGGGTCCAGATCCTGTTTTACATATGTGTAGTTAGACTGTGGATGCTAAACTCTCCGCTCAGCTGCGTGAAAAGGCTGCGAGTTTAACACCAGTGTGGCTGCGCAGCACTGAAATGCTTCCACTGAGTCATAAAATCTACATCTAATTCTAATAAAGTCATTTACTGCATGATGACGGGTTTTAATGCTTTTCTCTGACTAATTTAGAGACGCCAAACAGATAATTTCGCTCAGTTTTGCATACAATTTAGTTACGTGTAAGCGCATTCCCGTCATGCGCGTCCACGTTGGGTACTTCTTCCATTTTTTGGGGCCAAGGTCTTTCCTTGTATATCTTCAATACACCTCCTTCTCTATCTATCTGTGTGTCTGCACGACAAACATAGTTCAAATCCTCATCTGCAGGTTTCTGTGCCTGGATGTTTGCACATCACTACCTCTTTTTCTGTAGAGGCTTCCAGGCATGTCAGTTTGTAGATTGTAATAGATTAGAGTGAATTAAACCTTTTGTCACCCTTGTGGCTCCTATCTAACCAGTTTAATTGGTTCATTGCTTTCAGGATGATAGAGCTGAGGGGGCTGTCTCACAGCACTTAAATGGGATTTTTTTTATATATCACAAATCTTACACAGAAACAGATCCACAACTCTTTTTTTCCCCACTCAAACCATAAGACTAAGTTGTTTATTTTGTTTTTTAAAAAGCTGCATTATTGGATGAAGGGAATAAGAAGATGATACACACTGGCAAAGATAATTTGGGACATCTACAAGGGTATAATAATAAAATTGCCAGTAACCTCTTTTGCAGCTTTAATTACATTTTGGAAGAACAGTTTAGAAGAATAAAAATTGAATCGGTTGTTCCTGCACTAATGCGTCACCCTTTTTTTTTGTCAAATTAAATATGATTTCAATGAGTAGTTTTTACTTAATCTTGCAGCCAGGTGGAAGAAACCAGCAGCAACAACCCGTTGGTGTAGGTTTTTTCGGTAATGCACTTATTCATTTTTTATGTCTGAACTTCTGGGAAGGAGATTATGGTGCTGTCCATGGTGCTGAAATGAGAGGACCAACTAAGATTCTTTGTCTTTTCTCAGTTTTCTTCCTCAAACTGATTGACCTCTTTTGCACACCTGGCAACAGGAAGGTGCAACTGCTCATGTTTTTGGTCACAGTGCATATTTCTTCCATCTGGGTTTCCAGTCACTCTGTGTCATTTCAGTGAGCTGTTGCTGGATTTAAACTCTTGTCCACCACTCAGTGTCACTGAAGGTCTTCTGCATGATTCAAAGCCTCTTTTTCAACGTGAAAAAGCCAAAAATGTAAGAACTCGTGTGCATGGATAAGGAATTTATAGAGATCTTTAACCATCCTTTGGTGTCTCAAATAACAGTACTAATTTACACCCAGCATTTTGTCAATCCTACAACCATTTTTGTTATCTTACTGGCTTCACATCATGTTTGTCTGATTGTATTTTAAATGGTTGTTCATATTTTTTACTCATATCTGGCAGAAACTCAAGCAGCATAACTTAAACCTTTCAGATGGACAAACGTGTTGAATCACAAGGATTACTGGTCTGTACCTTTTATCAACAGCCAGGTCTGTTAATCACTGTGCTTCCTCATTCCTCTATAAGGAATTTCATCTCTGTTGTCCAGATAAGATGAGGGTAATCTTAATCTTCAAGATTTTATTTTCCTTTTGTTGATTGTTATTATTATAAATCTATTTATTAAAAGCTCAAAGGTTTGCAGAAACAACAGTATTGAGTACCTGTATTGCAACAAATACTCAAGGTTTAACATAAGCAAACAATGATTGCACAGTCATGTATAATTCTAAATGACTTAATAGTACTTCAATGACAGCAGTCTGCAAGATATGAGTGACTGCACCACAATTATGCAGTTGCTTGCAGATGCTACGTTACAGGCAAAGGTCTAGGATCCAAGAAATGAAGCGGCAGTCAGTTACTGCAAATGAGCAATTAAAATGTTGCATTGTGTAAGCCTTAAAGTTTAAAGGGTCATTAAAATATAAACAGAAAAAAAGATTTCCTATGTAGAGGTAGGAAAACATGTAAATTAGCACAAAGCAGATGTGCAATTAATAATAATGTCTGCCAGTCTTCAATCTGCCATTCTCCTTACAGCTCTAACGCTGCTCACTAATAAGGTAAGGTAGACATTATGTTTCCTGAGAGGCAAAACCCAGGACAGAAAACATCTTGGAAGCACTCCCCCCTGCTCATTAGGTTTATTGTTGTGTTTGTAGTGCAATTTTACTGAAGGCAGCTCAGCTGAACAGACATTTTCATTCTTTCCTTTTAGACTTGTGGTTGGGCAATAAGGAGGATGAGCTTTAAAGAGATTTCATAAAAACATGAACCTGAAATATACTGATAAAGGTTTTAGTAATCATGAGGCATGATATGAGGGTAAATGACAGGTCATTTGTATAGTAAAAAGTATAAACTCCATTGTACTATGTAACCTACAAAAAATGCATATATCTTTCCTTCTTTTTTCATATGCATTTATCCTCCAATGCTTCCAAAACTAATGCTAATAAACTCTGGTCCAAATTAAGTTGAAACCAGCAGCAGAGCAGCTACACGCAAAAACATCCATGCACTAACTCATAAATCTGGACCAGCAAAACATCTCCTTTTCAACTAGAACTAAGTCACAGAAAGATGATGTGTGAGTCACTCTCTCCCTCCTGCTTCTGTTCCTCTATCGCTGGCTTCTTTTAAAGCCTTAATTGGTGATGTCATCATCTGTTACGTTGACTCCAATGTGACCTTTAACATGATTGGTCGCCAGTGCATATGGCACTAAATTATCTTTAGCAATAACAAGTCAAGACAGGAGGATAGCCAGTAGCTATGTCACATGTCTGTTAAAGGGTATCCCATCCATGATGACGTCTGGTGACTCTTCCTTGTTGCACAATTTCAATATTTAATCCCTGTTCTTCTCCAAAAATACTTTCCCCTCCAGATGAGTTCATGCAGCAGCCGTGCATTGACCATCCTGTCCACGGTGTTTGGAGCCTGTGGGCTGCTGCTGGTGGGAGTGGCTGTGTCCACTGACTACTGGCTTATAATGGTGGAGGGAATCATCCTGCAACAGAACCATAGCATGGAGGTGAAGATGGCACTTCACTCAGGCCTCTGGAGAGTTTGCTTTGTGGCTGGTAGGAGAACAAAATTAGATCTGTGTGTAAATGTTTACACTTATTCTGACTAGCAACTAATCTTGTGTGGGCCTATGCACACACAATTACAGTAACAAATATGCAAAAAGAGAAAGATAAGACCTGCAAGCTAGAGGAAGAAAGTTAAAAGGAGGGAAGAGAAAGATAGGGAGCTTGTGGCCTCCAGAATCAAAGCTGTCAGAAAGCATGATCGTTACCTTTGAGCAAGACTGCAAAGACCTGTGCTTCTTCATGCATTACCCAACATTCTCCATTTTCTGTATTCTCCTAGGATCAGAGAACGGGAGATGTGTTGCGTCAGAGTACTTCACTGAACCTGATATAGAGATTACCACGGAAAACACTGCAAACATATTGAGTGAGTGAGGCAGGCAAGATATTACAGATGATCTAATGTATGAGACTGCACGTGTGTCCCCCTGCTGATTGATAGGGGGTACTGAAACTGGAATATGATAACAGAGCTGCAAGAATAAGAGGACCTCTTAATTAAGTGTTAAAGAGAAAACAAATCAGCACTTCACTATCAAGTGGCCAAATGTGAGGTGTTGATCTACAGGTAGCTTCACCTGTCTAATAGATTGTTTTATGGTGAAACAATCAGTCATATCAACAAAACTTAGTGCATCTACTGAATATAATTGACAATATCAGAGTACTTTTTGATCCAAGCGGATACCTCTTTTTAGCTTTTTTTAACCCTGTAACCTCTGATCCCCACAGAAATGGTTCGCACAGCCACACCCTTCCCGATGGTGTCGCTCCTCTTTGTCTTCACAGCGTTTGTCATCAGCAACATCGGGCACATCCGGCCTCAGCGCACCATCCTGGCCTTTGTGTCTGGCATCTTCTTCATCCTCTCAGGTGGGACCCATTCCTCATGTTCTGTCACCACCCCTCTCCCACTATGATTGATTGCAGCAGTCGAGCATGTCCTGTGTCACACATGGAGACACTCCATTATGGCTCTATTTTTGGTTTGGAATATAGGTGTGCAAGGTGGTCACCAGAAAAGGTGACAGTATTCATTTTCAAGACCCCTATTGCTTGAGAGTTTTCCTCATTATGAATTTATTAGAATAAGACTGAGTTCATGATTGTAGGAAGAGTTTTTCTCAGCTTTAGGTATGTTGAAAAGGCAACGTGCATCATTAACAGGCTTTTCTTCATAATGTAGTGAAGCCTCTTGAGCAGCAGATGGCTGCAATGTTCCTATTTCTTGTGCTCAACGTGTGGCGTTAAGCCAGCCAGAAGCCACACTGGAGTTTGTGTTCTCTGAAGACTGTTTCTAAAAACAATTTAAAGGAGGAAATCGAGCTCAGAACAGCATCAAAAAGAGTCTAATTTGATGGTTTAGCCTTGTAGGGACTTGGCGATAAAGGGTATTGCAGAACACAAAATGTTATGCAGCAGAGGTTATATAATCTTTATAGCCTGTGCTCAATGTGTCACGGTGTTGTACTTTATGAGCCATGTTGATAATAGGGTGATGATCAGGAGGAATCCTGCTCTCTTAACTCAGCCTGCTTCCTGCCTTTTCTCTCAACCCTCCCGTCACATCCTCTTGGCAAGCTCATATTTCCTCCTAACACCTTCATTCAGGGTGTATTATTTCTGAGCTTTTGTGGTGTAGTGATGTTTGCAAATTATTTAGAATAGTCCGTTTTCTATCCCAGCCTCCTTCCAACAAACATGCTACCGACGCCTTGATGATGCATGTCTACCTAAAGCAGCTACCTTAATTTCTTCTTCTTTTCTTTTTTCTTCTTTTTGCTTCTCCGGAACAAAACTTGTTTCTTACTTTCATCGACTCTCATTAAAAACATGCACACATGCTTCCTTGGTTTTCTGTTGCTCCATGTACAAGAATGTACTTAAGCTTCAGGATTTACAGGAACATGGTTTCTGCATTTTCCATGATTTACAATTTTAAGTTGACAACAGAACTTCTCCAACTCGGCATTTGTGTAAGGGGGCATTTGGTACATTTGGATGTTGCAGTGGAATCTAAAAATATTCTCTTTTTGTGCTTAAAACATGCAGCTGTCTTTGAATATTGATTCTTTGATGTTGGCCATATGTTGTATCTCATGCATTTAACATTTCCATGACAGCAAAGCAACCAGGCTGCTTTCCTTGGAGAAGAGAGGTTTTAATCTTGTATGGATTGCTTCAGGGTGAAAGGTTTCTACTTCTACTTTTAAAAGTGACTTTTGGTTTTCTATACAGTAACTTACCTGATATTTTACACTGATAAATCAAAGCTTTTACCGGGTTCTGTATTTGTCATGACTAAGTAAAGCTGGTCCAACCTTGAGTGAAGCTTGTGTTGCTTTCACCTTTTCAACTTCTGCATATATTATCAAAGCAAAATGTGCTCTTGGATGCATTTCCATTTTGGTATTTAGACAATATTCATACAGTGCTGATGTAATATCTCCACAGCATTTCAGGTTTTCTGTATTGTTTTATATTCTGTATCAAGCTGAAATGTAATCAGTTTATTATTATTCATTCCAGCTTTCCAAAAAACAAAAAAAAGTGGATGCTTCGTTATTAAAATATCTTGAATATCGAAATATGCCATCTTTTCCCAGTACGTGGTCAAAACAAGGTTTGAAAGCAATGGTAGTCTCAATTCTTCTTGGAAAAATGTTTCTAAGGATTTTTTTTCTTTTACCTCTGCCTGTTGCCACAGCAGCCTGGTTAGTTATAGTTTAGATAAAAGCAGCCAAATTTAATAGAGAAAATAAAATAAAAGCGTAAGTGGAACAGTCAGTAGGTCATTCTCTGAACTGCTTAATTTAATTAAGGGTTGCAGGGAAGCTGGAGCCTATCCCAGCAATCATTAAGACAAGAGGTGAAGTAGATCCTGACAGATCGCCACTCCATCGTAGGACCAACACAGACAGACAGACAACCATTCATACTCACATTCATTCCTATGGACAATTTAGAAAGATAAATTAATTTTAATTGCAATGATTAAATAATCATCCATCACATGCCAAATGCCTATAGAATGACTACAGAATAAAGTAAAGACATTGTTCATCCAGACCATCCTGCATGTCAGAAATGATCCATCTTTTTACAACTGTAATGTACCTGAAATATGTTATTAACATAATATTATATCAAAATAAATTTAAATGGCTTCCTATACAAGTATTTTTGTGGTTATAATTAACATCCTGCCATTAGTGAGTATATCTTATGACACTGTAGCTCAAGGGTGTCAAACTCCAGTCCTCGAGCATCGGTATCTGGCAGGTTTTTGTCGTGTCCATGCTGTTAACACAGCTGTCCGAAATAAATAATTAGGCTGACAAGAACCAACTGGATCCATTTGATTTGCATCAGATGCGTTAGTGCAGGGAAACAAGACCTGCTGGATACCGGCTCTCAAAGACTGGAGTTTGACACCCCTGCTCTAGCTCAGAATGCATCCTAACATCTTTTGCAGCATCCAAAACATTTCAAAGTTGTGGTCTTTTTTAAATAAAAAATAGCTCAAAATAACTTATCTTTTTAACATGATGATATTTTTCTAACAACAGACTACTTATACAACAGGAGGGAAAATATATGTAAATGTATGTCACTGTTATTATGACTCTTCCACTTCAATGTGTTTCTCATTGCTTTATGTCGTTAGCTTTATCAAGGCTAATTGCTCTTCATGGTCACTCCATATTATTCTCTTTCTGTGGCCACACTGCTGCAGCTGTGCAAATCAGTGTGTAATGACCTGACTTGTATCCAACTGACTTTCATTCTCTTGTTTTCTGTCACTGTTAATGTGCTGCGGCCAGGCCTCAGTCTGGTAGTGGGACTGGTCCTCTACATCTCCAGTATTAATGATGAGGTGATGAACCGGCCCAGGGAGCCAGAGCAGTTCTTCAATTACCACTATGGCTGGTCCTTTGCCTTCGCTGCCTCTTCCTTCTTGCTCAAAGAGGTCAGTGTAGGCCATGTGTGTATGTGTGCATATTAGTAAAAGAAATATGGGTGTCGTATTGATTATGTGACTGCATATTATTCTCTCATAAGAAAATGTGTAATACATTGTTTTTTCCAAACATCCATCCTGCAGTTGTTATGCCAACTAATAACCATGCTAAACCTTGTGTTATTTTTCTGTTTCTATCAAACAGTGTAGTTTTTTATGCTCTAACCCAAACCAGCAGTCACAGTGAAACCATTATTTGTAGTTTTGCAGTATATCTTCTAATACTGTTTAACACCAAACAAACAGCAAGCATGTAACAATCTGAAAAAAGAAAAAGAAAGGGATGTTCTGCTGGTGGAAAGTTTAAAATATTAGACAATTTGTAATCATGCATGGCAGGTTCATGAAATAAAAATGTAATGATGTAATTATATTTTAATGTCGATCTTTTAATTATTTTGTGCATGTAGAGGAAGTTGGGATTTTACTATTTTGTAGACTTTATTGTAAAATTGTGAGCTAATTTAGCTATCGCACATTCTGGTGACGTATTAGACTAATCACAGGGTGTATTTTTATGTCTGTTGAGCAAGTACTGCCTGTCGAGTGTGTGATGATTAATATTTTTAAGGAAGCATCTGTGGTTATTGATGGAGAACTGCAGGGTTTGAGAGCATTCTTGCACATGCGTAAATCCTATCACTGTGCGGTTTTGTAGGAATTTTCATCTCGTCTCACCTCTTTATCTAGCAGCTGTTTCTTTCTCATCTACAGCTGTATTAAAAGAACAGGGCAGATGCACAATTTTCACTTGAAACCAAATGTCACCTTCAAGTTTTCAGCCTATTTTCAACCACATCTCTGCTCTTTCAGGGGGCCGGTGTGCTCTCAGTTTATCTGTTTATGAAGCGCTACGCAGAGGAAGAAATGTACCGCCCCCATCCCGCCATCTACCGCCCACGTCTATCAGAGAGCAGCGACTACAGTGGCCAGTACCTCCACCCCGAGTCCTCTTGGCCTCCACCAAAGAGAGGCCGCAGCACTTCCGAGGCCTCCAGTGACATCTCTATCCAGCTCAACCAAACACCGCCACCACCGCCAAAAAGCAGCCTTCAAGTAGGAGGCCAGGGCAGCCCACCATCAGTTTCTTCTTCTGCTGGAAGCTACCAAATGCAACCCCAGTCTGTGGGGTACCCCTCCACACACACCCTACCCAGAGCACACTCCTCACACCCCCAGGGCCAAGCTCTTCCAATGATCATGCCTCCATCACCCATACCTCCCCCTCACTACCACACACATGTGCACATGAGTGCCTCCCCCTGTTAGGAAGAAGGGGCTTCAGGAAAGGAGGGAGAGACATTGACTCTTTATAATCATCTACTGTACATTTAGATGGGACTGTGAGTAAATGCTGAGCTGGTATCACATGTCACTTCAGATGAAGAGGTGATCACACATTAAAAAATGTAGCTTTGGAATGTTATGAACCAAGAGGCCGCTTTGAAAGCTGAAACAGAGGATATGGCAAAAAACTGATGGTTTGAGTTAAACAAACATATAAGAGAAGATGGAAGAAGATTATGAGAGCTGTGTGTTATGTTGGAGAGGGGAAATGTGTTTTCTAGAGAGGCAATAGAGGTTAGGATGACAGGCAAAGATACAGGGGAGGCAGTGTGAAGCAAGGAGACCAAGAAGCTGCAGTATAATATGAAGACACTGCAGTGCTGCAGGTAATTTGTATGCTCTTGGAAATGTACAATACTAAACACAGATGCAGAATGCACATCTCTTCTTCCTTTTTTTCTTTTCTACCTACATAATTCACACTGATACATGGACCATGTACATTTTTACCAAATGGTGAATGTGGGTAGCTATATTGTCTTCTCTGAATTTATTACATCATCAATCCAGTTCCACAACTAACAGTGTCAAGACAGTGTTATCAATACTATTTAATGAAAAGTATTATTTACCAATTAACTCATTTATTATATATAAAGACTGTAGAATTTAAGAATGTTGTTCCTATTTTTTCAAGTGCAGCGTACAGGGAGAAGTGGATAACATGATGCAATATCATAACGCAAACTTATTACTTTTACATTTGTTTCAGATACAAATTTCTAACTTCTTGTAAATAGTGGCACACCAGGACTACTGTTGTAAACTGTGAAAGAAGCTTTGGAGCAAAAAACATCAGGAAAATGTCTGACTCATTCTGCTTTGAATGAAGAGTCTGCAACAGCCGCATCATAACGAACAACACACCCACTGGATGCAGAGCATACTGATTTGATTACAGAACACCACCACTGTCATGGGAATCTGACGCCCTCTACCGGCTACAGTCCTGCATTGACTCTGGAGCTGCTGTGGGTTTGATTGGCTATATTTTATGCACTCCTTTCTCTCAGTTGACCTGCACTGTGTGTCAGTGCTCAGGGTAGAACAGGTTATTGAAGATGTCGTCCATCCAGATTTTAAGGTTTGGGGGAGCTGAAGGCGCATCATAAGACTGTAACTGCAAACCAAACTGCAACAGATCTACCCGAAAGACTAGTTAGGGATGTTCTTACATACATCTGTAAAACTCACATGATAAAAGTACTTATTAATTTGCACTTGCTGCTTGATTAACAACACCACTGTCTGGGATTAGTAGGATTTTTGTCACTCTTTCCATTATACCAATAACTTATTTCAAGCTTTTGCAAGTAAAGTCCTCTTCAAAACACGATTGGATCATTTCTGAGCTGTTGTAAATGGATGGCCGAGGATCATCTGTGGTTTCTAATATTCAACACATAGTAAACATTTGATTTAGCTTGATTTCCAAACTCATATCACAGTTAACGGAACTGTCACTGTAATTAAAGAATGCACATATTGTGGTCTGCAGCAACTCCCTTCTCGTATACTGTAACTCTTGGCTATCGGTCACAGTGTTTGTTCCCATAAAAACACTAGTTTAGGTTAAATATTGAGCTCTTTAAATGTGTTTGAGAGCAACAAACAGCATAATTCTTATTGCTGATTATCTCCACTGACTTATTTCACTGACTCTAAACAAATATATAAAGAAGTATCTTGTAACTTTCTAAAACAGTTAAAAAAAAACTAAATGTGCATTTTTGCACATATTATAAACATAAAACTGCATTTTGGAAGCAAAGTAAAAAAGAAAAACGTGCAAATTATGTTTCTGAAATGCTAAACTAATCAAATATAACTTCCTGAACGCTTTCTGTTGAAATGAATACCACCTCAGAGTATTTCATTATTATTTCTAAGTTGCATCAACCATACAGGGTAATTTCCTGGAGATTGTAATGTCTGTGTATAAACTTAATATTCAGATGATCTACATGTTTTATCTTTATGCAACATTTCTTTTTATACATCTCAATATGACAAGGCACACAGCAGGACCAGAAGTACCTGCACACGACAAAACAACGATAATACATTTTGTGTTTGTTTAAAGCCACATCATTCATTGTGGCATGTCGATATGATTTATCGGTGTCGTTGGAAAGGGTTTAAGTTATCACTGTGATGCAGCAGAGAGGGAGTCAGAGTAAACTAGGCCTGCTGCTATATCACAAAATTATTTTTTATGCAGTGTGAAACACTTCCCTGTTCTTAGTTATATTGTTTATGCCGTAAAGTGAGCAAAGACCAAGTGCAGTGGCAGCTTGCTGCTGTGGATGAGGCCGTAAGTTGAAGGTTATTGAGGCTATTGAAGAAAATCAAAGTATTTTGCAGCCAGTATGTCACTGAACTATTAGAATCTGCTTCATTAACCTTGAAATGACTGCAAACTTTATCATAGGTGATAAATAAAAACATGCTTCTTCCTCTACATAAACAACTTCCAAAACCCTTTCATTGTTTTTTAGTGCCTCTGAAATTCCAGTTTAACATTTTCACATCATCTCCATTGTCCTCTTCTTCACCCTAAACCTTTTTTCCTTTATCTCTGATTATATAAAGGGAGGTGCAGTCGTGTTTGCTTCTGCATGAAGGCTAGTCTCCTTGCTTAAGACTTTTATCTCTTCTTTTTGTAATTCCAAAATAGCTACAACAAATGTTTTTAATGCTTCAATAAGACTGCTGATGTTTAATCTAGAGTGCAGTAAATTTGTGATAAGATAACTGTTTATAAAAAGAGCAAATCTGTGACTCACATAAAGTAATAAAACTTCAAATGTGGTTTAATTTCACTTTGTTTTCTCCCATACACATTTATAAAACATGTTCAGTGCTTCATATATGTCCTGTTCCATGGGTTGCTGCTTACCTCACATCAGAATCATTAAACAAGTCCTACGTTTGCCAGAAATTGCATTAACAAGATGGCAGCATGTGACATAGTGCATAAAATATGTGAAGAGTATTTTTTCCGGCAGGCTTCTGTGATGGAGGGAACCAGTAAGCAAATGCACACTGCAGTGCAGTGAACCACTGGGTGTTAACCACGCTCTCACTTTAGTCACGGCAAGCAACCACAGCCTGAAGGCAACGATTGATCAGTGTGCTGTATTGCTGCGTGTGCTGGTTTGTGACTGTATTTACAGGCATATGCATTTGTATGATGGTTGGTTACTGTGAGTCCTTAACAGACATGAAACAAATATGAATACTTTAAACATTGGCATTTATATTTGAAAATAGTTTAGTTAAATGGTACTAAATGTAAAAGAAAATTGTTAGTGTCATAACAAACAAGGGTATAAGCTGAAAGGAGAAAAGGAAAACTGCTTTTGGTGAAGGGAAAATCAGAAAAATGAGGAACTGGAAGTAGTGAAACTAACAGTTGTTATCAGAGTGGTGGTCAGGACCCTCATGGAGGTTGCACGATCCTTTAAAAAGGTTGCCAGATAACTGTAAAAACTTATCTAGTCCACATGTATCAATCAATTTGAATTTATTATGAAGGTTGTCAGAATGAGAGAATTAATACTTAAATGAATCTCAATTAGCAACTTAATTTTAAAGCACATAAATGCAACAAAGTTAATTTACGTGCTATATTTAACCCATAAGAGCCCAGTGGGGTGTATTATACATCCAGTTTCTGAAACATTTGGCAAAATGTTGCACTAATATCTGTTGAATACAATTTGATTCATGTCTTCGGCCGCTTCATAAATACTGGGAAAGAAAAAATGACACTATAAGAATGTTGACATACACACTATAACAAATGGTGTGTATAATATAATATAAAAATATTGTTAACATATTTTTATCTTTTACACTTGAAATGTAAATGGGACAAATAAAGACATTTTATTTATTATTTCAAAAATAAATAAATAAATAATCATTTTAAAAAATTTCTATATGAGTTTAAAAGGTTAAATCAGAATTTTGCATCATCTCGATGAGAGAAGCTGATTTTGGGCATAGGTGCTTTGTCATTGTGGCAAACAAAACACACACACACCAAAACACACATTCTCCTTTTTTAAGTAGATTCTGACAGTTTTTCAACCTTAAATTCAAAGGACTGGTGCAACATGCCCCATTTGTCATATCTCACAATTAATCACTCAGTCATTCTGTGTAATGGGGTGTGTATGTCGGGGTGGGGGTTGGTCGTGAACTATAATTTGCTATCTTTGGGGTCATGGCTCAAAAAGTTTAAGAACTACTGCATTAGTGCCTCACCAAAGCATCGCATCAACACTGATTTCCATCTGAACTCTTGTGCAATAACATGACAAACTGAAATAACATTTGTGTGACGCAGGCTGCGGAGAGCTGTTAATGTGAGTATGGTCAAACATCAAACACTCACAGGTTAATAAACTGTGTGTGGACTCTAATATCCAGAATGTCTATTCTGTGTGTGAGCATCTCTGCAGAGCCTGAGCGCTGGTGTCAACAATCAAGATTAAATTGTGACTTGTGCAGACACATAGCTGAGATAGCTCACTTTGTGTGCATGTTTGTTTTTGTCTTTTGCTTTTGTTTGTCTCTGTGTGTTTCACTTTATGCGTGTGTGTAGTCGTGTGGATTGAGTGGATCTCTCTTTTCACCATCACCATTACTGCATGAAAGACCTGTCATTCTGTATTAGCTCTATCTAGCTCTCCCTCTCCCATTCCCTGTGTGTTTGTGTGTTTGAGAGAGAGAGAGAGAGAGAGAGAGAGAGAGAGAGAGAGAGAGAGAGAGAGAGAGAGAGAGAGAGAGAAAGGGGGGTTGAAGAACTGGGCAGTAAAGCCATTTTAGAGCTATTGAAGGTCATTATCTGCTCACTATGTTTTATGCATCCTAACCACAATCTGGGACCAGCAGCCCTGCCTTTGGCTCCATTTTCATAGATATGGATAAAATAATGCAGGCTGTATCAGAACCAGTGAGATCGCTCCTCGTTAATACCATTTATCTGAACAGTCTAAGCAACAAATATTTCACAGCTCCAGCCTTATTTATTTCTATACCGATACACTGATATTAACCTGTAGATCGCCTATGATGACATGATTTAACATGTCTCTGCAGGGTTGTGCTTATGCTCCATTTCCCAGAACGACCACGCGACCCTCATCATCAGCATCATCACCACACAGGAAAAGCGTCCCACAGGCGCTCCGGTCGGAAAAAAACCCCTAACAAACAAAATAAAGAAGGAAATAAATAAAACAATGACATCAATAACACAGAACTACACACGTTTAACCTGGTCATGGCGATTAGGCTACTTACAATCGCAAAGCTCTGCGCGCGCGGCACACGCTCCAATAAGCACATCCAAACCAGTTCCCTCAGTATGACAGAGAGGAAAGGAGGGGGAAACTATGGGATGAAGGGGGGCGGGAGGGGGGGCGACCCGCGTCGTGATCTTAAAGCACAACATACACTAGGAGACATAATCAAGAGTCTGTTCTGACATTTCCCGTCGTCATTCACAATAGTGGGGAGTTTTGGTGGGGTGCGTCAAGTTGCCTGCGTCGGGCTGAAATAAGTGGGAGAAAAAGAGGAGCAGACAGGAAGGCAGGCGAGCGCTCGTGCAACGGGAGGGGCGGAGGAGACGCATTCTCCCCGAGTACACACACAAGCAGCGGCCACATCCAGACAAATCCGTGTTCAGTGACGTGTTTTGTATTAGCTGTGTTTATGCATGTTCAACCTTTTCCCACCACAGACTGATTTAAATTGAACCAGAAGCTGTGAGTGTGTTCCCTTGAGTGCTTCTTACTTTAATAATTTCCAATAACCCATGCATTTGTTTATTTATTTATTTATTTTTGCCTCGACAGACCCGATATTTAGCTTCTCCACCCTCCACCCCCTCTCTTCTTTTCCCCTCCATCTCTTCCTCTGAGAGAGCAACGCGCTGCCAAGCTCTGAAATAAAAAAGGCTGCAGGTAAGACCTCTACGAGCTTCTCTTTATAATTCTAATTACACTGTGACAGCACTGTTTTTACTTTGCAGCCTGATGGCTCACAGTTCACGCAGTGTAATTTACATGCCACATTGATGTGACTTATGTTGCTGTAACTTACCTCTGCGTCTCACAGTGTGGAATATGGAATTTGTTGAGGAAAAATAATTATGGTAATTATCTAACTTCTGCCATTCCTCTGATTGAATGCTGATGATAATTTCCCCCACCTTTACATGAAGGCCTATAATTAGCGACTGCAACGTCTATTATGCAAATGTCCCCCTTATAATTGCACGTTTGAAGCTCGTGTGCACTCGCACCGCAGGTGTTGGGATTAGAATGTGTGATGCATTTGCAGAAATAGTCGGACACTTCATCTGCGGGTTATTTCACTCAGTGTGAATGTGCATCTTCGGGCGTGATTTGTGTCCCATGTAGGCTACTCTGAATTTTCTGTACCGGTCTCTTGGTGCTCGGCGTCCATTTTCCATCGTGCAGCCTCTGCAGGCAGGTTGATGTGTGTTGCTTACTCTATTAATGAATGCACCGCAGTCTGCATCACTATAAGTGAGCTTTGCACGTTGTTAGCACCGTTTCTCTGAGCTCGTATGTATCTAATCACTCTGCACAGCTTCTGCAGCTGAACTTCCTTCACTGTAGTGCGGGGGTAACATCTTATCTCCATATTTAAGAAACAACCACATCATGTCCACGGATAAGCTTTGAAATATCAACCATTCACTTTATTATTATTATTATTATTATTATTATTGTTTAAGGTGTAATTAATCTGATTACATGTGGGCTGAAGGTGGAATGTGTTGATATTACACTGCAGCATTCAGAAGTTTCTATGCACTGTCAGCAAACAGCACAGTGAGTTAGACCTGTCTGATGTGGCTGCAACACATAACAAGTACAGCTTTTTTTTCTATCAGAGATTATATTTGTGTGATGAGAAGTGTGCTGTTGTGGTCACATGCAAATTTGGTATTATTGCCATTAAGCTCATCAGCTTTTTGCTGAAGTGCAGCATCTTCTCAGATTAGGGAACTGTTTTTAATTTTCGAAAGCAGCATAAATGTCCATCAGCACTTTTCACACTCCACAGTTTTAAAGCAGATCCACCTTGTCAGTCCTGCTTCTTTCTCACATCACCACCAAACTTTTAAATCTTTACATATTATCTCACTTATGTGCTAAAGGGACAAAATGTACAAACTAACAGCCAGTTTAATGAATGCTTTTGCATATTTGGCTAAAATGCAATCAAATAAACAGGATGCAAACTGGTAATTCTCATTTGCAGTTTGATTACTGCACATTAATTGTCATCTTTAATAACCATAGATGCATTATAAAATATTGCTTTCATATATCAAACTGAATAACATATAATATAGGCTAAGGTTAATGCTTGCATGTTGATCCATTCAAAATGTCTTTAAAGTGAATTTATGATCTGCAGAAATTCTTTCTTAAAGTGTTTTGCAGTCTTAGCAAAATTCAGACGTACACACAGCTCATTCATATATTTTATACATTGCAACACATTTCTATTGATGTGTATTCTCATGCATCAGTGGCAACATTAGTGGCGCTTACAAAGATCAGTACCTAATCTAAGAAGACCCTAAATATTGACTGCAGAAACTGCAGATCAGACCTATTAATGAATGATCTGTTCTGACTCTCATGATTATATATTATTGGCCAAATCGTAAGACCTGTCTAATTCTTCTCTCCTAACTCCTAACAGTACACCATCATTCCTAAAAAATGTTAAAATATTATTTAGGCAATTATGCAATGAGGCTAATGACATGTGAAACAATAAATCAAAGCCTCAACTAGCATTATTAATTAACTCACCTCTCCATCAATGATCAGTTGTTCTTTTATTAAGCACGATCGGTTCACTCATCTGTTGGAATCACCCCCTCAACCCTACTGCCTGCCACGTGCTAAATGCTATCTGCGGCATATGTGAGGGCACATGTAGCCTTGATGATCTTCTCTGTGGATTTTGAATTACTTTCAAAGAGCCTCAGTTGGCTCGAATATCTGCTTTTACACTCTAAGGTGACTCACCACAGTCAATAATAGTTTGAAGCCCACACAGGTTAGTTGTGTTTTAGCACCAGCCAAATAATAATAATTTAATAGCAGCCCACAGCAATGTGAAATAATAATATCTTAATGTTTTGGCTCATTTATCTCTGCTGCTGCTGCTAGACTCAAATTTCATAACCGGTTGGGTGGTCAGGTCTGTTTTTCTCTCTGTTTCTCTCTGAGGGGAGGCAGTTCTGCAACCATCATCACATCTGTCATGTAGCTATTGTTCAGAGGATCAATGCCTCTGCTGCAATATTCTTGATGGTCTGAGGTTTCAGTGTTCCCTTCTCTCTTTAGTCAGGCAGAGACTCAGGAGGAAACCCATCCTTTGCTGTACGAGACTTACAGATACTTTAGTTTTAGGCATTCTCAACAAATCTAACACTCCTCTCCTTTAGATTTTTTGCACAACTCAGTTAAGCCTAACTCCTACATATTTATCTTGCTGATGAAGACAGACCCCAGATGTAGTAAACAGAGTGCATACTTGCTGAATACACAAACTTGTCTGCAGTTCAAGAAGGAAAGTCTTTCATCTATATTTTTTCTAATTGACACCTGTCTCAGTGGCTGTGACCTAAGCATTAATTAAGCCAGCACTTAGTGATTTTTAAAAGCTTTTCTCAATTAAAAAAGTATACCCTTTAAGAGGACAGTTGTGAGAAGCTGTGGTGAAACTATATTGTGGCAGAAAAAGGTCTATGTCAGCTGCTCTATCTGTGATTAAAGTGTCTTTGCTAATTATAAAATGACGTAGGTGTGTTTGATTTCATTGCTGTTTTCACATTTTCCAGAATTGAAAATGTTCATGTCTGCTAACCCCTTATCAAATGCACACTGACATCAAATGTGGAATAAAGCACCAAAAATGACAGATCTTCAGAAAAATGATCAGAATCATCCTATTTGCACTCATATGAAAACTAACAGCACTCTCTTATATGGCTGTGGCTCTGAAACTGGGAACAAGCTTATTTTAAAGAATTCAAACCCACGTGCCAGAATTTCATTACTTATATATCTATATTTTTTATTATTATTTTATTCTAATCTAAAGAAGAAGCTGTGTGCACAAGAGTCTGGAATGTAACATTGTAACACGTAAAGCTGAAACTGAAAAGTAGTGGAAAGAGTCATTTTATGCATAACTGCAGGTTAATAGTTTAGCAGAGCCATAGGGTGCCTATACCTAAAGATTCAATGTATAGGGAGGCATCAAAATGTTGTATAAAAAACACGCCAATGCAAGCATGGTTTTCCATCCTAGACGTTGTTACAAGGGTCAAGTTGTGTTTTACTGTTCAGGAAACTTAAACAGTATTAGCTATTTATTCTGGTTTAGCTGTCTCTGTCTGGTTGGATGCCTCATATCTGTCTGCACTGCACCTATTTATAATGTCTGCTATTTATTGAACTATAGACGGCACTTCACTTGCACTTTGCTCAGTGTGGCAACAGATCATTATATGAAAATATTGGGTTTCTAATGTAGCAGTACCATCATCACACACTGTCTGTTCTCTCTGAAAAGTACTGGTTTCAAGTACAAAAATAAAGATCAACAGCTTTGACAAACTACCAAATGCTATATCTTAATTTTTTATTTGTCATTTGCTCAATTTCTCTTGCCCGAATCAGCAATAACATTATGATCATGCTTTTCAGCCGTGCAGGATTTGGGATGAGGTCTTTGTGGATTGGATTTCTCTTCCACAGCTGACCTCAGGCCTCTTCACAAGGTTTTGAGAATGCATGTAGAAAATAAATTGTGGACATATAAAAGTGTAAATAGACTATGATTATGATTATACAATTTGATTGAATAGTGATTAATAATAAAAACCCATACATATTTTTTCAACAGTTATCATTTTGCAGTTCCCAGTTAGCGATTATGGTCATTGATAAAAAGATTCAAAGATCAGAAGGTTCAAATGTGATTTCTATAAAGAGAGATAGATTAAAATTCAGCAAATATTTCAATTTAATTTGCTGTAAAATGGAAAAATGAAAATAAATATTGAACCAAAGCTCTTTATGCACGTTGTACCATTTTAAAATATTGACTTTCTGTCATATTGGAAAAGTTGCATACTTGTACATGAGCTTAGCATCTGTTTCGCTCTTTTATTTTACATCTGCAAAGAGCTTTTTGTGTTAAAGTCCTGAAAGCTTCTTGTTGGTGACACACTTGTACACATATTGTCTGGTACACTTGTCATTTATATTGAAAATGAAAGTGAATCTATAATATCACTTTGAAAAAGAAAATTATACAAATGATAAAAACAACTAAACAATTTTATTTTTTGTGACGGTTATTTCAATTTTATTAATGTAGCCCAGTATCACAGGAAAGTCATCTCAAAGAGCTTCACAGACAGTTAATCACACAACAGCAGACACAACTAACAATAAACACAAGTGATGACTGCACTAAACTAAGCAGACTCAGGACATCCCTGTCCTTAGACCCTCCTTCTCAGTAAGGAAAAACTCCTAAAAAACCCAGTTGTGGGGATAAAAAAACAAAGAAACCCCACATTGAAGGAGAGATCCTCTCCCAGGACAGACAGGCAAATGTCCCTAAAACTGTTACGGTTATTAAAATGCCTTTCGGATACTTTGTCTAATGTCTAACAGTGGATTTACACATTCTATTTTAAATCTTTTTCACATTAGAAAAAAAAAGTCAAAATTTTTGGCCTGCAATATCAGACTGCTCATCATTAACCTTTTTACTCAATGTCAAATCATATGTCAGACACTCCTTTGTTTACATGGCAACAGTGGATCTAGGCAAGAAAGCACTGGTACTAACCTTGCTTGTGGGTCTTTTATATGTTTATACATAAATGTAAAGTTACTCCCCGGCTATACTGAAGAGTGGAGGCATCAGACTGCATTATGGACTGCACTGATACACAAAACTTGATACTAACATGACCAGTGTTGGACCCAACTTTGTCAGACACTGAGTTAGTGCAGCATCACTGAAAACTATGGGATCTTTGTTAAAGTGTTGTAAACATTCAAGATGTCAAAGATATTCCTGCTTTTTACTAAAATGCTTTACCCATACGTTGAAGCAGGAAACTGCTCAGAGCTCATCTGTCAGTCCTGTCAAACAAGCTGCATACTTTCATGTGTGCTTTCATGTGAACAAGGGGGCTTTTTATAACACTGTGGCAAAGTTATGATTTTTTTTAACTTAAGAAGGTAAATATAACTTCTGTTTTATACAATTCATTCATTTATTTTTCATACTGCTTAGTTCAGTCCACGGTCCAGTTCAAACTGTGAAGTTTTCTTTTTACATCAACAGCAACCTCTGCTGTTTTGTTTTCTCCTTACTGAACCGTGACTCCATGTACACATATTACAAGTTGACTCTGAGGGAGTAAATATTCTTGCTTTTAATCACATTTTTATTTGTCATGGTTGCGTTGTGTGATTGGTATTTATTTAAAGCATCGTTTCTGCATGACACTACCGGTACATGTTTACAGGCTGTGACTGTCAGAGGCAGTGTCAGGACCACTTCTACTGGGTGTAAGGTCCAAGGATCTACAGTGCCAAATAATTATGTTAAGCCTCAAAGTCAGGACATGCTGTTTATGTTTTAGGGACCTTTTACAAAAATTCTGCTTTTTTTCTCTTTCTCTTTGATTTCAAAATGAACCACATGCGAACCTCCTCTTCTGTCACCATGTTTATCATTTTGTTGAAGCCTAGAAAATTTGGCAGCTTTATCCAGTCTGAGTCTAATATTCCCTTTAGTGGAACTGTTAATACATTACATAAGCAAGAATGTGAACCAATAAACTGTTGGTGAAACTGAATTCTTAGTATAGAGGTTAAAAAGCAAGTATATTCTCACCTAAATCATAAATGCTAATGCTTTATTTCAACTAAGTTCTATATCAATACTAGCTGCAAAGTTCTGGAGAAAAGCTAAAACCATTCTGTCTATAAACCAGCTGTGCCAACAGCCATACCTCTAAAATAGAGATTTATTTATGAATAGCTTTGAAATAAGACCGTTATGTCCAAATTTCACATTTTTTTGGAAGAACATAGATGTTTCTTTGATAGTTTCTAAAAGCATACATAGATGACTTTACAGCTAGTCCCATTGAGACGTGCAGTCTCATGTGCAAGAGAGAGCAGTACTTCCTAACAGGCATGTCTTTGCAGTGTTTTTATACTACATTTTTTTTTATCTGTGCTTGCCTTCATGTGGCAAAATGATGAGTTAGGAAGGAGGAGCTTCATTTTAAGTCCCATCTTATGTTAAATTTGCAGTGCTTCACTCTGTGAATTTTGAGCGTTTCATGTGCATGGCTGCACATGTGCATTTATTTAAACACAGGTTCATGGGTTCATGAGCACTGGGTCATTCTGACACATTTTATTTTGAGAGCCTTTTAGACCAAGGTGTTACTGTCATTTTTTCTGCATTCAGTTCTGCTTATGACAGGCAAATGCTTGGTCGCATGCAATCTTAGTGGATTCTTTACATTTGCTTAATGATGGTTCAGCTACACTTTGAAGCAACTTTTAAAGATGACCTATTTAATGATTTTATTTAACAAACAAAGAAATCACATCATTTTGACAATTGTGGGGGTGCAGTGCTGCACAGACGCATGCATGTCAAAGGTTACTTTTTATGTGGGTCTTTTTTTGTATCGTGTATGTGTGTGTGTATTTGTGCCGTCATGAGCATATGCATAGATGTACAATGTCAGATGTGGGATTTCAGAGTGCAGGTGTACTGCTTCCCACACGATTAATGAGAGAAATCATCTCTGCCACCGAGAGTGACTGTTCTGAATATTAATGCATGTTTTCTAATGTTCACTGCTGCCATCTCAGAATAGAATACACTGCTTGTATTTTTAGAACTGTCATCGTAAGTAGGCCTGGTGTGCTTTTTTTCCTTCTTTTGGTCAAGCAGTCACTAACAGCTTATGTCATCTACATTTCTGATTTTTGTTTTTTGAAGACCAACCATAATTCATTTTCTCTTTATGTGTCACAGTGCAATGGTACTTGGCTACACTTTTTACAGTACACAGAAAATATTCTCATATATCAACACATTGGACCCCTCCTTTTGCCATGTGTGGAAAAACTTATTACAGTTGTCATCATTTATTCAATAAGCAGTTTGGTGGTTGATTTATGCAATGAATATCTAATGGAGCAGCTGCTACAAGATTCAAATCTTATGTGTGATTTATGGCTATCTAATCAGAGCCACAACTCATTGGGTGGGCTTATGTTTTATAAAGGCAAAGGTATACCATCACGCTGGGAATGAGTCACGCAGGTAGATCTGATTACATCTGAAGTTTTCTGACAGGTGAGGGTCTGGTTCTGTAATTTTCTCTGCAGCCGATGGCTCCCAAAGCTAAGCTCCTGGCCTTTGTGGCTGCAGTCTGTCCTCCCACTGCTAACTGGCTTCTAGCTGTCCTATAGTCCTCTAACTATTGCAGATGCACCATAAAAGCATCACTGTTAGAAAAGGTGGGATTCTCACTTTGATGGCAAAGAACTGCATAATGCTTGTCAAACCCAGCTGTAATCTCTGAACTTCTCTAGAATGTATTGTCAGAGACCAAGAATGTGCTACAAAACTCTGGTAAGCTTTTTTATTTTCAACCAATAATGTAGGATTTTTAAATATATTTTAATGCAATAGTGTTAAAGTCAGAAAATCAATGAGCTATATATATATATACAGTATAT
>JBAMHV010000006.1:10943766-10965009 GCA_037177535.1 Pseudomugil gertrudae | reverse complement strand
CATATGCTCCTCACCACCTATCTCCCCATACATATACACACACCCCACCACCCTTCTCCCCCCACCTCAAAACCCAATGTTAAAATGTTAAATGTTAAAAAATTTCCTAAAGGAAACGCTGCAACTCAAGAACAAAGCACATCTGAGATCTTTTTTATTATTTTTTTATTTATTTCCTTACTTGTGGCTTCACCAATGGGGCTCATGTCTTGT
The DNA here is from genome assembly GCA_037177535.1 of Pseudomugil gertrudae. Lineage (NCBI taxonomy): Eukaryota > Metazoa > Chordata > Actinopteri > Atheriniformes > Pseudomugilidae > Pseudomugil > Pseudomugil gertrudae. The sequence continues at coordinate 10,964,796 of JBAMHV010000006.1, read as the reverse complement.
GGCTTAGCATTGGGCCTGCTTAGATGTTAACTATTAGACATTTGGTTTTGTTTTTAATTTTGTGGTGAGAACACAGAAAAGGCTCTTTCTAAGGTCATATTTGTCCAGCTGCAGGTGTCACTGCAGAGTGGAAAAGTGTGCAACCCCTTTGACTGCTCTGAATCTCAAAAGTCATCCAGAGGATCTCATACAGTCTTTAAATTAGCCTTTGTTTTAATCCTTAAACTCTGAATGGATCAGTGTGTCAACCCTTTAATTTAATTAATAAAACCATTTTCGCGTGACACAGCGCTTATTAGCATCAACATATTATCTTTGGGTTTTGTTAGACTGTGCCACACATTCTGAATAATTTCAAGATAATTACAAGATTCTGAAGTGCAACCCCCACTTCAAATAAACCATTAATCATTGTCTTGGATTCAAGCTGCATTTATGTAAGTCAGGCACTGAAACAAAAGCCTGTGTTTGCCCATTGACTGCTCATTTAGACACAGGAACTGGCAGCAACTGTCTCTCAATCTTCAGCTTGTTACTGCAACACAAGCTGCTAATTCATTATGCATTAGATTGCCTGGCTGACACGAGTGAAGGCTGGGATAGAGTTAACAGCAAAGCAGTTACAGCCAAAGGGGGTGGTGTGAGCTAGTGATCTGTGCCTTTCCTCCCATTTAGTTTGAGGTGGAAGCGTTTCTGTCTCCAGGAAAACCTCTTGGCTCTCTACATAAAGCATCCCCAACCCATCCTGGGCTTGGTCATTGTACAAAGCTAATTTGTCCTCATTGCTAAGCTTCCTGATAGCAAAGCAGCCAATTACAGATAAGCACTAGCCCTTCCAGCTCTACTGCAGTGCACCCCCACCCTCCTCTTCTCGTGCCCCACTCTGTCAGATTCTCCTTTCGCTCTCTCAGCTTTGTTTCACTCACTCGAACATTACATTTCATCTTTCACTGCTTTCTCCTCGTCTTTGCCCTTTTTGCAGTTTCCTCTGTCATTCAGCCCTTTTGCTCACATTGTGGTGCAGTAAGGCTGACTGTGTCTTGGCATGGCTTAGAGGTCAAGTATCCCTGATGCCTGTGGAGTATTCAGCCAAGAAAGATGCTTAGTGGTCGTGCAGTGATGCAGTGAGGTGTAGCTGGGGTAGAAATACAGGACATGCCAGCTCTAAAAGATTTATGCCTGCAGGTGGGTGGCACATTATGCTGGGAATAGAGATATCTTCTCTCTTCTGCGGGTTTACTGATGGGGTGGCTGTGCTGAGCTACATTATAATAATTACTTTCTCTATTGTTTGCCCATACTATAATACAAGCTTGTTTGCTTTATAGGAAACTCAACAGCACCTTGCAGGTGACAGAAACATTTTCTTACACTGATCAGCTTTAAAATTAAGACTAGCCACTTAAAAAGAGAAGGGCTTAGTTTTGTGGCAAAAACTAATCTGATGAGTCGAGGATTGGACACCACCAGAGCTCTAAAGGTTTGTTGTGTTATCTTAACTCCAAGTTGTCAGTATCAGGCTCCTCCTGGTGCAGTGTCTTCCCCACAGTGTATGCCCTGCACACTGACCGATCCATCCAAATTATGTAAATAAAAATATACTTTATCCCTCCAGGAAATTTTCTTTCCTTTTTCTTTGGCCAGTTTTTATGCTCACATGCTAGTTTTTAGGCACATCTGGTCTTAAATGCGGGTCTTTATGGTAATCATGATCAGTCTATCGGCCCCACACACAACCAAGTGTGACGCATCATATATTCTCATAAGTTTCTTCACTTCCTATTTAGTTGTTTGATCTAAAGCAGCTCCTCTTTTGGATCAGACAACCAACCTTTGCTCCTCCACATACATCAGTGACTTCTAACCACCAGTGCTGCTGCTCTTGCCTCATCAGTTTTCTTTCCATAATTTAACAATTGCAACTTTTTACTTCAGTTCCATCTTCTACTGCAGCTGAGAAATAAAACATTCCAGATTAACTTAAGAAACTATAGCTTAACTGCATGAAACACATCTTTATTTAATGTACACATTAAACCAGAAGTCACTCTTTCCTTGAGCTTGTGATCACATAAAAATATCACTGTCTAATTCTGGATTTTTACAGGCTCCTGGTCAAATTAGCTACAACTTTTTTCTGCCACAAAGAAGGCTTTTATAAAGATAAACTGTGTGAGCAGGAGATTGTCACTGTTAAAACTGTCACACAACTCTGTCTTTTGGTTTTCCTTCTCCATAAGTAATTTTGGGAGCTACTGCAATTCCACTGTAAATGCATTTTGGTGACTAATTTAGTTTTGCGTGGAGAGCACCATTCAACTAGCAACAAGAGTAACTAATGCAAGGATGAGAGATGATGATGGGATGAGATGACATATACTTCTATTATCACTGAGCCAGTGCATCAATGAAATTAACATTCAGTACAGCCCAATCCAAGATTACACATAGACATGACAGTACAGGATCAGGTAGACTGAGCCATAAACCAGCGCACCCTGGAAACATTTTGGAAAGAATTAAAAGAGATATTACTACTCTGTGCAGTTTATGGATGCATTAAAAAAACACCCCACAGATAAGCACAAATAATTAATGATCCCAGCATACAAAAATCACATGATGTAAAGGAGGTAGTGGGGTCTCCCAGAGCACTATTCAGGCGCAGTCCAAACACAAGAGAGTCCGGGAGTGGAGAAGCAGGGGGACGGACCGGCCGAGACAGTGATTTAGAGGCAGTGTGTCTGAGTTTTGGTCATGTGAGTGTGTGATGAATCTCCATTAACAGTATAAATATATGACACATAATGATTTCAAAAGCAACTTCAGATTTACATTATCATTACTTTTACTTTCAAATGCATTTACATTGCTATATTTCACTTTTTGCCATTTTTTAAGAAAGAAGATAAGAAAATGTAAATGACAGGATTTCAAGGCAGTTTTAGGACTTTACATTCATCCATGTTACTCAAATTATGTCCCTCTTCTTTGTACCTCCATCTGTTTTTTTGCAGACTAACCTGTGAAAATGTAATAGCTGTGAGAAAGAGACCAGCTCACCCCAGATCTGTCCTTTTCTCCCTCCATCTGTGTCTCTTCATTCCATCACTCCATCTATATCTAAATCCATCCATCAACAACAGTGGTGTGCTATCATCACCGTGCGTGCATCCCTACGTCTGTCTGTCTACATGCAAGACCCCGGCGGGTAGCTACCTGTGTGTCTGCATACTTGTATGTATACATGTGTGTTTGTATTGAAATGTTACTAACATCTGCTTGTAGAAGCACTGCTATTAACCCATGTGATGGTACTTACCAGTATGTTGAGGCATGCCATGCTACACATATGCTTGGGTTCAGACGTAAGATTTTCAAACCAAGACATTGCTGTTTTCATGTTTCCTCAGGAGGATAGGTGCTGCTGTCTTTTCTCAAAACTATAGTGATGAGTTTGTGTTCTTTTGGTGAGTCTGGTCTCTGTTTTTCTTTTTTTTCTCCATTTTAGGAGTGAAGAGAGGAGTATGTTCTCAGATTAACCACTTCCCAGAGGATGCAGACTTTGACCATGATGGGGCAGAGTACGTCCTACGTAAGTCCATATCTTGAGCACCAGATATGAATGAGATGGAAGCTTGAGAGGGTGCTGTATTAAAAAGCAAAAAAAAAACAGTAATTAGGGAAAAATTTCCTCAAGGTTTTTTTTATTTCTGGTATTTAGTTACTCATTCCTCAGCAGATAATCACATCAAGAAACAAACATGTGACGGTATGTAGAAAGTCATGGGAGAGTGGTTGCCCTAATTCACACTCAGTGCCCTGCAGTGATGTCTTTCTGCTAGTGTGATACGCTACGTGTGAGCATGTGCATGCATAAAACCTGTGCTCTGTTTACAATGTTGCAGAGGCATTTTGCTGGCATTTAGGTGGCATTTTCTCTCCAGTGGCCTAGTTGTCCTAGATGAGGGAGGAGTGTTAATGTGTGTTTGTATGTCTCCATGTGTGTATTTAGTTGGCAAACCTCCTAAAATCACTGAAGGCCACACGGGAACAGTTTGATTTAGTTATGTGGCAAGAACAGAACAATTATTTTCCTCCCCAAATATTCTGTGTGTTTATAATTAAGTAACCTGAGCCTTTGCTTTTCTTTGTGTTGTCAGCTGTTGGAGCTCAGCAACTGTTTGTAAATGTTTGTTTACAGTAGGGTTTTGGCTCTGCTTAAGTTACTAAAACAGTTACAGTAATGCTGTTTAATACATCAATGTCCAGGTTTGCAAAGCTGTTTGGATTTATTTATTGACTTATTTTAAAACATATTTTAAAGCGATAAAAATGGCAATGTTGAAAAAAATATATGTTTGCACTCTAAGAATATTTGTTTTATGAGGACATGGAACTACTTATATTAATCTAACCTGGTAACCCAGTAAACAATCAAACTTACCACTGACCAGAATCTTCCCAGATGTAGTATATAGTAAATCCTGTTGCAGAGCCTCCATTTTCTTCTTGTGGATGTTCAGATTTTGACCTTTGCTTCATTAAATTACAGCCTCTTGCAACATGGCCACCACCATCCTCTGGCAACAACATGCTGCTTAATTTATTTCCTTTAAACAACATGAAGAAAATATGTCTGATTCCAATTTAGTTTTTGCACGATTCTAATATGACTTAAGAATTCAGGCTTCATCAGCAGCCTATTTCTCTGTGAATACATTTCCATGGCAAAAGGATATATATGGTGTTTTTGTGTGGCCACACTGTCAATCTTTAGCAGGTCTTACTTTTAATGTTATTAAAGAAATATTATTCCTTTTTGTCTCTTTTTTTTTTACTAACTATTACTCTGCTTTTTTAGGGGTTGTCAGGGCTTCCAACATTTTCCCAATCCTTAGTGCAATCCTGCTGCTGATGGGAGGGGTTTGCATAGCTGCTAGTCGTTTCTATAGGAGCAAAAGGAACATCATCCTTGGTGCAGGAATCCTTTTTGTAGCTGCAGGTAAGGGAGAGACATTGCATGTGTGTTTATATGTTGTTTCTGACTATTTGATTTGTATGTGACAGTGTGAGTTTACTAAGTTTACAGTATTTTGCCCATTTAATGAAGATTTCTATATTTATTGCTTGTGTTTTCAGTCAGATTTATTCAAAATGCCATCACAGACTAGTTTGTTTAATAGTATGGGGAACTGTCTTCTCTGTGCCTCACAGGTCTGAGTAACATAATTGGTGTGATCGTCTATATATCTGCTGCACTGGGGGACATTTCTCCTAAGAAAGATGAGGATAAAAAATGGCAGTATTCCTATGGCTGGTCCTTTTACTTTGGAGGCCTGTCCTTCATCATGGCTGAGATGGTGGGGGTACTGGCTGTCAACATCTACATCGAGAAAAACAAGGAGCTTCGCTGTCGCTCTCGCACTGACATTTTCAAGAGCACCACGCATGCCATGCTCCGTCTGCCTAGCTACCGCTTCCGCCGCCGATCACGCTCCTCATCACGCTCTACCGACCCCTCCCGCTCCCGAGACCCATCACCTGTAGGAGGTGGGGGGAAGAACTTCGGCATGCCTCCCTCTGCTATGCTCTCCCAGGGCCCCATCTCAGTGTCCACTTTACCTAACCCCCACTCTCGCTCCCACACGGCTCTGGCTGGAGGTGACATCTCCCTTTACACATTGTCCCGTGACCCCAAACTGGGGGCTTTGCCCCCCATGTACGGAACTGTGGATAGGGCCACACTCTACCAGCTCCACAACTGCTTCCCAAAGGATGGGGGTGGAGGGGGAGTAATGATGAGCGGTACACTACCCTCACTCAAGTCCCACAATCCTTCAAATTCTTCCAACTCCAATGCACCGATGGCCAACTCTGTGGGTTCTGGCCCGCCACCCTTCACTTCTTCCACAATAGACAGGGAGCGAGGGATGGGGACTCTGGACAGGCTGAAGGGAGACAGGGAGAGCAACTCAAACACCCTCAATAGGAAGACAACGCCCGTGTAGAAGGAGGGAAGGAGAAAGGGAGGAGAAGAGGATGGGGGAGTAGAGAAAGAGAAAATAGAGGAGGATTTAGAAACACAGCGGTGAAACTCAAAAACTCTTCCTTCATGTTCACTGTTATTTAGTCTACTAAATCTCAAAAAGAAGAGTAATAACAGTATGATAATAACAACAACAATGAACTTTCACAATGAAGCTATTTTGATATTTTAATGTGCTAGAAATAATTTATTTTGTTAATGATCGAACGCAATTAACCTTTGGGCTACAACAACGTTTCACGTAACTTCTGTGCAATATTACGGCTAATTTAACCAGATCATCATTAATGTAAAATTGTTGTTGGGATTATTCTTAGCGTTATTACAGGCTGGCTGTATTAACACTAGTTTGGAATGAAATTTTAATTTTCCTGTTTGTTTTCTTTCACTCTAATTTTCTATCTCTATGACTTTTACTGTGAATTCTTCCATGCAGAGCCACTGGGACTGTCAGTGAGCTGTGTGTAACTGTGTCAAAGTGTCAAGCATGAGTGTGCACAAAATGTGGGAGAATGAGAGCCTATGTTATATTTTAACCCCCCACCCCACATAATAGAGTTTTCATTTATAATATGAAGTCAGATGTGAATAATGTAAATTGTCTTCCAATATTGATACTAAAAGAAATGCAGCAACAAAGTGAGTGACTGAAACAACTGATGAACTTAATTGCTAGTACAACTTTTCTATGGGCCTCTTTTCCGTCTTATTTCCATTCTAATCAGTGTTGACAGTAGTACTTGTAGCTTTAGTCGTGTTGAAGATGTGTGTTCTTGGGCATTAACAAAAACCTCTAAACTGAAGGAGTGAGGAAAAAAATGAGGCACTTAATAATACATTTGTACAGAATCAGGAAAAGGTTGCTGCCTGAGCAGAAAAACAAAGATTTCAGTCATATTTTCTATGAAAAGTCCCAAAGTGACACATGCAAATCATTCTTTTCAGTGGCAAAAAAACTGTGTATGTTTGGAAGGTTTAAAAAAAGACTTTTGAGATAAACCTTTGAAAAGATACGTGTACATTGTAATTTATGCATACATATATTTGTAAAGTCTATAGATATGGGTTTGGTTTTTTTTGGGTTTTTTGGAACCACCATTCATGTTTATTGTGCAGGGCAGGTTTGACCGGAGTGTTTTGATTCTCAGTGTCCTCCCTTAAGTCCACACTTTCACCTGCCCCTGTCCATATTTTGTCACATGATCGGCATCTCTTCTACCTTGTCACATCCCCAAGAACAAGCTTCATCCCCAAAGATTGTTTTCACTGTGCTTCCCTTGTAACTGCCAACTCCTGAGTCTGAACTGTTTATGTTGATGAGAATGTAAACCAGTGTAAACCCACCCTGACCCTTCCCACAGCAACACCCTCCCCACCCCCTCACCTTTCTACTTTCTAAACTGTCCTGAGTGACTGCAGAGCCGGGTTGAAACTTTGGATACACCTGCTACATGATAAAATGAAGAAACAAAACAATGACCAGATGCTTCCAGATTCTATACATTTTAATTTCTTTTGAGTTAATAATTTCAGAAAAAGAATAATGTGAAAAAACTGCACACAGATAGCATTTATGTGGGCAATATGAATAGTATGTAGTTGAGAATAGATATATCTAGACAAATGATTATGGTTTATCTAAATGTGTGATAAACTTAAACACTGTATTGCACGAAGTTTATAAAAAAAAACAATAACAGACATATTCACAAACTGCTGTCTTTTGTTTCTTTTTTATTGAATACAGACTGTGGTCTCCTGTGAAGTGCACATGTACACCTACATTTTTAATCTGGGACAGTGTGTCATCTGTAAATAAAAACAAAAGGCAATGCTTTTTTTTAAATGTAGCCCCCCGTACATTTATTTGAAGATCCAACACATTTTTATTAGCGATGTTTAACATGAGCTTTTTACCCGATATCTGACATACTAGTTTTGTTTCTCCTAAATTCCTATACTGATATCGGTGATTGATATTATACCCCTCAAAAACATCAAAAGGAAAGCAAAATCATTACAGGTAAATAAGAAGTATCATCTGCTTTACATCCATTTTTATGTCTGCAGATACATTTTTAATTAATTTCAAAACATGTAGATGAGTCCACTTACAAGCTTCTTATGCAGCAAATGACAGAGCTGTTTGATGAAGTTACAGCCACATGATTTATTGCAAGTTGTTCCAAACAAACAATAATATTTGGAAAACTACAAATTACAGCTCTTATATTTTCTACTTTTGAATTAGAGGAGACTTAGCTGAAGAGTTTGCTATACTGTATAATATGTACATGTTGTGTAAAAGTTTTCATTAAATTAAAGTAAAAATCGTTACCAGTATTTTATTATATCACATTTTAATGCCGATATTGACTGATAATGTCAGACATCTCTCATTTTCAAATATGTATATTTTTAATTTAGTTTCTTTAATATATACTCGTGTTTAGATATTGAAAAACTGCTCCTACTTCTGACCTGAGCTCATGTGAAGGTGCTTTTCTAAAAGCCAAAGTGTTTTCAGTTTAAAGCAGGAGTGCCGAAGTTCGGTCCTCGAGATCTACCATCCTGCAGCTTTTAGATGCAACCCTTGTCCAACACAGCTGAATCAAATGAGTGGTCTGTTAGCAGCTCTCTGCAGTGCTGAAAATCATGCAGAAGAGGAATTCAGCTATTTGATTCAGAATAAAAATAAAAAATAAAAATATTTAGCATTTTGCTTTATATTGCAGATATTTACAATGTGATACCTTTACATAAAATAAGCATTGAAGTTATCTACTGAGGTGCATTGCTTTATAATTTATACCATTTGACTTGGCAACGTGTTTCATAAGCCATTCTCAGTCATGTACTGGAGACCTAAAATGTTGTAGAGATGTTCTAGAAAAGTAGCATCATACCACCAGCATGTGAGAACCAAGACATCCACACAATTGGTTGTGTATTTTCTGAAGGGCTCTTACCACCCTGGCGCCTTGAAAAATCTCTAGATAATATATCTAGATATTAAGCATCTGATAGGGAGTTAAACTATATAAACATGCCTCCACATTTACATAAATATTTAGAATACTGTATGACAGCTATAAATGTGGATTGTACATCCATCCATTTTCTACCACTTTTCCCTTAACGGGGTCACGGGGGGGGCTTGAGCCAATCCCAGCTGTGGATTGTACACATATTTCAAATTTCTTCGTATTGTTACTAACAGTATTCTAGTATTACCAGTACAGATAATTCCACTGTGGGATTTACACATCCTGGATGGACTGGCGACCTCAGGGCGTACCCCACCTCTCGCCTGTTGACAGCTGGGATCGGCTCCAGCCCCCCCGCGACCCGCTCTGGGAACAAGCGGTAGAAAATGGATGGATAGATGGATGGATGGATGGATTTACACATCACTCTGTGCATTCTAGATGTGTAGCCACCCAATTCCCTACATTTCCTTCCTAACATTTCGAGCCAGGTGAAAACATCACTATTTGAGAACCTCCCACTGGGATGTTCTTGCATGAATAGAAGCTCCATAAAAATAAAAATAAAAAAAAAAAAGGGGGGGGGGTACCAGACCAAATTGTCCAGATTCTCTCTAGAAAATCTGTGATGTTTGTGTGGAAAAGTGGGTTCAGATCCAATCCATGTGATAATCTGCAGAAGTGACAGGATATAAAAATAAATCATGTGATGTTCACTGTAACTGTTGCAAAATGCTTTAATTTTCAGACTTGACTACTTATGTGGTGCAAATTTTGCTCGTCTTGTGGCACCTCTCTAAAAAAATTTGGGCTTAATTTCCTTTTCTTTAAATAGACAGATGCTTACCACAATCTCCTGCAGATAACATACTAATCCTAGTCTTGGGTATCGGGAGGGTCTCTCATATTTCAGTAATACTATGCACAACTTCACAACAGCTTAGAACAGATGTCTGCAAGTCACAATGTTAATAAGTTATATGCAAGTCCCTGCACCAAAGAAGCGAACCCTTGAAATTAAATTAAATTAAATATTTTATTAATCCCAATATTTTATTAATGCCATACATACAATGCACCATAGCACTTTTTTTTCCTGCTAGACCCATCTGGCATCTAATGCATGTTTTTGCATGAACAATGATAAAATTCTCTCAAGGTCTGTCTTGGTTTTGTTTTACCTTTAAAGGACTATCACTAGCAGAAGCCTGGTAAAAGCTGGTTTGCTCCTCTCACAAACAGGAGCTGATACTACAGATGTATTTGTGAGGATAGGAGGGGTGTCACACCCTTGACAAGGAGTCTGAGATGCCAGACAGTTCTACTGGACTTGGAGGATTAGTTGCCATACATACAATGCAAACAATATATTGCCATACATAAACCCTACAATACATGCATCCTCTGTACAGTCATGTTTCTCTGAAACATGACTGTACCCATAGCAACGACTTGGTTTCATAAAAGAACGAGCCATGATCCAAGATATCTCCTATGCAAATACAAAAAGTTCCAGTGCACAGACTGCATTGCATGTCCTGCGCAAATGATTGTTTTACACGTTACATTTTGATCTGATCAGTGTTCAGTAACTACAGGTGAATTAGAAAAAAAGAGAAATAATGAAACAGCACTTCTAAACTGCACTTAAGTAAAGAGTGAAGTTTATAATATTACATTACTGGGTTATAACACTGTTTGTTAGCAAGCACTGTTGTGAGTAGGTGCTTCAGCTCAAGGTCTCACTGCTAATCTTTTTTGTGCTGTCATCCTAAAAAGATCTTGACCTTCATTGCCAAAGCTGCAGCTCTTTAAATTTGCAAATACATGGAAAGTACCAGGTGTTCACCAAAGAGAACAATGAGAAAATCTACTGAAAATTAATTCAGTGTGCTTTTTGAGACACCATAGCACTTTTTTTTCCTGCTAGACCCATCTGGCATCTAATGCATGTTTTTGCATAAACAATGATAAAATTCTCTCAAGGTCTGTCTTGGTTTTGTTTTACCTTTAAAGGACTATCACTAGCAGAAGCCTGGTAAAAGCTGGTTTGCTCCTCTCACAAACAGGAGCTGATACTACAGATGTATTTGTGAGGATAGGAGGGGTGTCACACCCTTGACAAGGAGTCTGAGATGCCAGACAGTTCTACTGGACTTGGAGGATTAGTTGTCATAAGTGTCTTGCCTTGCTATTATCATACCTACTGCAATGTCGCAACAGCCAAAGCAAAGCTGTGATGAGAGATTCAAGAAGCAAAGCTGCCAAATCAAACCTGACACTAATTTAGTGAACAAGGATCATATCTCATCTTAAATGACCTAATTATTAGCTAAGAAATCAATAATAACTAGAACAACTAGGGCTTTAATCCTCTTTAACTTACACCATTAATCTACATGTTCTCCATCCAGAATTCTAGGAAGCATTTTTCCATTTATGCAACTAGTGTGAGCACCACACACTGCCTCAGTCAAACTATTAATGGCTAAATTTACAACCAGGATAGTGTATCGTGTGGATTCAGTTTCTGCCCACTGGGACTTGGAAGCATGTGAGTATGTGTGGGTGCAGGTGAGCATGTGAATGTCTGGGTTTCATGTCCTGTCTAGCAAGCTTTCTTCAAGAGTATTGGGATATTCCTGTGCTTATCAATCAGTCAGTTGTTTGTGTGGAAGGTGGAGGAGAGTTAGAGTTGTGACCTCCTGGCCTCCCCTGGAGACAGCAGGGAAAGTGACGCAGCGAGGTCAGGGTTGGAGAGGGCATAGAGGTATGAGGACAGGCTGGGGGGCACATTGTTGAAATTCAAGGATAAGGTTTCCCAACCTCTGCAGTGAAATGCATTGCAATGAGCTCTGGCCTAATTATAGAGGGACTGTTCTGGGGGAGGGGGCGTTTGGCAGAAAGGTTAGGAGTCACAGTGTGAATGGGTGAAAACGGGTGAATGTCAGATTGTAGAGCGGACAGGGTGCCATGACAGCGCACCAATAAGAGGGAGCTACTTTTTGTCAAATCAGTTTAATAAATGAACAAAACAGGTGCCAAATACTGCGTACATGTGCGGAAAATAAAGGAAAACAGAGAAATATGGGTAAATATTCTAGATTAAAAACTATGAAAATACAATTTAATTATACACGTAACATGTAAATTGGAGACAGTTACCACAAAGTGTGAACAGAAACAAAAGCGCACACACATACAGAGACACAGAAGTGTCCATCATTGTAAATAGTATTATGTAAGCAATATAATCTGTTCTCACGTCTGCTTTCATTCACATTCCATCTAATACTCTGAGGGAGCACTCACTCAGCATTTGCAGTAGACAACCAAGAAATGCATGATGATAACAAAACCCTCAGATTAATCAATGTGTTCAAAAGATATGCTGTAGGAAAATGATTTGAAACTTTATAAGTAGTCCAGACCCCTTCTTCATTTCCATATTCAGTTGAAGAAGATGAAGTATGGGCGATTAAAAGAAAGAAAAACTCATTTAAATTCAAACCAGTTTACTATTATGACTAATGTAAACTTTGCAAAGAGGATGCTATTGTATTTATGATACTGTATATTTACTCAGTTACAGCAAATCATCATTATTATCATCATCACAAGATTTATTCATTCTGAAGTTTAAGGAACAGACAAATATTCCCAAGCAGTCATGTCGTATAAATGCTTCAGGACAGTTGTTATTAAAGAATAATCTGATCTTTGCCTCCTCTCTTTGCAAACACACACACAAGGTAGTTGGGATTTTTAAAGTGTGATTTAGAAAACACTTTCCAAAAATTAGTTGCTCTACTCGAATAAAATCCTTACAATCATGCCAGATCATCTAATAGTCTTTAAGTAACCTAAAACAACTCATATACAGGAAATTCAGCTATAGTTACATGAAGGATGATTTTCCACAGAGGGATTTTGAACTTCTACACACTGTACTACTGACATACTTTAGTTTTTCTCTCTTATACTGGGAAAATGGTGAGAATCAAATGGCATGGTAAGGTTTGTTGGTCAACTCTGCTACTGTGTTCTTACTCCTGACAGGTGCTCATGTGGTCTTTATTGGAAGCAGACAGCAGAAAACCTGTTCCATCTCTTATGGTTGCTTTTGCATGTTACTGTGAGAATGAAACAGCATATTTCAGTGCCATTATCCAAACACAACAGAGTTATGATGTAAAACAGGATATGACCTTGAGCTATCTTGGTATTTTTTTGTCAGCTGAATATCATCTAAAATATTTTTGAGCCTTCAAAGACTTTAGATTGTCATTGTAGTTAAATCCTGAAATGACAACTGTCTGCGCAGGGCATGATCAACAAAGCCTGCTGGGGATATTGCAGTGTTTTTTGGGTTTTGTTGTTGTTTGTTATGCATATTAATGATGTTGGCAGGGCCCTCAGGTATGTGTCTACTGGTGACTGATTTGTGATTAAATAAATTTAACATGTATTTAGATATATCCCAAAATAACTATGAGAGTGGAAAGCAATGTACAGGCTGGCAGAATAACCATGTTATCAGACTTGTGGTGAAGCTCTATTCACATTTGTACACAGTCAGATGTTATGCATACTGCATCTGTGCAATGTCAGATTGATTTGGACATTCTTCTCATGTAGCTCCACCAGGTAATGTGCAAAAGGCTGCAGTATATTTATGAAACTTTAGTCAAAAAATGTGGGCTTTTATATGAAACAATCTTTTAAGAGTAAATAAATAGAAAAGAATCTACTAAAAAATCCAATATGTGTGCAGTTATACAGCTGCTTGCATGCAAACAAACCTATTTGTGACACTAGTTTATATAAACACTCCATCAATACTAAAAGAATGAGCAGTAGTTCTGTACCTTCCTCCATTTTCTGCTAAAAAACATTTAGTAAAATCTTCTCTAGAGGTTTGTTCAGGTTTTGTATACGTTAAGTCCTCCTCATAAATTTCATTAAGACCTAGTGTGACTTACTGGAGCAAGCTGTCAAAAGTTGCTTTATACTTGCTTGCTTACTTTAAGAATACTGATTGCATATTTAAGGGTTCAAGGCTAGGTAGTGCTATTCTTATCTGAAAAGCATTTCTGCCAAAGACTAAAAGGAAGTGAGAGGATGATGAAGAGGAAGCCAGCGAAAATGAGAATGGCTCCCGCTGAACCCACACAGGCCACAGACCAGGATAGCTCATGGTGTAGCGGCACAGAGTGGTCACTGGACAGCAAGGCCAAAACAGACTGGTGGAAAATCAGAACGGAGAGAAGGACCAGTACACCTGCACGTATAAAGCACTATCGTTAGAGCGTGTTGAAAGTTACAGTCCCATCCTGTGAAAATTTAGGTCAAAATGAGAAACAGTTGGTAAAGTTGTTTAGTGTTGGAGAGAAAAGTCAGGTCTGACCTGATAGAATGAAACAGAAGGAGGCTGGTTTGAGAAAGAAGGCCACTCCTTTGCTGAGGGACATTGCAATACAGATGGAGCCCATCACCATCATCGTCAAACTCAAAAGAGCCAAGATAGCTGCTCCTAGATTCAGATCTGTGAAAGACAGCAGAGATAGAATCAGGCGAAAGGAGGATGCAGGACAAGTTAGGTTTTCTGACACACTGAAAAGAAACAGGTTAGTTTGTAGAGTCAGAAATTTTGATTTTTAAGCTAATTCATAAGCTATGCGTGATTTAGTTTGAACCATGAGCGAGGAGAAGAGTTTAGTTTGGCTTACTGTTTTCCCAGTGACAAACACTTCACATGTAAGTGATAACTCTCACATCTCAGATTTATGCAGGATTCGCCAGAGAAAACTCACTTCTTCCAGTGTATTTACTGTTTTAGTTTCAGTAAATGACTGAGTCTCACGTGAATATCTGTTGTGCTAAGAGACATGGAGTCATTTCAACTCTCCTCGTTTTGGCAATCGGCAGATAGAAACCGCCAAGGCGAATTGAGAAGCTAGTATCATTAGCAGTTACTACCAACTAAGAAGGCTTGGACTCATACATATGCTCAATCAATGTGTCTTTCTTTTAAATATAAAATTACCTTATATTCCGCATTATATATTGCATACAAACCATTTTTCTCCCTGAAATCCAAATAGGAATGTGAGTATGCCACAACCGCTAGCAGACTTTGTGTAACGTTAAATCCAGTCAACTGTTTAGTCAGATTGTGTCACGTAAACACATTAGCTTGTCCAACTGGCTTCAGTCAGACATTGGTTGAAATTGTTTGATTATCTGATCAACATAAAACAATAAATTTGAATACACTCTTGTGGATTATTTCTGGAGTGTATGTCCTTTCTGCTCATGAATAAAACATGTCAAAAAGTTGTTCATGCATGTATTTAAATAAATTTGATAAAAGTCTTCTTAGTCAATCTCCTTTTTCAGACTTGCTTCACTTTTGGCACGTTAAAAGTATAACAATCCATCGCAACACACCTCTGATCAGATCACCTGATACACCCAACATGAGAAAATGTAAGTTGTGAGATTGATTTTAGTAAAAATGCTCCTGTAAACCAAGCTATTGTTTCAGCTTGTAATTTTAACACATACTTACCTCTCCTCTTTCACCTCATAATCTGCCTGTTTGCAATGTATATTAGCATGCTAATATTCTAACTTTGATTTCCAGTCAGCCCCTGCTTTTAGTCTACACCTGCATGATTAAAATTGCATAAATGCAACTATCAAAACCAGACATTTGGATTAATTACAGCATCACACTAACCATTTGTTCCTGTTGTGCTTTGTCTTCATGCTGCAACTTTCAAGTGTTCAGAACAGCATGTGCCTAAAACTTTAACTTCTAACAGAAAGATAATTATTACTCATTTTCATGGTAATACAGGTATCAAGACTTTCCCAGTTTATTGTAAACCTGCATAGAAACAAGTGGCTCCCTGGGCAGCACAGCAAACACAATTAGTCCGATGCATTATGGCTTGCTATAGAAAATTGGTGACAGTAGATAAATTCACTAGCATGGGCCTGTGAGCACCACAGTTAGATTCTTTATTGTATGTAGCTGCTGAAATGACTGTGTGTGTGTGTGTGTGTGTGTGTGTGTGTGTGTGTGTGTGTGTGTGTGTGTGTGTGTGTGTGTGTGTGTGTGTTGAAAGCAAAAATTGCAGTAGTAAGTATATACTCTCACTCCTGTTTGTCGTCTTCTTGAATATGACTGCATTCTCCCCAGAGGTGAAGAATTTGAAGTAGGTGCAGTTGGATTCTGTGGGTACAAAGAAAAGATAAGACAAAGACGCACACAAAGACACTCATGCACACATTCCTATATGGATGACTGCTGGTCTTCTCTGATGTGCCTGCTATGCATCCTTGCTCTCGGTCCTTCTAGGCATTATTCCTATTTATATCCAAGAGTTGAGCATTAACTTGAATACCCAGAAACATACACCTCTCAGGAAAAACACACATACACACATTTCCAAGCACTACACATATGGTGCTGCCAGAAAGGGTGAGAGACAGTTAAATGCTACGGGTAGATGGCAGAGGAGAGAAGGAACAGGGGGGTTATAGTATAAATACTGTCAAGTAAGGGGAATGCGAGAGGTGAGCAAAAAGTGGGGGACACGGGATGGCTAAAAAGATGAGATGAGGGGGGAAAGGAGTAGTGGGATGCAGGCAGATGGAGAGGAGGTGAGCAAAGGGAAAGTGAGAGGGGAGCCACAGATGGAGAAGGAGGTGAGGGGAGCAGGGGGAGGAAACACAGAGAACTTTGTTAATACTGCATTAGACATACACCCTTCCTTAGTGTGTCTCTTCTTCTTCCTCGTTCCCCCTCTATATTTAGACAAAACCTGTGAAGTAGTTAGATTCCACTTGGCTTCACAAGCGCATAGTGATGATTTTCACCCACTGAAACTAACGTGGTTTCAAAATGACCACATGCATGTCCACACCCACACGTTCTCACTCTTTTCCTTTACACAAGTATGCTTGAGCACATTCACAAATCATTTCTAATGAAGCAGATCCACCATTTACCAGCCTGCTGATTTTCTAGCACCTTGTATTATCAGAGTCACTGATTTTTCCCCCGCTATACCCTGCTGAGACTGTAATTATTGAGCCGTCACGTTCCTCTCCAGCGGCAGCTAAGATGGATCGCTGGCCTGGAGATGACAGACACAGCATCAGCAGGCCACACTTTGCTTGGGATGGGAGCCAGAGGCGTGTGGACAGGGATGTGAAAGGGAGTAGCAGGGATGGAAAAAACAGTTGTTTTCTTGCAAACATGATGAGCTCACAGCCATCTGTGACAGGCAGTGTGGGCCAACTGTGATAGGACTTGTGAGGAAGATTGTCAGAAGCATACTGGCTTCTCTCACACATCAACAAACCATCTTGGAGACAAATCTGGAACTAGGGTTGCAAAACTGGAAAGATTAACTGGAATTTAAAACAGTTATAACACGTCGTTTAAGGTGATCTATATGAAATAAGTGTATCCTTAATGCATGAGGAGATGTTCCTGTTTTCTCTCAGTGATTCCAAAAGGTCTTTCTCCCAATACCTGTCTCTCTCAATCTCTGGACTTGCTTTTCAGACAGAAATAGGTCACTGTGGAGATAATCGACGCTCTCTCAAGAACCCAGCTCCGGTCAAGTTAAATAAAGAGCTTTTAGAAAGAAGCTATCGCTGCTCCAAACATTTACTGTCACCACATTAAACCTGTGGTCTGTCCCTTTCTCACAGAAGATAATTAGGTATCCAGTCAAAACACAGCCTTGATATTAACAATGCTGGATTTTAAGTGTATCAGTAATATAGTATATGTGGTTTCAGCTCTTTCTTTGTGTTGTTACAACAGGAGCTCAGTTGAAAAAGCTGCATCAGTTGTGCAGTTCTGCTCAATGCATTTCCAAGCATCGTATTTCATTAATGAGCCAATCTGCACAATATCTGTAGGATGACCTAGATACATACGTTTGATGGCAGCTTCACATACACAACTATCCTCTTTGTTCCTTTGCAAGTTTACATCAATGTGCACAAATTCACAGGAGGACTGATATATCAGGATCAAATATGTTGCTGTTAATTTTAGAGACAATATAAGAAGATAAAAAATAACTTTTTAATCTAAAAGTTATGGAGCAGCTTAACATAGCCTTTTATAACTTCAGATATAAAGACAGATATAAAGATGTATCATAATAGTGGTAACCCCATATTTACTGTACATGTTTCCTTAATTATGCCAGCTTACAAGCAACTTAGAACCTCTCAAAATTATATTTTGACCCTTCTCTATTGACATGCTGATGTGCATGTCATGCAGGCAGCCTCAAGGCAGACTTGCATGGACAAGCAATACAGATATGAGTTAGACACACGTATTCCTGTTGCTCACCTTTCAGACAGCATAGACAGATGAACATAAACTCACACTGACAGCCAGTGACCTCACCTCCAGGTAGTTCAGCAGGGCCACAGCTTGTCCTCTCTGGGTCTATGTCAGCCACCCACAGGGTGCGGATGCAGCCCTTCCATAGGCCATAATGGGCCATCTGGCAGGTCTGGTTGCCACTGAAATTCTTTGGTTGTGCCAGTTCCACCCAAAATTCTGTCCCCATGCCCAACACTGTTAGGGTCACACCAACAATAGATATGAAGAAAGCCAACTTGATCTTTCCCTCCTGGCTGTCACTCATCTTGTTGGTCCGTCTTTGTCCTCTAAAACCTTTCATTCCACCTAAACCCCCACCCTGCCCAGTACCGGCCATTCCCACACGACCATCCTCTTCCTGCTGCACAAAAAAGTTGGACCACATACTGCCAAGAACCAAGGAAGGCCAATCAATAGGACAGACACCCTGGGCAAAGGTTAAAAGCGCAAAATGAAAAGATGATGCAAAAGGAAAAAAAAAAGGGAGTAGGAAGGGAAATTACACCACTATTTAAAAAATGGGGAGACACAGCTGTGCTGTGCTGGATGAGTGGATGAGTCAAAGGATTCAGTAAAAATAAGTGGGCTGGACGCCGAAATTAGACAAAAAGAGCTATGAATAGATCTGCAGTGATGTAGGGGGCGGATGTAGTAAGGTAATAATACGATGGGATGAGGCGGAGGTAAGGATCAGGAGAACCAGTCTGTTTTCTGTCCAATCCTATGAAACAGGGAGATGAAACAGAAAGATGAAAGAGCAGCCAGCATATGCTTCACCAAAGCAAAATCCTTTCATCATCATGGTAATATTTCATTTGCAACAGCTTTATCAGCGTCCACACATTTACCCCCCTAAAACTATACGACTTGCTCTCAGCCAACACTAGATAAGCCATATGGCATTTCCCTAAGAGGCAGATTCTGCTTCAGATGAAGAAACAAGTGGCCAGAATGAGCGAGAAGAGTCTGGTTTAGGGTCAAGGTGAGGGATAATACCGCCATACCAGACCGGATCACCCATGTTTTGTTTTCCCAGAGGAGTTTACAACAGAACTTCTCTCTGAGCAGGTACACCATCTGCAGCGCAGACACAGAACCTGTTTGATCTCAGTGGATAACGGTTGCCAAAAGTACCTCCTAATCTGCATTGTTTGTTCAGTCAAGCTATCTGCATCCATTATTGCATGCTTTGTATCTACAATGAAGTTGGGCTGCAACTTATAAAGTTATTTCAATTTTTTTTCAAAATGTGAGTACAAAGATCATCTTTTACTGTTTTAGCTGTGTCAGTGACACAATGGTCTGGTCACCCTGTGCAGGGTGCATTAGAGGTGATAATCCAACCTTGAACCCTCTGACAGAGTAGAGAGATGGGAAGGGTTTTGGGAGGGAGGTGCAGTAATTAACTGTGCTGCACAGTCCAACAGGTCACAAAGGGAAGGCAGGAGGCCAGGCCAGATGCTGTACCAGGCCACACACAGTTGGTGGATCACTTAATTCAGAGCTTTGCTCTGACAGCATCAGAGGTTTAAAATAGACAACATAACATATGAACCCTCTTAAAAGAAGTCCATCATGTACAGTATTTTTCAGTATAAACCATGACAGTCTTTGACACTCAGCATCTAAATCTGACAAAGCCTAAATGATTAATCTGGTGGGAAAAAAACAACTGCACTTTTTAACTGATTTTTTTGTCGTTGTTGCTTTGTCTCTATGTATTATTTTTGTTTAATTTCTAAAGCATTGCAAAAATATTATTCTTTATTATTTTATCTTATATAAATACATTTTATGATAATTAACTATCATAACAATATACAGTATCACAAATAAAAAAAAGTCCTCTGTAAAAGATTATTTTTAAAGAATAATGCTAGAATGAAACACTGGTTTAGTTGGTTTATTTTCTTATAATTACCATTAAATAATGTAGCAAAAAGAAGTGTTTATAATGTAAAATTAAATATTAAAAGTAGCTTAAAGAGCAATGGCATAAAAAGTTATCATTCCTGTTTAATTTTAGCTCCAAGAATGCAAATAAAGGTAACTGGTAGAGGCGGAAAGGAAACAGAACCTCACGTGTTAGCTTTTTTTTTCTAATTCAATTTTTGTCATTTTATAAAAGAAAAGTGTCTCGTGGTACAGAAGTGTACAAGTGGTATCTTATCACATTATGATAAGAGTTTTATTGTAAAATGTTGAATGTTTCACAGTATATCAACAGATATTGTTAAAACGTATCATGTTTTAATATGATACGTTTCAGAGGCAGATATTGTTGCAGATGTTGTTGTGGCCTAAACATATTGGAACAAAATCCAGTTTCATGGAAATGAATGTTGTCGAGCACAAACATTTTAGCTGTTTTGGTCATGGATTAATTGTTCTACTCTGATTTATCATTAGAAATATTCTGATGACTCTACAGTTCAGAGTACAGAGAACTGATCAGTCAGTTTGTTAAATGGTGCAGTAACAATCATCTCATCTCGAATACCAACAAAACAAAAGAGATGATTGTTGACTTCAGGAAGAACAAGAATACACATGGGACTGTTTCCATCCTG
>JBAMHV010000006.1:10924131-10943666 GCA_037177535.1 Pseudomugil gertrudae | reverse complement strand
ATCAACAAACTGATCAAGAAAGCTGGTTCTGTGCTTGGAGAAACTCTGGAGCTGCTGGAGCTGATGGTCCAAAAAAAGAGTACTGCACAGGCTGATGAAGATGATGGAGGATGCTTCACACCCTCTTCACTTCACAATGATAAAACAACAGAGTGTGTTCAGTGAGAGGCTGGTTCAGGTCCGATGTAGGACTGAGAGATACAGACAATCCTTCCTTCGCGTAGCCATCAGCATTAAGAACAATACACTTCAATAATTATTTTTGTATTTGAAAAAAAAACTACTACTATCTGAATTTTCCTCTGGGATCAATAAAGTATTTTTCATTTCATTTCATTTCATGTGTGTGTTGCTTTTGACTAACATGTCCCAGTTGTTATGCCTAAGGCCTTGTTCTCTTCTGCTAACTAAAATGAAAATGATATTGGTTACACAGTCTACTGAGATTGTGAGAATTCAGTTACTGACGTGAAGATATTGTCACATCTGGTTTATCACAGCTTCTCCAATGAAGTACAATTTAATATCATTTAGTAAATTAGACATTTCTCTGAGCTACTGCAGCTTCCTCATTCAAAGACAAATGCGGTTTAACAATCACATCAAACTTAATACGTTTGTTAAGTAAGTAAGTAATATTTTTTACAATAAAGCTTAAACGTGTGTTAACAGCTCTACGCTTCCATAGCATGGTCTGTTCCAGCTGTTTAAATATGTAAAAACTTTGCTTGACATGACTTGAAATGTGGCATGGTCTTTCAAACAGAGGTGGCTGTAACACAGGTCAGATATGTATCCGGTTTAGGATCACATCTGCAAGCGTGTTGGGTCGGATTAGAAAAAATCTGCTCTGCTTCCATCAGACTGATCTGATCTCACAGATCCGCAGCGTGAACAGAGTTAGAAATGATTAAAATCCTTATTTCTTTGTTAATCTTCTAAAACACTCCCAGATTGCTGTAATGTTGATGAAGCCATACAGCCATGAACACGCCTTTATCATAACTTTTTATTTTTTCATAAGCATTTTTTTTACATTTATCTTTATTTTTTTTAATGTTTTTCCATATACAAAATATCTTCTTTGTACTATTACTAATTAGGGTTTAAATTATTTGCTTCATTCCATTAAGAGCTAATAAAAAGTAGATGCAAGCATGTGATGAACCAAAGGTCAAAAATAGCAACCCCACATTAGTGTACACACACACACACACACACAACACCGACTGCAATAAAGAACATCAAGAATCCAGCTGCTGACAGCCAAATTATTAGTCATTGAATTACAAACCTCGATCACATTACATTCACATAAAGTTCCTGGGGATGAAGGGATAAGAAAAATCCCGAGTGAATAACACTTTCTTTGTAATAAACAACTTCTAAGCAGTATGTCTGTTTATTTGACTTATAATGCAATAAAAATTAATGGTGCATTAACCCTAAAATCTACTGGAAGCTGAGCAGAGTAGAGGCTTGTGCACGAGTGCATTTTATGTTGGGAAAAATCGAGAATTCTCTCCACCTTTTTAAGCAACGACAGCCACCGCCACCTGTGTGACAGGTGGGCATAAGGGAGTGACAGCAGACCAGTGCACCTGAGTGAAAATAAGAATAAGTCTGACCTGTTCAGTGCGTGTTGTTCAGCTCAGGAGGAAGAGACACTTGAAACTTAATAGAGGGGCAGAGTGGTGATGGGAGAGTTAGTGGGAGGAGAAAGGGCGGGAGTGAGGGACATAAGAGTTATGGAAAATGAATGTAAAGGGTCTGGGGTTGTTGGTTAGAAAAGGAGGGGGGGGGGGTTGCAGGCTGGTTGGTTAACACTGTTGATGATTAAATGTGAGTGTGTCGCTGCTGTTTGGCCCCCAGACTTTGGTTGCAACTCCACAGCACCCTGCTTATACTCCACACATGTTTGATTTTTTAAATCAGTGAGAAAAGCTGCTGCAGGGTGGTCTGCTGCTACGATGACAGTCCTGCCAGCACGGCTAAGAACATGTCTGTGACAGCCTTGCTGTTTGTGTGTGGATCTATTTTAGACAGCCACCTGTTAATGACATTAAGTAAGGGGGGAAGGAGGAGTCTGTGTTTATATGAGAGGGTCCAGGCTAGCCCTTTAGAGCAACACAGTACACTGCGAGGAAACATCTGATTTGGAAAGAGTAAGAAAAACAAGAGTTAAAAAAATCCTGTTTGATGCACAAATGGATTCCTGGCTAAACTGAAGCAGTTCGGAGAAGACAATGGGAGTGAGTGCCTTTACTCCTCACTGAGCAAGTCCACGGAGACACAATCTGGACTTGTTGAAATCTGCTTTGCTGTTTCACAGGTTAGGTTACATACATTGCATCATGAGAGACGCCAGCCCCAGTGGTCAGCAATAGTAAGAGACTAGGGATGGAGTGGGTTGTGTTGAGGACACAAACATGAAAAAGGACACAATCAGTGAAAAGGGACAAAGCGGGATGTAGGCTGTGAGGAAAATAAACACCTGCAATGTTCAAACAACTAAACTTTGTTCCTTTTTTTCCTCCACTGATGAGGCCACTGGAAGCCCAACGACTGACAGCTGTGATTAACTGGGTGATGTGGAGGAGAGCAATTCATTATTGCACATATGTCTGTCTATTCTTTTGAATGATTTTGCCTCTAATTGCAGATTTTCTCAGCTCCTCCATCATATGAGATAGATAGAAAGTGTCCACAGTTGGTCAGAAGGCCATCAATAATCCACAGTATGCTGATGTGAACAATCTTGTCTCCACATCACTCTCGTACCCTGTCAGCAGCACTGAATTATGCTTAAACACTCAGAACTGCTCACATGTGTTCTCGTGTTTTCAGCCATACGCACACTGGCCACACTTGAGCACATTACAGAACAGCTGCATCCTTTTCTTACTTTGTTGTTGCTGAACAACCCAGAATACTCATCTAAATGCATCATGTATTCTTATAGTTATTTCTTTGTTATTAGTTTTTTTGTTTACAACAAATGACAGAATGCTTAAGATAAATCTTTTTTAAATGTACTAAATAAAACTGCCTTAAACCTCCTGTGTTGCTCAGGTGTTACCATGGTTACCTGTTTGTGTGGATGGTGACCATGCTCTAATTTCCTACATGAGTGAACAGTCTGTGGACTGAAACTTGTCTCCATCCAGCCTGATTATCAGCAAATGTTTAGAAGTTCCTCAGAAACACATTTTGTCCATGAAACAATTCGGCATCAATATGATGTCAATGTGAAACTGATAGCCACTCATTTTATTGGGACCAACACAATGAAAATACTGAACAAAACACTTTAATTTCACATTCAAATCCAAATTTTTGCCATTCATGTGAATATCGCATTCAATTATTATCAAAGGAATAAATAAATGACCTAAAGATGCTCATGTAGGCTATATTGATGCTGAGCCATATGACGTTATGCATTGGGGTAAACTGGAGTGTGTTATCTCGTGTGACATCTGTGCATAAATAACCCTTTGAACTAGAATAAATATGAAAACTAATTTTCAGTAAACATTCCCAAATGTTCAGACCACTGCCTTCTCATTTTACTTATTGGTTTATTTTTAGAGACACCAGTGTAGTTTTAACACAAAGGATTGAACTTGCTTCTCTTTTCATCTCATTGTTCACTGTAATGTATCAGAGTCTTCGTTCGTGCTAATTATTGGTTTAATTGCTGAAAAAGGCATGGCAAGGTGAGGCAAGTTTATCTGTATAGCACACCTTTCATGTACAGGACAACTCAAAGTGCAAAAGACTGATTGTCTCTTATGATATTGATTGTTCTGTTTTAAACATCTGTAAGCAATGTGAGTGGATGAGGCAGTAGGCACAAAGACCTTGAAACTAAGATGATTTGCTGTGAATCAACCCCCCCCCCCCCCCACACACACACACACATCAAAATGTCATGTCTTCTGTAACTAAAGAACAGCATTAAGATGACATCTGCTTGTCCCTTTATTTTAGATTTATTTATTATTAAGTCCAATAAATTAGACAATTACATTGTTTAACTCCCTGTGTGTTAAAAGAGGACATGTGCAGGGCTACTGCATCCATCCTGCTCCAGCATTGCACTATCACTGCTGCAGTGTTCTATCTTACCGAATGAAGATCAATGGGGAGGCTCTGCCCAGCATGTCAATGACCATCAGCAGTCTTCCATTCACCACTAGAGGGAGATGACGTATTTGAAATCCTCACTGCAGCATCAGGGTCAGGAGAACTGCTAAAATCCCAGTACTCATAATGGGTAGCTAGTTTTCTACTCCTTAAGAGAGGCAGGGTCGGTTTTACATATTAGCTCTGGTGTATATGGATTCAGTCACATGAAAGAATTTACGATGCAGCCTATCTCTGTCCTCAGGGAACAGCAGAGTGTTGCATCACAGGCTCTGCTGCTGGGTTTAGTGCAGTGGAGTGCAGCAATGCAGATGGAGAGGGGTGGTATAGAAATGACACAGGCCATTATTGCATGTCAGAGCATTGTTGCTGTATTAACTGCTTCACATTAGCTTCCTGTTGACTAGGTCAATGGTGCTTTTATGCTTTCACTGCTGCTGACCGGGTTTTTAAAATCAAGGGGGAAGGATCTGCCAAAGATAGCAAATAAGAGATTTCATTTGCAAAGGGTGAAACCCTTGGGATTTTGCATCTATAAAGGAGGAATGTTTTAAAGTGTAGGCCTATTCATTTGGTAGTTGTTGCTCTGAACTGAAAGCATGATTCCAGTTCAAAGGCCCTTTTGGAAGATTTCTAATGAAATGGACTGGAATTAATTGAGAAGCAGCCATAATAACAGCTGTTTTCCTTCTCTAAAGAAGCTTCAGCGTTTCCATGATCATCTCCTATAACAAAATTAATTGAAGAACCTCTCATGAAATGAAAGAAAATCAATAATTCATTCATCTATTCATTATTGTACAATTTATTCCAATGAAGGGTTAAGGGTAGCTGGAGGCTATATCCCAGCAATCATTGGACGAGAGGAAGAGTACATACTGGACAGGTCACCAGTCCATCACAGGGCCAACACAGACAAACAACCAGGTGAACAACTAGTCTCACACACACACACACACATACACAGAATTAGAAAGAACAGGCATGTCTTTGGACAGTGGAAGGAAGATGGAGAGTACCCACGATAACACGAAGAGAACATGCAACCTCCGCACAGTAAGGCCACTGTCCAAGCAGAGGCTCGAACCAGCGACATTCCCGCTGTGAGGTTGTGGTGAAAGACAATTCCACCCCAAAATTCCTTTCAAAGCAGCTTAGTGATGCTCATCAGGTTATCCTTAAAGCGATTTGTGTAGATAATTATGAGGACAGAAGTGATTGCATGCCACTTGTGACATTGTTTTACATTCATGCACATCTTTTCTTTTCTGTTAATGCAAAGCTTTCTATCACCACCTTATTCTAATTTAATAAATGTAATGCAGTCTCCCAGGAGTCTCTGAGTTCCAATAGCTCTGGGTTAGCAGTGTATGAGGATGTGATGCAAAACAAAAGCTGAATCCTTTAATGTAATGCAGGGATACTGTATCTGTGTTCAGCCAAATGAAGGAGCTTTGATGGTGCTTTATAGTACAAATGGATAGTATCTATTCAACGTATCACAGATACATCCATGAAACCTGTCAATTTCAATTATCTGCAGTAAAGGTTGTATAATGCATGATCTTCCGTCATACAACCTTTACTGCAAATTATTGAAAGCAATCAAACACCATCAATAGCTAATCAGCATTTATCTTGGGAACATTTTTGTGAAATGCTAAAATAAAACTTTCATTGCTATAGGACTTCATAACAATGTTATATTCATAACAATTTTCCACTGTGCCAATTTTCTAAACTTAACCCTTTAGTTCATTTAGTAAAAAAATAAAGGCATAAATGCAGACAAATTTTAAGTCTTAAATACAAACTGGATCATAATACATATGGCTTGTTATGTAAGCACTAATGGGCTCTACAGTGACGGTGAAATAGCTCCATCATTTGGGCATTAATATTAACTACAGGGTTTGATACATTAAAGCACAAGCTTCTAGTACTCCCTTTCCATAATTAACTTTGCTAGTGTGGCGAGTGGATGTGGGTGGTGTATAGAGGAAGCACACAGGAAAAAACCATCTTGTAAATTCAGTTTTTAATCAACATCGGAAAACAAATTGGACAAATGAAAGACTGCGTCTGCTTTTCTGAACTAAATGTGGCTTTTAGGTTTAAATCAATTAAATCACATCGTTTTCAAGAGAAAAAAAAATGTAATGAGCAGATTTTCAGAAAATATCTCAAAAATCTTATTACCGAAACTCTCTCCAGCACTGTCTAGATTGCTTCAACCCCAAGAATCAAATGAAAGCAGTCTCAAGCCTGTACAGTGTGAACGTGTGGTCCTCAGAGAATAAAGGATTGGGGAGATGACAGTTGCAGATTTTGTCGTCACATAAAGGACAGTTTGTAACATCTTGACAAAAAGTAACACCTCAGATGCAGAGAAAACCCCTCAGCAGTAACAGAAGCATGAAGCTGTGAAATTCAAATCAGGTTAATTTGTCTCTACAGAGTCTAATTTAATCTTTTTGTTTTAAACAAGTTTTCTGTAAGTTGGGAACAGATTGAGTTGCTTTAGTTAGATGCTGCAGTACAACATGAGCCGTGAGTATTAGTCACATGTTTATTTGGTCTTGTCAAAGAGGTGAGATGTTGCACAAAAAAGACAGGATCCAACACATCTTACAGCCCAGATCGACTGGAGAACAGGCAAAAATTAGAGCTGGCTGAAGTACAACATAGTGACACGTACTAACACACACACATTGAAAGAGGGGCAAGCCAAAATCCTTTCCAGAGCGAATTGACATGTTGTAACATTAAGGCTTGTTGGTAAGGAAGAGACACCCTCATTGATTAAGGATTTACTTTCCTCTAATCTTTATGTCCTGTTGTACTGAATTAGGGCTGAACTGTTGAGACCATTTAAAAAAAAACACATATTTAAAGGGCTACTAACAAAACCATGGACAAAAGTTACAGAAAAAAAGAATAATAATTGACAATGCTTCTGCAGTTCATGTTATTTTGCAGCTTGAATACAAGGTGATATCAGTGAAGCAACACACAGTATCAGAACAATTACAGCTGACATTTAGAATCCAATCAGACAACTGTGCTATTGGGGGGTGGGCAGCAGTCCCGGAAAAATGAAGGATTATGAGAATATGATCAAGTCAGAAAAAATGAAGATGAAACTGAGGTGGATGTTACAGCTACTGTGTATCTACATTAGATCAAAGTAAAATGCCCTTCATCTTCTGCCTCATCTCCCCCACACACACTACCGTTTTTACCCCGTCAATGATAATCATCCAGTAAGTTCCCACTGCAGCTCCTTTCTAAAGTTCTTAAAACAGGCTACCTCCACTTAAATACAAACCTTAAAGTGACACCCACCCCCCTCCCACCCCAAAATGACATCCCTGTTTCTCAAAGTATAAAAAAAACTGTAGCCCCCCACCCTGCCCGCATTACACACATTTTTCAAAAATCTTCCCTTCCCACTCGCTACACAACTAGTACCCAAACCAACACCCCTGGTATGTATTTTAATATAAACCCCACCTATTCGCCTCTTTTTGTCAAATCACAAATCTCCATTTTAACTGCTGGACATTTCACGTAGATCTCAAATAATAAAGTGGATATTACCAAAGGAATTTGTCAAATGATTAATATTCTGAGAGCTACCTGAATGTTTTTCCACCAAATTAAACCAGGGGCTGATTTGGAAACAGGCAGTACACAATACACCCCTTCCCACCCTCCCTTCCCTCTCTTTTTAACCCCACCCTTTCTACCAGAAGTCCCGGCGGTGATAAGCATCTGGATCGCAGTATTTGGTCACCACCACCCTGTTGGCAAACTTCCGTCCTGTCAGCCCCTGCATGGCCTTCTGGGCATCAAAAACAGACGTGAACTCCACAAAGATCTGTTAAAGATCAAAAAATGGTTACTCGTGTACTGCAGCACTGTTCATAGCATCAACTGCGCATCAAGACAAATCCAAAACAGTAAACCGCTTACCTTGCCAGTTCCAGGAATTTCCAGGCCATCCACTGGGCGAGGTATCTCAATGCTCTTCACCTGGCCATACTTGCTGCACTCATCTCTGACATCTTCCACTATCTCTTCATATTCTTCGTCATCCAGGAGCTCTTCGGGTGCCACCATGTTCATCAGACACAACACCTCAGTTGGCAGACCACCCATCTGAGTAACAGAGCTGTTCAGACCTGGTACCTGCAGTGTCACTGGAGTCTGGTTTATACTTGTCTGTAACAAGAGGCATAGAGGTTACTAAAGGGCACATGGCTTATTTGAGATCCTAACATGCTTTTTTTTATGATACAAGTATTACATTCACAATATGCATAGTGCAGACGTCATCACTAGAAACAATGCGTTACATATGGCCAGAAAAACTTCTGAGGTGTTAAAAAGTCTTAAATCTAGATGATTAGCTCTTACTAAAAGCAGCAACCCTCTTGATAAGGTGTGACAATCATTATCCAAGTACTATTTATTTTAAATTACTGTTGTAGTTTAAAGCACCGTGTGTGAATACTGTTAACCATCTGATCATGTGCAACTTCATGATTCCCAGTTTAAACGTCTCTGTACCCAGCATAACTTGTTTTTAACATTGTTTTTTACTAACATTTACTAATAAAATATTTAGCGCCCGTTAAGGTCTAGTGTAAACAGCAGTAAGTTGATATCTATCTTTATGTTATAGTGGCGGGGGTTGTTTGTAGACAATTGTGTCAACATGTTTATTCATCGTAATCACAGAAATTGTCTGGTGT
Organism: Pseudomugil gertrudae; assembly: GCA_037177535.1. Classification (NCBI taxonomy): domain Eukaryota; kingdom Metazoa; phylum Chordata; class Actinopteri; order Atheriniformes; family Pseudomugilidae; genus Pseudomugil; species Pseudomugil gertrudae. The sequence continues at coordinate 10,934,760 of JBAMHV010000006.1, read as the reverse complement.
TCTGACAGTAAACTACTGAAGAATTTTCCTTCATTTAGGACACTTCTTAAAACTGTGTGATAGCAAATGAGTATTCAAGTAAAACATTAAGACTTCACAGAATTAAATTAAGACATTAAATGGAAAAGTGGGCATTTTAATATATTTTTCAGGTCTTAAATCCAAAGTTCTACATTTGGGACGATTTTAGACTTGAGGACCTTGCAAGGTAATATTTACGTTGGCAAACTAAGCAAACAGTCTTCTTACAAATGACTTAAGTCAACCCTGATGAGCAGTTAATGCTACAATTGTCTCTTAATGAACTACAAATATGTTGCCATAATCTAGTTCAGTCAGGCTTCCAATATTCATTTAACACTATATGAATAACAAACTATTCCTTTACAATCACATACTACTACTACTACATACTCCTATATACATCCATCATTTAAATGGGAAAATAAAAACAGCTGAGAAGCAGCAGATACACTGCAGACATAAATTGCCGTTGGTCACTACAGTGCATCCAGCTTCCCACCATCCTACTGTCATCTGTCCAGCTGTTGGACTCTTACCAGAGTGGCATTCTTGGATCCCACACTGGCTCTCTGCACCAGGAGCTTTTTGTCTCCGAGCTGCATGCCGTTCAGTCCAGCAATAGCCTAAAGAATAAGAAAAACAGACAAAAAAAAAAAACAAAAACATCTGGGTTTTGATTTGCATTTCTTAAAACTTCTACCATTAGTGTACATTTTTCTCTGATGGGATCTTTTACCTGATCATTTAAATTGACGTCAACATATTCACAAAAAGCATATCCTTTAGATAAGCCTGTGGCACTGTCTTTCACCAGGTTAAAAGCCTTCAGAGGGCCAAATGACGTCAACAACTCCTTTACCTAAAAGAGACAAAGAGCAAACAATTAGTCAGAGTTTAGTTACTTTTAAAACATTTTGCAGATTTAAAGACATATCCATAATTGTTTCAACAAAGTTTTCACTTTCTTCTGATGACACGGCGAGCTTAACAAGAACAAGCTGTTTTATCTTCATGTTCTGTGTGTTTTAAAATGATTTTTAACTAAATAAATTTACTTTTTTATAAAATGGGGTTTGATTTAACAGAAAATGTGATCTCAGCGGTACCGGAGTTGTAGCCCAGTCCAGAGGCAGAAACACTGACCTGGTCATCATTTAAGTAGTTGGGCAAACCACCAATGAAGAGCTTGTGAGCAGAGTCTGGCACCACTGTTGACACCACACCTACACAACACACAAAGATAAAAGTAGGACACATCAAAAAAGGCTCACAGACCAAGCTCAGATACTTTTGTGATTACTTCTGAATTGTGCCACAAGTACTTAGGGGTAAAAACCATTATATGGCTGTGTACCAGGCACATAGACACTGGGGTTCTCGCTCATGCCAGGCAGTGGTTGATAATCGTGTGGACGACGAATTTTAAGACTCTGGCCTTGAAAGATGATGCCATCAAAGGCCATTGCCTGTGTCGTTTCATCCACTGAACGGAACTGTACAGATACAATAGTTAGAGATGGTTAAATATAAAATTCATTCAAAACACAAATCCCTGAATACATATAAATATCACAAATGATGATCAGAGATGATCATCTAACCTCAAGGAAGGCAAAATTCTTATCCTGGTTGATCTGAACTGCAAGAACAGGATTCCCAGGTGCCTGAGTAAGACCACCCAAACGCATCTGAGCATTAAAGAAGTCCATCATTGACTCCTACATGGCAGAGGAGGAGAGGAATAAACAAAGATTATTTTCAAATGTTCACAAAATACTCTTAACAGAACCAGAGATTTACTGACAAATGTTCAGCAACAGACCTCTGTTATACCAAAGGGGATGTTGCCCACATAGAGCCGACGGGCCTGCCGGGTCATCTGACTGCCCACTACTGGTACCGGGGTGGGAGTAACAGCCAGGCCATCTGGAGTCATGGTTGGTAAGAGGGCTGTAGCTGGGATCTGGCCTGCCGCTGGACAGCAAAGATACAAAAAACAAGTGTATGAACATAAATAATTTTTTCTATCCCACTGCACCATCATGTGGCATATTACAGACATTAGGCATGTCACAAATATATACATAAAATGCATTACTGAAACTACTACACTTATCATAAATGGTTGAAGTAATAAATGAGTTACCTTGCATGGCTTTGTACTGCATGGGAGTAATGTGTTCAAACCCAGGTGGAGGGACATCCCAGTACTTCTTCACCTTCTTCTTCTTTTCACGGTGGGGAGACCGGCTGCTTGAAAAATGGAAGCAAAGATAAATAAATCCAAGAATCAGTATGCTGCGGACAGCTTACATGAACTCAGCCGTGTTTTGAGAAATATACAAGCTGCATCCATGAAAACATTGTGCAACTGATGGAAAGAGAAAATGTTTGCAGTGTTGAACAAGTCAGCTTTGTGTTACTTTGCTGTATTACCTTCCAGCTTTGTCCTGGGGGTAGCTGGTTGGTGAGCTGAAATGACATTGGAAGGGATTTCACATTTCTCTCAACTAAAATCACATGAACCAACATTTCCACTGCAAAAACGGGAGCCTAATTTAAGACACGCTCACCTCTACAAATTTGAGCAAATTTTCAATTTCAGAGCAGAGCTTGATGATAAAGTGCATGATTTTACAGAATAATACTGCACATCTTCACAGAGATTTACAGCCATAATCTAATTGTGAGCCAATGTGAGGATAGAAGGAACAATGCACAAAAGCTCTAGGACATCCTGGAGAGCATGATCAGTTTGCATACTCTTCTGAAGCCTCTTTTTGTAATGTGCAGTGACAGTTTTGTTTAGCTTTAGTTAATTAGTTTTTCTTGAAAGCAGAACACTTCCCACTATCTGCCTGTGTGTTTTACATAGATAGAAAGAGCTCATAGGGTCAGTGGCCGTAAGTAAGGAGGGGTAGCTTGGCTGTGTTATTTATTTTGCAATGAGCTGTAAAATATGATGAATTAGGTTGAAAAGTTGTTTCCTGTTACTGTAGCAACAATAAAGACACGAGGCAGGTAATGCTCCTACAAGCTCAAGTTTGGGAAGAAGAGGGCTTTTCTTAGCTAATGCTGCTCTGTTGTTTTAGTCACAATGAACACCACAAGCAATAACTGTTTACAGAGTACAAAAAAAAGTTAAAAGCAGGTCAAGGTGTACCAAACAAGTGATGCAAAGAGATGACTGGGAAAGTGGCAACGAGTTAAAGAACTTAGCAAACTTAGCTCAGAAAAACCCTTAAATTGTGAGAAACAATCAAAATGCAATCTAATTTGTGGACAGCATGTGCATACACTTCATACTCTGCTGTAACACTGAATTTTTCAGTAATAGTTACATTACAGCATTTGTTGACTTCTGATCATGCATTGGGAGTAGAGATGATATCCTCACTAACAAAGCTGCTAGAGAAGCTCAGGGTAAAAACAATTACTTACAAACATAACCATAATTAGCTTGTTTTTCTTGCATACCTCAGAAACCAAAAGCAACAACTGAATCCTGCCAGAATTTACTAAACTAAAAAGTAAAGTTAACAAGTCTAATGCAAAGTGGATATGACTTGAGACTAGATTCAGAGAAATCTTACAGACATTATCATCAGTATCACACAGATACGCTAAATGCAAATTAACTTTTATAAAAACTATCAATATCATTCTGTATAAGGTTCAATTGCAGACTTATATGAAACCGATACAAGCTTGGTAGTACAGGTCTTGTACTTTTGTATGGAAAAAAAAACATTTTAGCATTTTTTGTGCAGGAAAAATGGATGCACTTGTCTAAACACTAACTTTGTATGAGAGTTGACATGTGCTTTAATATGTTAAAACACATGTCTGCTCCATTAAAACAGAAATGAGGCTAGTCTAAGATTTCCTATTTTTCATATTTCACTTGACATTTGACCAGCATGGTGATTAAATGCAATATAGTTGGACCAGTATAAATGGACAGTTGATAGGATGACCGAATTTTAACAACTTGTTGGGCCAAGTTTGGTTATATTTTGTTTCTAACCTGCGTCGGTGTCTCCGCTCCTTACTGTCTCCACGGCGATCCCGGCTGCGTCTATCCCTGTCTCTGCTCCTCCTTTTCCTCTCTCTGCTACGGCTGCGGGATGAGGAACGGCGGTGATGGCGGTTCTCTTTGTCCCTTTCTGCTGCAAGAATATTGTGCTTGTAAATGTATACAAGTGTCACAAAACTCACACAAAAACAGAACACAAAACTAGCTACTCTTATCAAAATAGCTTGTCTAAAATGGAAAAATGCCACGATTTAGCACCATGGGACGCACCGTCCAACAAAGCTTATATCCCCAAAGCTTCAAAAGTAACCCGAGTAACTGAAAAATCACACAATATACTACTTTAAAAAACCAAAAATAAATAATAATAAACAAAGTTACTCTACCTTACAGGTAAAGGGTAACTGTATTTTTAAAATACAATTAAAAAATGTACCCCTTCCCAGCAAGGGGAATGTGTATGAAAAAATTCAAAGATGTGAACATTAAAAAATATGATCATTTAAGTTTGGTTTTTATTGTGAATAAAAAAGTTGAAGGAATTAAAAATTCACATAAAAAATAAGATACTCTCTTAAGTAGGAGCAACATTAATTGAGATGGCCAAAGTTGTTCTTAATGTTTATCTTAATCAGCTGGCTAAGTGTGATGCTTAAGAGTTATTTGTAAATGTAATTATTAAATGTAATATTACAAGTTACAACGCATACATGGAAATTATTTATAAATAAATTCATGAATAAAAAAGAAGCCTGCAACAAACTGCAATCTTAAAGATGAAAGGAAAAATGACAGCAAAGCTCAATGAGTTTAATAAAAATGTGAATTTGCCTGCCATCATAAACCAGGTTTAAGTGTTAATGTTGAGGCCAGTGTATCTTTAAAATGGCAACTGCATGTAAAAAATAAGTCAAACGGCCTTGACGGCTTGTGGTTTGAAGGTTTTGTTTAATGTTTGGGTTTATTTATTATTTGTCCTCTTTTTCTTTTTAAGTCAATTAAGTTGTTTTGATCAAGTTTCCATGGGCGTGGTTGATTGATCGTCCAATGAGATCTAGCAACTTGTACATGACACTATAACTGTATGCTAGAACTACTACAAATAAATGTAAAGTCTCGTAGAAAAAGTACTACTACGTTATCGACCATACCCATTTTTTCTGAAAAAAAAAGAAAACAGCCGATTATATTTTTTCTGAAACTGATTTAGTTTCCAACTACCTGATTTAAATACATTTCTAACTAGTCCTACACGGCATCTCAAAGGGTTTAGCGTCTGTGAGCTAACTGTGAACCTCAGTCTCCCAGTAAATAGACATATCCAAGGTGGGGTAAATTGGTGGCGGCATTTAAAGCAAAGACAAATACAAGCGTTTAGGAATAATGATTTCTTTACCTTGGTGGTTTTCGGATAGCTGTCTTTCGAATTCGTCGAAGTCAGACATCTCTAGGTTGAAGCTTGAAAGGCTTGCAGCGACTGCGTTGTTCAATTGGCGGAAGCTAGCTTAAGCTAGCAACAAAGTGAACAACACTTTTAAATGCAAATGATTAACAGATGTAAATTTGGCAAGTTTTTTAAATTAGTAGCCTTTTTACCAACAGATTCACTAAAAGTTAATAACTAGCATACATATCAGCCACGTAATACGCATTCACTACGTAACAGACGGAATCACTGAGAAAGAAAAACGTGTTCGCTTAGGCTAGCCTGCTAATGTTAGCTAACTAGCTTGTAGCAAAGTCCAAAGAATAGGCCCGTTGCTCCACACTACTGTGAGTACTTGATAGCTACCTAGCTAGGTTGCGAATACGAACACCGAATGAATGAGAGTTTCCTCGAAGCTAATTACAAACCCCAATGGGTCACAGGCCCACAAGGTGCAATAGTTTGATGTTATATGTCAAATGTTTACGCTTTCAGAAGTTACAAGACCCAGAAAACAATAAAGGTTTCGCTATGCCCGCTTTTTTTGCTCCGTCTCTAAGGTACCCCGTGACACCGGAAGTTGATAAACGCCGAGCTTCCGGTGAAAAAAACTGGTGGATAATAATAAGAATACAGCAGTTAAACATGATACAAGAAATATTTACTTCCATTTGGACTTTGCTGTTGTTTTTGCATGACTGAGTTGAAGTTTTAATTTTGCGGCAACAAAATTATTACGGGTTTTATTGCGGGTTTCTAAATGCTCGATATCTAAATCTTCCACACTGGATTTGAATCTTGAACAAGTTATTTCTTACAGTTTTAAAAAAGAAAGATACAAATAAAGAAAAGTTACAGAAATGGATTTACATTACAGTGCAATCTAAATATCCTTCACCTACCACCACAGATGTGCCTAAAACCTACAAGTCATACATAAATAGTACAATTTATTATATCAAAGATCACATATGCAAATGTTGGCATATTAAGTATATTTCTAATTACCAGACAATGGTTAAAGGCACAAAAAAAAACAATTGGCATAATTTGTAAGAAATCAAAGTTTTATTGCAATTTTCTTAACAGCACTGTAATAACTTACCGGTAGTAAGCTCTTTTTTTTTTTTTTTAGCAAAGGGTGCTGTTACATTTGAAAGATTGTGCTAATATAAACTAATTCAAGCAGTTTAAGGTCATTTGACTCATGCTGTGCACTTAGTGAATCCTACATGGTTTCACTCCTATTTTCCTAAAAATCACAAACTGGTTGGAGGTTTATATCTGCTGAGTAGTTGCAAAAGTTGATTCCTTTTTAGTCATAAAATCAGATATTAAAATGGGTTTAAAAGGTCCACAATTAGAAAATATGCACTTTGAAGTTGATGTTAAGGAACACATATTTCTACCGTAGCCTGGTTTTGTTTATCATTAGGAATATTAACATTTCCTTTCACTGCACCACACATTATGGTATGATACATTTTGCATCTTTGAAAATCACAACTTTAAATAAGAAAAAAAAATCACCAAGCTCTTTTGACATCCATCAGAAGTGAAGCTTTGGCTTAATAAAACAGGTCCTACGTGAGAACATATGATCTGCTTTTACTGTTGCTCTAAAAACGTTTTGTAATGTTGACAATTTTCACAAGAAAACAAAGTTTACATAATGTTACAAACAGCAAGTACAGTATGTTTGTCTAAGTGATTTTTTTACAAAATGTGTTATTGTCATAATGCATCACAAGTTTCATTATTGAAATCATAAGAGGCAATATTTACTGTAATTTAGAATGATAATGTACATAGATGGTTGATGCGTCTTTTGTTCAGACAACAGAATAATGCAAAATTATTGATTTAAATGGGCATTAAAGCAACAGGTAATATTACCAGGAAAACAAAATGTTACCAAGTACTCCTTTTCCAATTCAGGGTCGCCAGTAGCTGGAGCCTATCCCAGCAATAACTGGGCTAGAGGCGGGGTATCACAGGGTGAGACCAAGATTTGTGAGGCTTAATTTATTTCAAACTAAAAACTATTAGCTCTCATTTCCAGAAGTCTATTGTTACATTGTAATTTAGTTAGAAATAATTGTTAATGGGTCCTGTGATGGACTGGCAACCTGTCCAGGGTGTACCCCGCCTCTCGCCCGATGTCAGCTGGGATTGCCTTCAGCCCCCCCGCGACCCTGTTCAGGAATAAAGCGTTAGACAATGGATGGATGGATAATTATTAATGATTGTGTCCATCTCTTTGCAAGCGCTCCCCTCTTTAAAAACCAATGCATTAAACAGAAATACTATGGACTCTAAGGTCAAACAGAGAAAACTTTGTGCTTTCACCAAGTTGCTTCTGTTTCCAAATACAGCAGACCTAATGAATCTCCACTTTGGGAAAGATTTGTCAAAATAAACCACACACCTAAATAGTATTTAAAGTATAAGATGTAAAAGAAAAGCATTTCACTCGCAGGTTGCATGGCCATGTGTGCCTTTCTGCTAGATACAGAACAAACTGCTTTTCTTCGTGTTACACACCACAACAACTAGTCCACTGTAATGTCTACCTTCAGTGTCTGAACCTATAGGAGATTGGCAAAAGCAGGTTGTTCTTCTTCAAGGCCTGCACTCTGTTTAGCGTTTCTTCATCCAAGGCAACGTAGCAGCGTCGGGCATAGTCCAGCAACTTTTCCTTGGACGGGTCAAACTCTCCCACCTCAGCCACCTTCTCTGGAGCCACTAGAAGCAGCTCAGCAATGGGTGTGGTAGAAGCCACTGTGTTTCGGTCGACACCGTGGATTTGGAAGGCTTTAGACATATTTTTGAGACGCTGGTATGTCAGCAGAATCTTCTTGTAGCGAAACAACACTCCAGCAGCATCTTTCACTGAAGAAGAAAAGATGCACGGGAGAATGAACTCGAGCTATTTTATAAGTAATGACCTCAGCTGTCATACTAAAATTTACAGGGTGTTTTTGTGGCAGATTCTCTTTCGTGTCCTTTACCTCTTTGGCGCTCTCGTGGAGCTCGGAAGACCCGCCTCCGTTTCAACTGATGCCTGTTGTTGTGGATAGTATCTGACATTACATCTTCCCCTGATATAACTTCCTCCTCTATGAAGCCATCCTGCTCCAAGTACTCATCAGAGTTACCCAGAAGTGAAAGGGAATCTAATAAGACAAAAAAAATGAGCTATTTGAAGAACTCTAGTAAACAATAAACACATGAACAAAATACTGATGTCATTACAATTAAACAGAGTGGTGCAAAACTTTACACTATCTAATGGGTATTACCTGGACCACTATGCGCACTTATTTCATTCATGGACAATCTTGTAGCACTACTGTTGTTACTGCTGCTGCCACTAGCTGCAGTATTGCTAGCATTATGGTTATGGCCTTGCAAAAGAGACTGGGATTGTGTAGAGTTAAACAATGCATTCATAGAGGCAAGCTGGGTGGTTAATGGACTAGACACATGGTTTTTGGAAGACGCCATAGGAGGAGGAGCAGATCTCCGCTGGACAAACTGGCGTGATGGAAAATGCTGCGAGTCCGTCTTCTGTTGTTCTATGAATAAAAACAACAACTCAATAACTGGCTGTTTATAAACTGGAATACAGTCAACCATGAGCCCGCTTCACCAATATTTTCTAAAAAACAGTCCAAGTATTCACCAGCAGGACGATCTTCTTCTCTTCTCACCCTCCAGTTAAAACGTCTAGATTCATACCCTTGAGAAAAGCAAATAGGTACAGATAAGAATCTGTTTATAATCTTGAAAGACTTTCTTCACCACATCTACCAAATAAAATAACAGCCAAATTGTTGGACTCGTTATTAAATGGCACCTATCCTCACCATTACTGTACTGGCTCTGACTCGGCTCCTGCACTTGGCTCTTTGTGGAGAAGATGAAACGGTCCAACTGGCAGCGGAGGAAGTCTCTCTCCTCTTCCAAGTCCTCAATTCTTTTCTGCAGCCAAGAGTTTTTCTCCAGGGAGATCTGAAGCTGGGTCCGAAGGTTGGTAATCACCATGTACAAGTTGTTTACTGTAGAAGGGCCAGCAGTTGAAGGTGGTTCTGAGGAGAACAAGTGGAACAGTTTGGGAGAGTTTAGGTGTTGCACATAAGCAGAATGATAAAACTGCAGTGTTAAACTTTACCATCAAAATTCTGATCACTCTGGTTGAAAAATCCTTGCTGCTCAAAGCTGTTTTCTTCATACGGAATAGTAATTTCATAGGCATCCTCATTTTTTGGAGCTAAAAATGGTTAAAAAATACAAATAAAGCAGCTTTCAATAACTATGTATGTTTTGAAGGAATGGCAATTTTAAATGTATGAAAGAAATGAGAGCCATACTCTGGAGGTGAAGAGAGCCTGCTTGGTTCTTGGATGTGGAAGCTGCATCACTCCTGTTGCCGTCCTCCATCTACAAACAGACACACACGTTTATTTCAAATATATGTCGACAAATTAGGAAAACTGCAACACAAAAACGCAGGTTAAAGACTTCGTTATAAAAACTGGTAATGCATCTATTTTTTAAGGCCACATACAGTTCATGGAAAAGCTTTCAGAGTTGTTTTTCCTGCACACAAACCAGAAAACAAGAGGTACTTACATTACATGGCTGTCTTACATGCAAATGTAAACCACAAAATCGGTTGTGTTATTTAATTATGATTATAAGTTTGCAGCAGGTATTGAGATGAGAAATTAGCGCTGCACAACGTTAGCATCATGTTATGTTAGCAAAATGTAGCCAGAATAAATATTTGCAATCCCCTTCTTTCTATGTACTTAGTTGTTTAATTCCGTCATACTGACGTAAAGAGAATATTGATACTACTAATATATTCCACATATTTTGTACATACCACTGCACGTTTGTAATAACTTAATCGTGCACGTGTAATAGGATGTTATTACTCAGTCATATCCCCATTTCACGAGTTCGTCTGCTAGCTAACAAGCTAACAATAACAATTACTGCTTTTTTTCCACTCAACGTCATCTGACATCATTTCCGGTGATGTGCCATAAAGTGATCGTACTGATCAGCCCCCGCGGGAGCGCGCACAGCCTGCAGAGTCGTATTTTCTGTGTTGTCTGCGTTTACTCTCCCCGGA
>JBAMHV010000006.1:10907967-10922286 GCA_037177535.1 Pseudomugil gertrudae | reverse complement strand
CTATATAAGTTTATTACTAAACACAATACATTTGAATTGAAGCAAAACTGCTGCAATTGCTTTGTTCATTAATATGATTAAAACTGAATAAGGAAGAAAGATGTTTGGCTGGAGGTTAAAACTGCAGGACCAGTTTAACAGGTGTGCAGGTGTCAGGTTTCATTCAGTGTCCCTCTCTACCAGAAAGTGTTCAAACGCATGATATTTATGCCGAATACGCTTGACTTCAAATAATTCACCTACTTGACTCAAGGGTAAGTGCAAGTATTTTATTTGGATATTTTCAGGAACAATGGTTTCCTATGAAGACGTTTATTGTAACGTAAAAGGTATATAATGAAAAGCAGGACAGGTGTGGCATCTGTTTTGAGTAAACATGGACCAGAAGAAAAACACGTTTGGTGTCAAAAAGCTAAAGTTTTCTTAATGTAGTTTTCTAGTAGTTCTAAATATTTCCAATTTTGTTATTGTGGTTATTGTTTTGTTTTTATGGTTATGAAAAATATCTTTTAATTCTCTGCCATATTCACAAAAAAAGACTATCCTGCCAGACATCAACATGTTTTGTATGATCTTGGCTCAGTTGTCTTTTTGCTTCTAGTGTTTTTATTCGTTGCATCTTGGCTCATGGTCATTTTGTGTACCCTTTTAGCTTTATTAGATGTGGTGTGTCTAGTTTATTAATATTCTGTCACAAATAGTCTGTTTTGTATTTGTGTATGGGTTCATATTATTGTTTGTTTGTTTTCTATTGTGTTTATTTATAGTGGACTTGTACTTCATGTTTGTGGTGATTTGCTATTATTCATACCTTCTCTATATGACTTTGTGGTCATTTTGCTCATCATGATCATGATCAATCATCAAGATCATGACTCCTGTATTCAGTAGGGAGGTGGTCATGCTGACATACTGACATACTAGACTAAATACTTTATTATATTCAAACACCTCTTTTTATTTTATTGCAGCCATGGCAGTCAAGTATGATGGCTTGTCCCACTGTAAGCTGGCCCTGGCGTTTGCAGTGCTGATGGACCTGTTGGGTGTGATTTCTCTTCTGCTGGGCGTCTTTGCTCCACTAGAGATTCAGGGCCAAGACTTTGGGGATCTGCTGGTGTATTCAGGAGCTCTTTTGGTATTATTTTCCTTAGCAGGTTGGGTCATGTGGTACAGTGGCAACATCGAAGGTCTGACATCGAAGAAAGAGCTTGGTTGGACTGTGGGTCAAGCTGTGGACCGACTGGCCCGCACACTCAGCCGGAGAATACAAATCCCCAGGACTCGTAGCAACCTTACATAGGAAGTGGAACCCAAAGATACTGCAGCCTTGTGTTGCATTCTGTTACATGAAAGATTCCTTCTTGAGGCCATAGGCTATAATGCCTAAAGCAAAGAGACTTTGTCAGACTATTTTTCTTTCATTTGCAAAATAAATTTTAACAAACACATAAAAAGCTAACCATCATTTTACTTTACCAAGATTGATGTGTAGCACCCGACACCAAGAGTGCAATTTTTGAAGATGAAAATGATCTGCAGCTTCTTTGTTAAATTCCTCTGGATATCAGAAATCACTGTCATATATTCTCTGAAATGTGTTGTATAGATGTATTAAAATGCCAGTGACACTCAGGATGAAAGAAATTGCACTTAAAGAAGGCATTTTAACAACAACAACCATATTTGTGCATGTTTTATTAAGAACCAACACTCAAGCATGTTCAAGAATATGAAGTTATAACATCAATAAGTGTGCATAAACTGCACACAAATACTGCATCAGGGCACTTAAAAGAGCTTCTGTCCCTTATTTTACAGTTTATGAAATACAATGAAATTCATTCAAGACATCAAACAAAAAAATAGAAAATAAATAATTTTTAAAGACGTCTAATTAGGTTTTTCCATTTAAGAGATACTGGACATATTTCTCTGCAGACACATTTATAATGTACATGTATTTGGAGTTAGTCTTCAGATAAAGAGGAGTAGAATTTAAGTTAACACTCATGGCAGAAATTCCACAAATGCACCACAAAAAAATATCACCAGTTTAAATGCAGCATCAGAAGATCATAAAGTGTCTGATTGTCTTTTGAGTAAAGAACTAAACCTGTTTCCAGTTCACAGTCTACAACTGTGTACACGGCAGCATCAGGAGCAGCAGCGTTACCTTACATTTTATTAATGATAGATGTCACTGTTTCCTACATGTTGCTTAACAAGCAACTGAGATTTCTCTGAGAACACAAGTCAGCAAAGCTGAATTTCTCATGAGAGCAAAGATCCATCAGACAACTAAATTACTGACCAAAAGTACAGCATCAATATAAAAAAAATCAGAGGAAGGCAGACAGGAAGGCATCGTCCATCATAACAATCCCGATCAACAAAACACATTATGTAAACAAATGTGTAAAAGCAGAAATTACATATCTTTAAAGGATGCTTTTAATGCTGCCAAGTTGAGATGCTGCTTATTCCATTACATGACAACACTGATTGCTCGTTTGCTGCTGCATACGTCGGCTCCCTCTCGTCCATGGTTCGGGTATGAATGATGTCAGAGTGCAGGGCTGGGCACAGAAGGTGTGGGATTCTGCCAGATGATCATGTGACTCCTTTCTGACCGCTGGGGTGTGGCCTGGACCACCTCTGTTGAATCGTCACTTGCATCATCTCCTAAAAATGTTAGCACTTCAGTCAGGCATTTAATAAACACAGTACTTCCTTCCTTCCATCCATCCATCCATCCATATCCAATGAAAGGCCACGGACTGATTCAAGATGTAAGACAGTTTTAAATTATTTGACATTTCAGTGATATTTTCTTTAACTCACCTATTCTGAAATTGATGTAGCCTTCTCCTCCACTAAGGATAAGCTGAGCAGTAGTGATATGGCTACTACCAGGAGAGGTGATCAAACAACCTATAAGGCAGTGAATCACAGTCAAAAAAGACAAACTGAAGACTTAAGTGCAGCCAGATATCTCCATTTATTGTTATATAAGAGAAAATGCTGAACACGTTGGAGCAAAAGCTTTCAAATTCTTACCCGATGCTGCAATGATGAACCGGACAGCCTGTCTATGCCCATGGTATGACAACTGGGCTGCTGCAGTACAGCAATATGGGATGGAAACCGCCTCTGAAGCTGTGAATAGTTTTAAATGATTACCACTAGATAGAGGACATTTATAACAATGTTACATTTAGTAAATAAGACATACTTATAGACAAGGGGACGGAGTAAATAGCACCACCTCCTGTGCCCACCCACAAACGGCCAGAGATGATGGTGAGAGAGGAGATCTGCAGAGGTGTGAGTGTCAGGAAGGGCTGGCCTGGAAAAAAAAAGATTAGATCAGCAAATAAAAGTGACTAATCCCAAAGCAAAAGAAAATCAAGTATGAGCTATGTAGCAGTTTTGCTTTAAAAAGAAAGCAAAGAGTTTGAGCACCTAATGTTTTTATGATCAAAGCAGCGAAATCCACTTCCTGTAGTGGCCTGCCAGTGGACCAGTCAAACAACCTGAGAATTGGGTCGAGTCTGCAGGATGTCCAAACTCCACTTCCTCCAGCACACAGGAATCGAACCTGTTGTTCACTGCGCTCTGAGACCGAAAATATTTGCTGTGCAGCAAAATAATGATGAGTTCAAAGGCGGTACGCAAACAAAAATTATGTCTCTCCTTTGCTTCCCACCTCCACTTTCTTGCTGTCAATGTCAATCACATGAACTTTGTTCCAGTATCCCACCCACAAACGACCATCTTTTGCAAGGCAACAACGGATGGGCTGCAAAGGGTTTGATCCAAGAGGCATGATAGAGTGGGACTGCAGATTCCAGCCATCTGTAGACCCCAGCATTCATCAAACATTAGTTACATGAAACGATCAGAAGTCAATAAAATAGGTACCTATGCTATCGTAAGAAACAGAAAGTCCTCACCTGAAATGTGGGAAAAAAATGCCAATGTTCCATCAGCTAAACCAGCTATAACCTGACTGTTGCAATACCTGCGAGAGTCAGCACAAACTAGATCATTTTAGTAGCTTTTACATGGAAATGTTTGAACACAGTGCAGACAGGACTCACGTGAGTGAATGAACACCCTCTGAGAGACATAGTGACTGCAGACAGCGCCTCCTGCCAGCAGATGCCGGATGTATTAGAATACTGTGAAAGACAATGGAAGAAAAGAGACATGGGCAAACAAAGTGTATATCAGGGTCAACAAAAATCCCTGGGAAGTGAGCCGTGCACTATGTAGGAGACACTACCTTCCTTCCTGAGTTCCGATCCACACAGTTCCTGCAGAGTTACCTAACGTTACAAAACAAGAGAGGTCATGTAAAAAGGAAAATGCTGAGTAATCAGTATTTTCACAAACACACTGTGCAGTATAGAAGCACAAAATGCATTTGATAAGTGGCTGCTGAAGCCCCATGAGCCAGCACTGACCTATGGGAGGTACAGCACAGATGCAGAGGGCAGGGGCTGTGGGAGGGAGGTTGAACTGTTCCAGCACTGTGTTGGATCGTGCTGGATCAAACACCGTAATATCACTGCAGGAGGCAGGGCCAGAACAAACCCACACAGAACACTGGCAGAGAGGAGTGGATATGAAGTTTGAAAAGATGAATGACATGAAACTACTTGTGCCTAGGTGTTGTTACTCATGGCTTGATGGTCATAATTAGTGTGATGGAGGTTGTGTTTAAGCAGGATAACAGCAGACTTACAGTGGCCTCTCCCGATATCTCGGGTGTGACTGCACAAGCACAGTTTAACTGGAGAGAAGAGATTAAAGTTATTATTAACCACAAACTTAATGTGAGATCATTTGGGTTTATAGGAATACTGCAGGAATAAGACTTACCTTGGCCGTCGAGTCCTGTTGATCCAAGAGTCTGAGTCGGACTAAAACAGGCACATCTTTAGGCTCTGGAACAGGTTCCTGGGATTCCTACATTTATGACATTCACTAATATCAATATTGGTTGTGCAAACAATTAGTTGGCAAACTCTAACCAGGAACATGCAATATTACACTGCAGCAATGCAACTGTTTATTTTCTTCCATGTGTGCTTCTACCTGTGTGTTTGCCAGTGGCATGCTCCAGCCGTGTATTTGCCGCTTTCCCAGAGTCCCCCAAATGTGAGAGCGTATATCTCTGTACACTTCTCTCTTCCTGACACGTGGTGAAACAGCAGCAGGAGAAGCCGATCTAGGGAAAATGCAGCCATTGTGTAACAGCTTGACACTTGAACACACAACTTCTTAATTGATTTGAAATAAAATGAAGTAAATTAAAAGCATACAAGTACCACGGCCGGTTGGATTTTACAAATGGTTTTAGGATACAGTGATATTTCCATTTTCTGTTGCTGTTAAGTTAAATGTTCTTCGTTTTCTTCTTACTAAAGAGCATTTTTTTTAAAAAGCTTCGCTGACCACTGCAGAATAATGTTTGCAGGGAAAGAACCAGATGCTTACTCAGCCTGGGTCCGAGTGGTAGCTGGAAGTTGTGGAGATGCCAGAGTTGAATGGCTGAATGATGGAGAGGATGGCAGAAAAAATGCAGATGTAGAGGGTGGTCCTTGTGGGGCCTTAGTCAGGCCAAATAAGCGGCTGAATCTGAATATAAGGAAGATAAAACACAGAGGAAGACTGCTTAAACAGTCTGAAAAAAAAACACCTACAGTATTATTGTCATGTCCGTCACTGTACAGACTGAGAGTATGAGTCAAAAAGATTATTTCCATTATACTCACCTTATGTTACTGACACTGATTAAAATCTTTAAACACAATTCTTTAGAAATGACACGTTTATTTTGTTTTACAGGAAAATCATCCATTCGTTCCACCTTTGCTTTATGAGCAGGTTTATGAACATGGATATAAGCCTTGGCTTTCCCCAGCACATGCCAAGCTACAAATGCTCACATTCAATCTGCTCAAACACACAAGTCAAGTATGAAACAGAAAATAATTTGCATCCAGCTTGTGATCGCCCCTTCTGAAGTGTAACCTACAGGTTGTTGAAGTTATGTTACATGTGAAAGTCTGGATCATGGTTTTACAACTGCGGGCTGCAGCTGTCTGCACACACTCCTTTTTCCCTTTTATCCCTCAGCATACGTTTTCAGGCTGTTGCATTATGGGCTTGTTTTAGGAAGTCTATCTGACATGATGTATCATTGTTACAGGACAAGTTTACTGTCTGCCTTATCCCTGAACACACAAAGCCCAGGCATGGGAACAACATGTATTCTGCTGATTACAACACCTAACTTTTGATGCATTATAAGAGAGCTAACTGATAAAACCAGAAAGTTTATCATCAACTTACTTTTTCAAAACACTTGACCTTCTTTCTTCTGTATCCTTCTCCTCCTTTGTTGCTCTATAAATAACAAAAAATGTAAGCGCATCTGCTACGAGATCTGTTCTGACAATACTGCTAGAATTTCAGGGAAAAATATAAGAACAAAGAAGAAAAAAACAAACAATAAATGTGTATATTTAGAGGCAGAGGTACCTGACTGTCTGAGAATGTCTAACAGCCTCCTGCAGCTCAAACAGACGCTGCTTGTACTGGTTCCTTTCCATGACCACTCGTGCCATTTCACAGCGAGAGAAGTGGCGCACGGAGGAAGGCAAAGAGGCCTGAAGGGGGATATGGATTCAGCATTTAATTTCACAGGGTAACATAGTGACATCTTCGCTTAAAGCAGAAAGTAAATTCATTTTGAAAGGTCTTCGTTACAGAAGGCGAGTACTATTTTTATTATACAGTACATGATTCCTTACATCGGGACCCTCAGAGCAGTAGGTTTCCAGCTCTTTCTCTAATCTGCAAGATACAGTGACCATAGAGGAGAAATTATATAGAATAAATAAAACAAGTTAAAAATGTTAACTCCTATAATCCTCTGCACCTCTTAATTTCCTCTTCCTTCTCCTTCATCCGCCCCTCTAACCGGGACACTGTTTCCCGAAGAGTGGCCACTTCCAGGTTGAGAGCTGAACGGTCATCGGTAAGCTCAACTACCCGCGATAATAAAGACTTACGGGCAGCTTCAACCAATTCACTGCAAGAAAAGATTAAAAAAAAAACACTGAAATGATTAAATCAATTCAGACAAAAACAAAACAATAAAAAAAGTTTATTTAAACTAATTATACTTCTTAAATCTGTATTTATTTGACCAAACTGAAGCGAGAGTTTGGAAACCCCCACACACTCTGGGAAATCACACATCACTAATACCACACCGAGTACTGGACTTACTGGGTGACTTTCAGTTCCTCAAACTGAGCAAGAATCTCCTCATACTGGTCTGTACTACCTAAACACAAAAAAGAAACCATCAGAATCATCTGAAAACACACATATACACTATTAAATCATATTAAACAGAATCTATTTCATTGTAACATCTTGTCCAGGAAAAACAGAACTAAACGGCACATAACAGCAAAAGAAGGAAGCAAAGCTTTCTGAAACAGAGATGTCCCTATGTTCTCTCATGTACCAGCTAACCTCGTGTTAGCAAGCTTACCAGTGCTGTAGTACTTTCTGTCAACTTCAATGATCTTTTTACTAAATGCTCAGGTATTTAATAAAACAAGCAATTTGTCCCGTTAATGAATCTGTAGCTGAAACTAAAAGAGGGTTAATAAATTCGCACTGACCTCTAACACTGGCCCCTCGATCTACACTCTCTATATAATCTTGACTCAGCTCTGACAGTTCAGAAAATACAGAGTCTGTGTTGCGGAGCTCCCATTCCAGGCTATCATCTTCATCCATTTCTTCCTCTTCCTCCTGGTCCTTTTCCTGTAGATTTCCCTCTTTTCTTTCTTCCACTTTAAGCTCATCCTGTTTCTTTAGGTCATCCTCTAAGCTGGTGTCTGATTCCTCTTTTATTGGCTCTTCAGTGTTGAGTCTCACTGGGGTGCTGGAGGTAATGGTGATAAAGAAGAACAAAATGTCAACTGGTTTTGTTGATAATCACATTACTCACCAAGAGTATCAAGAGAAGCAAATTAGTTTATACTCTAAGGTTGTTACCTTGCTTTTACAGAGTCCCTAAACTGCACCAGCTCTGGGGTTGATCTTATGATGTCGTTCACAATCTGATCATCCGCAGCCTTTTCTTCTTTGGCTGTTAGTTTCTCCAAATATGAGGGAACAGAGTTTGAATGTGGTCTTTTAATAATCTGTGAAGAAATAAGCAGAAAAATATATAAAGTCTTGAACAGAATTTTGAGAAGCTGATCATGTTGGAAGCAAATATATTTACCTTTTCAGTGGATTCTGATGACACTTGGTGAGATATGAGCTCAGCATTCTTGGTACGCACATGATTCCTAAATGCAACATGCAGCATTTTAATGTTTGAGAAACATCATCCTAAGAAAGTTCTTACAAGATAGTACCTAACTTACTTATAGCAACAACCATAAACTGTTTCTACACCATAAGTTGCAGAATAAGGTGGAATAAGATACAATATGATACAATATCCTGCATGTGCAAGATAGTCTCAAACTTTCATTTTAAACAGAAATACTGCAGACACACGTCAGTCCTCTCAGAAACACCCATAGAAACTATTCCTAAATGCAAAGAGGGATTGCATATAGAATAAGAGATGTGTTGGTTAAAAGACTGCTGAGAACAACCTTAAAGGAGAATCCCTTTCAGAATCTTTCCTCTTTTCCAGAAGCTCACGATATTTCTGAGTCAACTAAAGAAAGAAATGAGACTTTAGAAACAAGGAATCAAACAGCATAATGCAGTAAAAATGTTTAAAATTCTGCTAAAAACACTTTAAGAAATGAGCCATTTCTTAGGTTATACTGAGTGTGATAAAGGGAACAAACTAAGCATAATAACATGACAGAGCAGACTAAAATAATGGTAGTGGTGGAACGGCATCACAGAACACATTAACTGCTCATGTTCAGAGATAATAATCTGGAGTTTGTATCTGGTCAAAGGGAACTTTCAATCCTTTTTCTTTTTGGGACCAAAATAATTTGTTCAACATTTATTGTACAAATAAAGAGATTTCTTTCAATTGTTTAGCACACAAAAAAAACTAGAATTTGATCCATTTTTAAGTTTGCACACATTATGTGTTGTTTAATGTTGCATGAGAACTTGTAATGTTACAAGTATTTTGTGGTCACTTAATAACCTTATGGCTGAATTCTACTGTTATATAATCACTCTTTTTAGTGGCATTTCTCTATTAGATCCATGACAGTCAGTAGAAATTAAAGTGTTATCCAAAACAGGTCTAGATTTTAGGAAGGAGCCATTCCAAAAGACAATCCTCGTCTATTCTACAACAAGCTTTGATGCGTTTTTGGGTTCACTATTCTGTTAATGAGCCATTTTGCCCACATTCAGCTTCAGTTTAGCTTAAAGTTAGCAGTTTGGGAACTAAGGCTTCCTTCTTGAGCAGTTCTCGGTGCAGTGACTGTAAGCAGCGGTAATTCCTTCAGTTCATAGCAGGCCTGTGGCTTGGTGGTGTCTGAGTTGTCCCTGAACATCCAAATCAATTTAGTCTTTGCTGCGTGTAACAATGTTGGTCTTCTTACAGACCATGACAAAGTGGAGAAAGCTTTAAATAAGCTGTGTACTCATACTCGTCCACATCAGCTTGGAACATACAGTTGTTTAGAAATGGTTTGTTGAATCTTTCCTACCTTCTTTATACACTCACTGGCCAAAAAAAAAGTCCCCCTCACAAAAAAAGACGCCACTAGTATGTTGTCTAACAACTTTTAGCTTTGATTACAGCACACATTTGCTGTTGCATTGTTTTAATAAGCTGGAATAACCTGCTCATTCATTACATTCAGGTAGTCAGCTGACCTCATTCTTTGAACACATAATGTTGCTGAACCTAGACATGACCAACTGCATAAACCCCAGACCATAACACTGCTAGTACAGTGGGCACTAGGCATCCCTTCATCTGCCTCTTTTCTTACCCTGATGCTCTCATCAATCTGAAACAGGTTACATCTGGACTTCTTGGATCACATGGCCTTTTTCCACTGCTCCAAAGTCTAATCTTTATGCTCCCTAGCAAATTGAAGCCATTTTTATTCTGATATGGTGATGGTAAGCTATATGTGTAGACAGCCACAGCTACCCTGGGGCACACTGATAGAAACATGGCAGCCATTGTGCACCAGCAGCCTTCCCTTCCACCACTGACACCAAAGAGGGACGCCTCATTCCCAGGGAAACAACATTGGACAGCCTGCTCTACCTCTTGAGACACTGCCGTCCAAATGTTCTTACTTTTGCTATCAAACATAACCCTCAGTTCTCAGTTCAGGTGGTACCGACCTCTCGCCTGCTAACTGCTGGGATAGGCTCCAGCTTCCCTACAATCCTGAATTGAATTAGGTGTTATAGAAAATGCAGGAATAGATGAATAACTGGATGGATGGATTTCAACTTAAAGTGGCAGCGGATCATGATTATTTTGGGGTTTTTTTCCAGACTATACTAATTTTTAATGTGTTGGGTAGTTTTTGACCCAATTTTAGTAGTTTCTGCAATCTCATTAGAGGTTTGCTCTGCTTGTTGCTTACCAATGATTTGACCCTTTTAAAACTAACATCTTTTACATAACCACTGGATGCTCTTTGGACATGAATGTGTGAGAATTGTAAAGCTACTCATTACATCAGCTGGGCTATACGAGCGTGAGTAAAACTTATTTTATAAGAGCACTCTGACCTTGTTGTGAGTATGTCTCAGTGTAGACAGTTCTCTACTCAGATTAACTTTCTGCTCCTCCAAGGCCACCACTGCAAGAGAAAAGCATGCATACAGCTTTGGTTGTTGGAATACATCTTTGTAACACATAACCAAGAAAACTTTACATGACAAAATATAAAGACAAGATAATTTCCAGGAGAATTTTTTTAAATAAATAACTTTTTTTAAAACTTCTAGTTAGAATAAATAATAAACACTCACACTGATCAGCTTGTTGTCTTGCTTTCTTCTCCAGATCTCTTTCTCGTCGTTCTCGCTCCTTTTCCCTCCCTCTCATAGCTCTCCTCTCCTGTTCAATTTGATCATCTAATTCCAGATATCTCTAATAAAAACATAAGGATTTAACAGCCACTGAGACATTTAAACAGAAGTTTGACACATTTTTTCTAATCATCAATGTGTTGCTTCCTACCTCTTGACTTTCTTTCCTTTGAGCTTTCTCTGCTTGGTATCGCTCCAGAATCTCCTCTCGTTCGGCTTTCTCCCTCTCTGCCTCCTCCTCCCTGTCTCTGAGCTGGGCTTTGCAGGAGGCCAGTCCTTCCAGGACCCACACAAATATGGGTACCAGAGATTCAACCACACTTTCACCATGGGTCTCAATAACAGTCTATTGCAGAATAAAGCAGCAGATTAAAAATAGGTGGGTGACTATACATGAGTTGCATTTTCATTTAAATACATGTGAATATTATTATTATTATTATTACATTATAAAATGTCCTCACCTGTAGTTCTGAATACAGTTTTCCTGCTTCTTCACTCACAATGTTAGGATCCAGCTCGACCTCCCCTGTCCCACATAGCACTCGCTCAGCGTACTCCATCACTTTAATTCACTATACTAATAATCAAAAAAGCACCCATACACAACACCAAAGTGAATAATTTAAATTCAGTAAACCAGTTACCGGTATAAACCTACACTTCCTCAACACCTAACTTGTTTAGCTAGCTCTCTAACATTTCTCCCAACACCTGCACCACCCATCCTCAAAGGCTCATGCTTTCTTGGCAGTTGACCAGTACAGCACCCTCTTAGACTGCATTCAGCAAATGGTTTCCACTCCATGAAGTTAAAACAATGTCTTAAGATGTTTTAAAGCCCATCCTGAAAAAGAAGAGAAATATAATGCAAAATTATTCATATTTTCTATACTGAATAGAGGTTTTAATTACAAAAATTACATCCAATTGCTCTATGAGATATGCAATTATGTGGTTTTCTATTATTAAAAAATGTGACTAGTATGACTAAAAAGCAAGCACAGACATGTGCAAAGGAAGGATAAAACTTGTATTAAAATGGATGTTCAAACAAGTGTAAGCACATGATGTAGCTCAGTCATGCATGTCTGGCTGGATTTTAACTTAAACCAATACCGGTTATTATTGCAGAAACACTGTTGCTCTTCTATCAGACATTTACAGTAAAACATGCTTAGATGAAAACTGGGGATAATGATGGGCCAGTCAAAAGGACAATAATAATAACTCTTAATAACTTTCAAATTAATTTAGCCTGAATTGAAAAGTAGATAAAATTGTTAAATATTTATAAGTTGATGCTGTGGCTGTTAAATAATTCTAGTGCACTTAGGATTTTACCAATCACAATTCCTTTTATTATATGTAAAGATGAGGGATGGGGGGCCATAAAGGAAGCAGAACAGGGTTCAAGCGAATAATTAGCAATAGGTTTTATATGTTGATGATTTACATTATTTAAAGAGAGAGAGTAAATAAGATCACTGAAAATGTCCGATATGAGTATTTCTCCCATAAATAATTAATGTGCCATATCTGATAGTAGTCACGTTAAGAGGTCGTTGGCAGCTACTTAACAAAGTTGTGACTTAACCAAAAAAGAAAACAAAACAAGCCGTGTCGTTTCGCTTTTCGACTGCCATTTAGCATACTCACCTTCACAGCTGACTCCTGTGGGTGTCTTTTTACAGGCTCGTGAGACAACAACAACCACAACAAAAATCATCCGTCTTTTCTTCGGGAAAGATATCAATTACAGAAAACCAGTTTAAAGAAGGGGTTGTTTAATTTTAACGTGCATAGACATGTCTGCAGTCTGTCCAATCAGAGAACAGAGATTACTGACTGTAGCCAATAGGGAGAGGGAAGAGGCGGGACATTAGAAGTTTGTTTTCAGAAGGGAAAAAAAGGTTTCCTGAAACTTGAACGATGACACGTGACTAAGAAGGTTACAGTGTGCTGTCAGGTGATCCCAGTAAAGCCTTCCCGAGTCTGATACCTGTCGAAATGTCTCACATGCCTGAGAGCTAGTGTGTTTTCCACGCCACGTTTTTAGAGCAGTGACTTAATGTTAACTTTGTATGTTCTCTAAATTATAAAGTTAATCAAGGGTAAAGTTGATTCAAAGCAAAGGAAACGACTTGATTAAATATATTTTTGAATACAAAATGTTGCACAAAAGCGCTGTTGAAAAATGTGCATAGAAATGATATAATAAAGGTTTGTCTCTGGAAGACGGTGGAAAACTCGCAGCTAATAAGAGTAAAACTGGAATAAAGTATTTGTTTCTTCCAGCAGGTGGAGGTATCAACACATTTATGTCATTCCAATTCGATAAGGGCTTTTAAAATGAACACAAAAGCAAGGAACTGTGTGTTTGGATATTTATTTATTCCTTTAAGGATGCCAATTTATCTTAAATCATTCAATGTTGAAAAGCCTGGGTGGTAACCTATACAGTCTATGGTGGTACCCCACGGTGGTCCTCACGATGGTCACATTTTCCTGTGGTGTGGTATCTCAACCAGGACTTGTTAAAGATCATCCAGCATGATTTTGTTGGTTACTCTAGTACCTACAGCACTTAACTGATCTCATAAGTGTTCAAATGGGTTTAGGTTTGGACTTGTGACAATCTCTTCACTCTCAAATTCTAGAGATAGTCTGGAGTGTTGTCTTCCTGGAACATGGAGTTAATTCCCAGATTCCTGAAAGTTATTTTTTATTTTTATTTTTTTAAATATATATATACCTCTGTCTTTTATATTCCACATGACAAGGGTCCCAGGGTCTTATGGGATAATTTTACAAAGGATTGAATATTTCTAAACAAATTAAACATTAGCTACTTACCAAAATATATTTATTGTAAAGAAGACAGATCGACTCTGTTTTTCCTCATCTCACTGAATGTTTCACAATATTTTCAACCATCTAAAATGATTAACATGCACATAATTATTTTTGTATCATCAGTCTCTTATTATATCTTTTGTCTTTTAGACTTTTAGAGTCTGCAGTGGAAGCAGCAGACTCTCCACCTTCATCCTTCTCCATCATTCATTCATTCCCAAGTTTCACTCTTCCGTCTCAAACCGACATATCTGAACTGATTCAGAAACCCAAACCCTCCACCAGCCCACTTGACCCTATTCCAACAGTCTTAGTAAAATCCTGTCTCTCTTCACTATCTCCACACATCACTGCCATAATTAACTCCTCCCTCATGAC
>JBAMHV010000006.1:10860499-10905007 GCA_037177535.1 Pseudomugil gertrudae | reverse complement strand
CTTCCTCCCACCCACAAGACATGCATGTTAGGTTATAATAGCTATGGTTAAAATGGTTTAAAAATAACATGTAAGTCACTTTGGATAAAAGCGTGTGCTAAATGACTGTATATGTATAGTAAATCAACATGCAAACAGCATAGTTTTTAACTCCATAAGATGAACAAAAAGTGTTTTCATTGCAAAACAGAACATACGATGAACAACTAAAATAAAACAATAAAAACTTAACCGTCAGTAATAAAAAAAACAAGTTGTAAAACACAATAATGATGAATAATGACAAAAATAGTGTTAAAAGTTAAAAAAAGATGTTTACTTTGGTTTCCATGTTAATAAACTTAACTTACTTCCAATCACATGGGTGGCCAATGAGATCATGACCCCCAGGACCCTCCCCTTGAATCTCTATTACCCCTGCAAGCTTTTCTGGATAGTCATAAGTCACAGTCACATGACATAAGTGTCATACACAGGGCTGTGTGGCATTGCTTTCAAAATCACATTATGTTGAAACTGCATGAAGGAAAAATCTATTTTAAGTGTTTTTTTCATGTCTGTTCATTAATATCATATCATACATCATATGTAACTCACATTATGTATGAAATTTATAATATAAGTAACTATGCCTAAAGTGTATGATAGTAAAATATTACAAGAGTTCTTGTTAAAATATAAAGAAACATAATGGAAAAATTTTAAAGTATTCAAGAAAAATACTAAACTTGTACATATACTCTCTAAAAAAAAGATATGTTAACTTTTTCTTAAAAACATAAAACAAAATAAAAAGATAAAAAAGACAGGAGCTGCACATCTGCAAAGCTTAAAGATGAATTCACAGGAGGTCTCGAGTGCTGCTGATCAAAGGCAATAAGATGCTGTGTTTACATTTGTAACATACAAAAATATTCATACATTTTTGACATTACATTATTTTAAAGGCTACCATTGAAACTCCTCTACACTGTGACCTTTTTAATCTTCGTCCCGCTCTCCACAAGAACTTGTTTACCATCCTCTCTCTCCTGTCGTGTAATCTCTTTCCTTTTCTTTGCCAGGAGACTAAATGCTCCCATGCTTGCTATCACCGAAAAACTGAGTGCCAGAATCACAAATCCAAGCTCGAGCAAGTGTGAGGTTCCCTCTCTTAACTGGTTAAATTGGTCCCACAGCCCCACTGCTATGCAGCTGAAGCTGATGAGAGTTCCCCAGAAGCTAAATGCAAGCATACAAGATGCACAAGACATTTCCACGCCCCCGGTCACCACGGTGATACCTGCAACTGAGACAACTCCACTGGGTAAGGTCACCGTCTCAGGTTTGCAATCATATGAAACAGTGGTGGAGACATCTGCTAAAGCAGAAGGATTCAGAGTTTCCATCTGGGTTGCCATGGTTGCTTCAATATCCTCTTTACTCCTATAAAAAGACACATGACACAGTCACGTTAATATATATATATCAATAAAATTATTTTATTTCACACACTATCTGGAAGTTTGTGTTTTTATTGTAATAGAAACATATAATTTATCATGTCTTGGATTTGTATGTTAAATCTGCTAAGTGTTATTGTTTCATACTTGTGGTGTTGTATGAAAAAATTACTTCTTGGGGCGTAATATCATGATAAATATGTCAGATACATGATTTTTTTTATACAGCACAATTAACCATGAAGTGGGAATTATTTAAATTCAAATACACATGTTTTTGAGATGCTCAATGGCTGAAAAGAGCTGAAAAGAGCTGAAACGAGTTCAAAACAAACTATTTTATCAACTTCCAATGTGAACACAAATATATTTTTCAGGATTTATTCTTTTTAATTCTTTTTATTCTTTTACATTTATTCTTTCATGCAGTATTTGTGGCCATAAGTTTTATGTTTGAATTAGTTGGACAGAACTTAATATGAAAGAGACTTGCTAACTATATACAGTAACTCACATAAATGTCATTGTTGCAAGTCAAATTTCACACAAGAAGTGCAGTGGTACTCACCTCTGAGTTAATTTTCAGGCTCAGATCTCAGTTGAAACATCAAAATCCCGTGAATTCAGCAATGCATATTTTTCAAGTCTTAATGTCATTTGGCAAAACTGGCTGAAGTTGCTGCTGACCTCCTCTTGAGGAGAAATGGGAGCAGACGCCCAAGTCCTCACATATATTGCCTGATTGAGGTCTCACAAAATGGTGTATGCAATCACCCAGATTGCTGCCGTAGTTTGTTTGTTCCTCTCTTTCCTTGTGTTTAGTAGGAAGCTCTCGTCTGTCATTATGTGTCATTATGACCCATTAGCAGATTTTCATCTGAAAACAACTCCCTTCCTCTTTCCCTCTTGCTTTTACTCTTAAAACGTGAGCTGTCCCCTAAAAGCCATTGTTTTGGATTGAGAACTGTTGTGCCCTTTCTGAAAGCATTATCCTGCATTCCCTCATATTACATCACTGCCAGTGAGATGAAAAGTATTTCCTCACAACTCTCACATTTTGAAACTTTGACTTGTTGTACTGATCTCCTTCACAGCCACTTTGACCAGAGGAAACACTCCTGGGAGACAGTTTTCAGCCTGATTCCCACACCAGGTACCATTAAAAACACACTGCACACAATAAATAACAAATGATCAGGACACCTGTAGTGATAAACTATTGTAGCAGATCTATAACGTATCAGTCCTGCCATTTTACAGGCATTGCTGAAACACAGGGGAAGGTTGAAGAACTCCACGAATAATCCTGTGCAGCCAATGAGGTTTTTTCCACAGACCTAATTAGGTCTTCTCAGATTGACGTCTAGTCCTGTTGAACTTTAACCCGAGTCCAAAAAAAACAGCCAAACAAACACACGCACACACACGCACACACACACACACAAAATCCTACAAAAACAAATGCTTCTCCATGTTCTTATTTTGAGAAATAGCATTAAGAAAACCTGCTATTTGACTTTTTACTTAGTCAGAGAGCTCAGATGCCAGACATACTGGACATTTTTCACATTCAGGAAAATATTTAAGCCACAAATCCTCATTCATTTAGCCGTAAGCAACAAGTCCAGTTGCTACCAGTCCATGGTACATGTCACATGTATGGGATTGTTTGGCGGAGGAGGGGGTAATTCTTTTGGCCGTCGCACTTAAAGGATAAAGATGATGGTAATAGGCTAAGTGAATGGGGAGGAGCAGGAGTAATCCAATACATGGACTCAGTGAGTATATTTACGGAACAAAACACATCCCAAAAATACAAAAAGATTAATGAACAATTATCAAGCCATCTAATCAACTGTATAGACACACTGTAAATTCATGTTGCTGCAGTTTTCTTTGCTGTTTATTTTCCCTTTTCTTCAGTATTGTGGCATAACACCTCCACCTTCATGTTATTTTGTATTGGATAATTAAGTTCATGCTTTCAGTCTGATGATGGAAATATGTCAGACAAAGACAAAGTCTTCAGGACTTCTCAAGCTGATAATTATTATCCCAATGCCAAAAATAAGAAAAGGTTTTGGATGGAACTAAAATAACAGTGAAATCATCACTGTGCTGCCAACAACATGACATCAAAACAACAAGTAGTGAACTGAAAACAAGAAGCATAAAGATGTAGTTCACAACCCCAAATCCAGCGTGGAAATGGAAGGAAATGTGGGAGACGTTGTTGTTCATGTAAGACAGGAATGAGGTCACGCACAGTGATGATAGTGTGATGGGAAACGTGGGATTGGAGATAAAGGTGAGCCGCAGTGAGCTAAATTGCCTGGACAGATGGTAGTCAGGAATTAGATGTCAATTGTCACTGAAATAACAAACATAATGCTGGAGAACTTAAAGCTAGCTTTAAAATCTCACCTGAGGGTGTGCTCACAGAGCACATCTGTCGCCAGCCAGTTAACAAGCTATAAATTAAGTTGGTGATCTTGTGACACACCAGTATATCATGTTTTCAAGCAGGTGTTCATACTGCACTGGTGTTGAGGCAACGTGAACTTTGTTTAAAAAAAATATAGAAGTATATGATCGTTTTTTTTAATTGCTATTTTAAAATGTGATTTGAGGAGACAGATAAAGGTTGTTG
Organism: Pseudomugil gertrudae; assembly: GCA_037177535.1. Classification (NCBI taxonomy): domain Eukaryota; kingdom Metazoa; phylum Chordata; class Actinopteri; order Atheriniformes; family Pseudomugilidae; genus Pseudomugil; species Pseudomugil gertrudae. The sequence continues at coordinate 10,900,915 of JBAMHV010000006.1, read as the reverse complement.
TAGAAGCAAATGTTTTAACATATTTGTGTGATGCATCATCTTCTTCCAGACTAAATCAAATGGACCAAATATCTCCTCAGGATTTCAGCTACTGAACACTTCATTACCTTAGTAAATAGGCAGACAGACAGTTCAGCACTTGGACTTGTATTACTGCAGATTTTCTCTTTTCTCTGACAAATATACAATAGCTTCTAGTCTCTGATGCCAACAAACTGGATAATTCCTCTGTTGTTCTCTCCAAAACGGCCCAGTATCCACAATTTCTATGAAGAATTCAGCCTTTTGATTGATTTGACTGCATGGCTTTTTCACATTTTCTCAGTCCATCTTAAATGTCCAGCAATGTTTGCAGATTTTTTTCTTTTCACGTACTAATTTATGGATGTCAGTTGTTATTATAATAAAGGGGTGCACAAAGACCAAAAGATTGCTGCTATTCAGAATAACCTCATCTCTTGTGTCCTTTCGTTCTTTGTGATTCTCTAAATGGTTTATTTATATGCACTGTAGATGCTGAAACCTCCATTTTATTTGTGATATCACATTTTACGGACATAATACAGATCTTTCTAGACTTCCAGACCTAATGGAGAAGATGAGGATTGCAGGTTCATTTTAGTCAAACACTCATCCACCTTAAATCCCGCATTAACAGAATTAACCCAGTCACCTCCTGTGAGGGTGCTTCCCACTGTCCACCTTATCTGTAACAGTCAAGACTATTCAGACTATTCAGTTCTCATCTGCAGACCCAACACACAGGTAAGACTTCTTATGAAACCATCACAATATTTACTCAACAAATGCAAATCGTTTCAAGCGTTTATGTAAGACAAATTATATATCCCAATTCTTTTACAGCATCTTGATAAAAAAAAAAAGAAGCAAAAACTATATTTTGGACAGAGAAGATAATTATTTGGTACAGGAAAAGAAAGCATCTGAAGGACTGAGGTGGCAAATACTTGCCAGGCAATTTCACAGGTTACTGAGACAGTGAGAACTACTGCCATGGGAAATACCACCAGCAGCGCAATATCAAAAGAGATCCTGGAGGACCTGAAGCTTAGCACCAAATTTACCGAGCACGAAATCTGCCAGTGGTACGAGAACTTCCAGAAGCAGTGTCCAACGGGACGCATTACGCCAGAAGAGTTTGAAGAGATCTACACCCGCTTCTTCCCTGAAGCTGATGCCAAGAGCTATGCGCGACACGTATTCCGCTCCTTTGACACCAATGATGATGGCACTTTGGACTTCAAGGAGTACATCATTGCACTGCACATGACCTCCACTGGGAAGACAACCCGGAAACTGGAGTGGGCCTTCTCACTCTTTGATGTGGATAAGAATGGATACATCAACAAGACAGAAGTGAAAGAGATCTGCCAAGTAAGGATGATTCAGTATTATCTCATGTTAAAAGCTCTAAAGCTGGTCAGGCAGAAATCCTTTAAGGTAGCTTCTATTTTTAAGCCTGTGATGATTAGTCTCATTTTAAAACAAGCCTTTTCAGAAATGGGTTCATTTTATTTTATTATTGATTAGATAGTTCCATTCTTCACACAGTTTTCACCCGAAAAGACTCAACACACAACACAGTGTCTTCTACCAATATGGTAACGGTTCAAAAGAATCACATCATAACGTCATATTGCTTATATCATGAAGTAATGATTCAGTAAGGAAAAATATAATCAGGATTATCAAGCTGCTGTGTTAGATGTAATGTAATCCAACACAACAGTCATGCGTTTATTCACTGTGAAGCTTCTGAGGTTTATTTTTGCTTAAACACGAAGCAACAGTTATTACTGTTCCCACTACATAATGTTGCCAAGTCTTTGTTTTTTGGCTGTAAAGTCCATCTTAACTATGTTGCTGTTATGTCGACATTGGCGATCCCTCTCATGCTATCTAGGTCTCAGTCGTGATTGTCAGTACAATTAGCTTGTCTATTTGACCCCCTGATAATCTCTGTGATTATAGGTTTAGCACTCAGACAGCATAAGCACTCATATTCTCCAGCAAGGCCATGCTTGAACTCCACCTGTAATAGTATCTAACAGTCATCCTAAGTCTAATCCGTGTGATATCTTTTTTTCACTCATGAGCTTTAGGAGTGTGTACTGTACTTGGATAAAGATCATCCATTGTTTTTATTAATCACTTTGATTAAGGTTGCAGAGTTCCCTATATTCCGTTTTAAGACAAATGATAAAGATTTGTAAGAGGTTTAGGAAGATCAGCTGAGAATCCAGCTTGAATTGTAATGGGATTTATTTCCTGGCCAACTGGACGCAATCCAAAAATCATTCTGTTTACTCTGATAGCATGAAATAGCTGCATTTTTATTCTTAAACAGCCATAAACTTAAAACAACTACACCTTATAATGACAGATTTCTATCTGTGAAACATTAGGTTTGACAGAACACAACTCTGTTCTCCATTTTGCAATATATTTCTGAAAGATTTGATTTGTTCTGTGTGGATTTAAAGAAGAAAAGAAAAGACAGGAAGCCGCTGGTAGAGAAAAGTAATAATCTAAATATGCAGGGGCTCAAATAAAGTTTCATTTGAGGATACAAAGCTGCTTGACACTTTGTTTAATGCTTCTAACTGACCGAACCTCACAACATTTTTATGCAGATAGATATTACATCTTAAGATAACAAGGTTATCTATAGGTCACCGTGTCTATAAGCTCACATTTTATACAGGCCAAAAGATCAGAGAGGGTTAGATGGAAGCCAAGCCCAGAGAGAGAAGACATGACATCTCAACGTTTGGCCTGTGGCCTGAGTCTTGGCACTAATCCATGTTAATCTAGGTGTCTTAAATGTGGGAGATGAGTGCTTCCTCTCTAAGTGGGACACACATTTAAAGGCCTGAACCTGAAGACAGTCATTTAGTAATTTTCTTTAGCTGGATTTTAACTGACTCATTTTAGATTGACTGCCTCTACAAATAAGAGGGCAAAGAAAAAATGCTGAATGTGCTGCAAGAAATTCTGTGTTTAATTAAAATGTTTAGTCTCATCGGGACTGCAACTGTTGCTGTATTTAGCAGGATTATTATTGAGCTAAAAGGGATTACTGATTGTTTACTTAGTTGTAGTTGTTCATATCCAGCCATACTTCTCAACGTACAATGACTCATGACAGTAGGGAGGATAAATTAATAAATAAATAAATAAATAAATTGTGCCTTCAAACTTTCATGTTAATGTTAAAAAAAAAGTGACAGATTTTTGCAGGTTACATAATTTTTTCTTGAATACTTTTCCTTTCTGTTCTAGGCAGATGCTCAGAATACTTAAGTGACAGAAATGATGCAGCATTTTTGTCTTTATTCTACCCCACCCCCTCTCAGGCCATATTTAAGCTGATCCCAGCTGAAGAGCAAAAGAAGCTCCCAGAGGATGAGAACACACCCGAGAAGAGAGCCAACAAGCTGTGGGCTTATTTCGATAAAAAAGACAATGGTAAGATGCACCACATGCAAATGCACATGCACATTTTCGCATACTTTTCTTGCCTGTGTCATCCACGAGTTCCTCAACAACGTAAAATTCCTTTCTGTTTATCCACAGAACGTCTGGCTGAAGGAGAGTTCATAACAGGAGTCATTGAAAATGAGAACGCAATGCGTCTTATCCACTACGAACCACTGAAACAATGAAGTCCACTCTATGTATCTTCACTCCTTTTGTCTTTTATGAAATTACATCCTCTATGTTTTCCTCTTCCCACTCAGATGTTCTCCTAACTTTTTATTGGGCAAATCCCCATATTTAATCCCTTCATTGGACATTCAAAACGCCTTCATTTTGCTTCATTACATCATTAAATTAAATGATCACATTTAGTTCTTAAAACCAATAATATATATATATATATATATACTCTCTTGGGAACGGTCTTCAGCATAACAATTTTACTATCTACAATAAAACTTTTAAAAAGTAATTATCCAAGTTTGTTTTAAATCTTGCAATATACTCTAATATTATAATAACTCTTTTTGGTTGAAAATCTGAATCTCCATGCATTCCAATGAGTGCCCAATAAAGGTTTAACCCTCCACTTTAATCCATTTACTCAGTGTAAATACTCCTGCGTGCAGTGTTTTGGTTGCAACTAACTTTTCAGTAACTTTTTAATTTGTTTTACTTTTTGTCAGTGAATTTATATTAGTGGCCAATAGATGTGAAACATTAATGTTTTAAGATGTATACAGCCAAAAAGAGTTTATAGTGACTAAACATACAAATATTAAAATGAACATATTATGTTGGCATGAATATTGTCCTTGTTAACTTGTAGTCGTGTCAAAAACTTTGTAAAATGAGCTATTAATTATGAAAGGCAATAATAAATGTATAACCACAAACTGTTAGGTTGTTATTGCTGCTATTGCTTCTGTTTTCCCCCATAGACTTTAAAATACCTTGGTTGGTGTTGTAGCTCTCGAGAGTTGTATTTTATTCACTGCACAATAAATTAAAGGTTTTCTCATACATCTGTTGTTTGGAAATCTACTTATTTATATGTCCCATAAATTCCTCTTTGACCCAGAAATATGCTTTAAACTATAATGATTTAGGCTGACAAAAATGTTCATTTTGGCTTTAAGTTTTCAATTGTATTAATCCCTGACAGAAAATCCAGGATTATCTCACAAATTTAACCTACAGATTGAAGGTAAATATTTGATAGCTTCATAAATCCCTACCTGTCCAGTTACTTGTTGAACACCTAAAACGCCCAGATGTGTTTGTGGTGCAAAGGCTAAACTGTGTGCGCAGACTGTAGTTGTGCGTGCAAGTACTTCTTTCCAACTTCCTCTCGGCCTCTTCACGTCTCTCGTCTCTTTGCCTCCTTCTTTCCATCCAACTCGGGATTACTGGTTTACACATAATCTTCTGTTCAACATGAGAGAGCAGACTTTTTAAAATCTCTGTAATCTTTTTATCTCTGTGGGTTTGTCTGTGCTTGTCCGCAGAGAAACTGTGTTTGCTGGAGCTTCTAGCGTACATGATTTGCACCCATCACACACATGTCATTAGAAAAAAAAATAACCCAAATTTGACAAATGAAAACAGTTTGGATATTAAAATCAGATTTATGTGAATTCATGAAATGCGACATGAATAGATTGTTAAGAATAAGCTTGTCCAACATGCAAACAAAGAAGAAAACCCCAGGACCATTAATATTACATGCTGAACTATTCATTTACTTTCCTGCAATGAGGCACAGAGAAATATTCAGATTTTGATATGTCTTTAGTGGATTGCTTTTAAGCATGATGATTGCATCCCAGGTTCACAGGAAGTCAAAGTGCGTGACCAAACCAAAGGGTCTGTTCGCAGCTCAGTGATGGGGTCTTTCCTTCTCATTTGTTCAGTCCTCTCAGTTTATGTGTGCAACTGAACTTCTAACAAGGTGAATCAACTCTCTCCATGGCCTCCTCAATCTCATCCCTCTCTCTCTCACAGTCCTCACAACCCTCTGGTCCACAGCCTCCCACTAAGACCAGAGTCGGTACATCCCCATTTCCAACGCCCACCACGCTGCCATTCGGAGCCCATGCAACATCCACCATGCCATCTGGGCAGTGCAAAAGGCCACTGACGGAGTAGAGCCCACCACCTGGAACTACTTCATCATAGGAAGGCGCATGAGAGGCGGCTCTCGCTTCATCCAAGCGGATTCTCTGTTTGCGCCGAAGCTCAATAATTGTCTTTGTGTAAGAGTTGAGCGTCACCACTGCTGCCCCCATGCAGCAACTAAAAGACACCCAAGCAAGGCTGTGAAAGAGAATTAGGATCAATTAGGATGCAATGGAAACTCTAAACTGCATTTTACAAGCATCTTTAGTGCTAAATAACACGTTTTAATTGTGTCAAGAGCAGCCACTCACGCAAAGGACCAGCCATAATCCCAGGACTGGGGCCTCCAGTCTTTAGGTCCCACTATTACTGTCATCTGAAACACTGTGGTATACATCATATGTGCTACCATTCCAAGAAGACCTACAGAAGAGGGGAGAGGATAAACAAAGTCCAGGAAATGGGTAAAAATAAGATAGTCCTGGCTGTATGTTAGAGAAATGAAGGAAACCAAATACATAAACTGAGGGAACCTTCACCTGATAGAACAGTACAAATAGCTGCAAAGGCGTTGATTTTTAGTGCGTGCATTTCCTTATGGGAGCACAGGACGTCCAGCCACATGAGTAAGAAACCCATTCCCAGCAGTCCGATGTATGTAAACTCTGAAATGACTGACAGCCAGAGCACACCTGCAACATTTGGAAACATGTACACTATTATGAAACAGTAGCATACACTCTTTAATTATTTATTATATGTTGATATTACAGACTGCTAATCAATGCTATGCTTACCTTGCGTTTCCCCTGGAGTTAAGTCTATGAAGCTGCGACATACCTCCCCTACCAAATGCATGCAAAGATATAGGAAGATTTTAAAGATAAAAATGAAAAACCAATGATATGGTAAAGGTGAGAAGCCAAAACAGTACAATTTATTTACACTATTTACTCATGATTCAGTCATATATGGACTTGCCTTTAGAGGATATAACTTGTAACATTTAATAATAACTTAATTCACACAAAACTTTTACTCTGGTGCTGATGATCACTTAATTGCTTGTGTATTACTTATACAGTGGATGATTGGAGGTATGTTTTTTTCCTTTTAGACATCATTTCTACATTCTGGTTTTGTTAAATAAATCATGGCATAAGATGTTTTTATTCATCTGAGGTTTTATTTATCTGTTCTCATAATCTGCAGAGGAGCAGGTGATTTATTTTCTTTTTTAAAAAATAAAACCTAAATATATTCATAAAAAACTTAGAATATGAAGAAGCTGGATTTTAGTTTTGATGTGACTTTGGCTTTGTTAACAGATCCAACATGCATTTATGGATCTCACCATCATTCTGTTTCTCACAGCTCTCCCAGAAGCCTGTGTGGAAGTATCTGAAGGCAAACTTGTCTTCTCCTGTCTCCCAGATGTAGTGAACTGCATTGGCCAGCTGCCTCTGTCTGATCTTGGCCAGCTCGTCTCTCCTGGCTGGAGACAGAGTGCGGTTGAAGGGGTTCTGAGTAGGACTCTCTGTATATGAAAACACAAGAAAGACAAATGTATTAATGGCTCATATTTGCATCTGATTTTTGATGTGTAAACCAAAACATATATTCTTCCTAGTAAGTGAAACCAGTTTTGAATCCCTGAGAAGTTATTAATGTATGGCTAGTTCCCTCAGGAATGGCATTTAAAAGCACATTAAAGGCATGTAGTGGCAAGAACATGCACACAAACATGGAAGTTCAACAAGTTGGCAGATGATCAGCAGGTATTTATATGAAATATGAGGGAAACTTCAAATACAGCTGAACATTTAAGGTTGTACTATGGATAGAGGAAGGAATACGCTGCAACGTGCACCCATTTCACCTTTCAGCTGTGGCATGTTATATACTGCAGTCACATGCACCCACATCAGTATCCCCTTGTTATGCCACGTGTGTTTCATAAATCAGGCTTTTCGCACTAAGCGTGACTGAAGGTAAACCTGAACAAGGTCTCAAAGTAGTGATCAAAATAATCCCATTGTGGATTAAGCTTAATACGCAGACATGGAAGCACACAGTGATAAGAGCTTCTCCAGGGTGAATATACCTGTGGGAGCTACCGTTGCACCCCCACAGATTAATACTAAGCTACAATTAAGTCTAATATGGGGGCTGAGATTCTAACAAAAAGAGATTAAAAGACAAGAACAATCACTTTCTGTGGGTGGGGTGGAGGTCTGTCCATTTATCCAGTCAGATTAGTTCCAGGTATTGCTTGTACTTTAGAGAGTGTAAAGATCATGAAATGTATCCCTTGTGTAATCAGATTCAGGAGTCAGTGTAACGTTTATCAGAGGGCTACAATTTAGGAAACTTTGAGAGGAACAGGGTGACTACAAATATTAATAACATAATGTTCTCCTCAGCGTGCCTCACAGGGTAACGTGTACATAAAGCAAGGACTTTTGAATTCTCATGACTGGATGGACATATTTTGCATGCATGATGCCACAGTGATCACCACAGTTCTTAAGATTCTAGATCAATTTTTAATCTCTCAAAAGAAGTCTCTGATAATCAAAACACCAAACTACACCAGGAAGGCAGAAAACAAAGTTTTTTGCTAATTACAATTATTGCTAATTCCATAATGAGGTAACTACATATTACCCATATCTGTGCTGCACAGAGCACCTGCATGTAGCAGAGATGGGTGGTGCCCTGACAGTAACAATAATATTACAACATTCAAATTATCTCGGCTGCATAACAGCTCCATGCCAAGATAGCATCAGGACTGTTGACTTTAGGTAGAATGAACCCCAAGCTGTCAAAGACAAACCGAGACATGCCTAGGAACATGTTGCAATGGAAAGCGGAATTAGTCACAAAGAGGAGAATTCACACTTTCCACCACTCTCTCTTCTGAACAATGTGGTTTTATGTTTGCTTAGCTGGGAGATGCAGGTCTTGACTTTGTGCTTTTTTTCTGATGGACATCTAAACATCTAAGAGTTCCTTTTAAACATAATTGCTATGAGTTTCTTCCTCTTTAAACACTCATATGCTGGTATGGCTAAAAATTAAACTATAAAAATGAAGAATTAAAATAGTAAATAATTTAAAGATGACACATCAGTATGAAAAACTTTGAGAGCCCTTTAACAAAGAACAGTTGCCAATAACCTGCTCTCCATGTTACATAAGCTTATATCTGGTTGAAGCAAGCTGACTTATAGAGGTGACATCTCTCTGGCTGTAACATCCTTTTCAACCAGTACAATGCTACTCTCATCTTGCATAGAATCTATTTTAATAGCAGAACACACAGCGCTTTGGGACAACGGGCTGATCATCTCTCACCAACAACAGAAAGCCAAGTACCAGGATGTGATGAGAGCCTCACCAAAGGATGGCAAACAACCCTACTTCCTGATGAAGTTGACTGCCATCGTTTCCAACAACATCATTCCTTACAGAAGACCAGTCTGAGGAAGATTTTTATCACAGCTGGTTCAAAATGGTTGAAATCTCTCTGCAGGCAAAGGCTAATTTGGTCTTTGCTGCCCCCACTCAGGCAAGATGTACAGGTTAACCAGCAAAACACAAAGGTAAGAAACTGCAATACTTCCTGAAGAGGAAAAGTGAACACAAATATCAAAACAGAGTGAACTGAAACATCCAGAGGAACACCATCGATATCTCCAAGTAAAGAACATCCGTCTCAAGTCAAATGTACGTCTTGCAATAGAGTAGTTTAGCAGACGATACTCATAATCTTTGCCTTATTTGGTATCATATATATTCAGATGTTCCTATTTGTTGCTTCCCTGTTTATTTGTGAGAGAAAAACAGAGATTTCTAAGAACTTTAAACTAAATTTTTTACTCAAACATCACGCAACCCAGGAGACGGAAGCTTTGCAAACTTGCTGTGGATATAAAACCTGAATATGAAGATGTTCAAGAGTGGTTACAAAGTAACTTCAGCTGTGGCGTGTTTAAATGAGCAGTAAAAATAGTGAGCATGAAGTATAACAACCACACAAAAAAGCTTTTAATGTGCAGCATTTTCGTACCTGTGGTGTAAGGCTCACTGTTGTTCTGACCACAGTTCTTCATTTTGACAGGCGACAGGCAGAGAGGCTTGACCACCTTGTGTGTGCCCTCGCACCAGTAGGAGGTGCAGAGTGCCAGGATGGAGAGGGTCAGAGCCAGAGTGGTTAAGGTCAAGGAGAGCAGGGAGCGAGAGCGACGGGACATATGCTCCAGCATGGCCACACAGACGATAAGGGAGGGATGGGGCACGACAAGAGGAGGAATGAGGGGGGAGACGGCACGTGGAAATAAGATAAACAGGACAGATGTATGACTGTTGCCACGGGTCTAATTGACAGGGTGGGGCCAGCTTTAAATAGGAGGTAAAAATAAGTTTGATGTAACAGTAAGAGAAGAGAACAAAAACAGCTGACAAAGAGACACGGTAACATCAGTGTGATTAAAAGACAGGAAGATAAAGAGAAAAAGATGGGAGGAAGCTAAATAAAATGCTCTGAAGCCGAAAGGACAGATGGAACAGGAAAAACGAACAATAAAGGGTTTAGGAGGAAGAAGTGGGCACAGTGGGAGAGAAGAGTGGGATATCAGGATGTTACGCCTCATCGTGATATATACTGAGATTTATCCTCACTGATGTGTCCATACATCCCTTGACCTTAAGACTTCTTTTCATTGTCTGGGGGAATTAGATCAGCATCCCTATATTCCAAAAAGCTAAGTGCTAATATATAATAAAGATTTTATAGTAAAAGGTGTCATTAAATGTGGCTTAAGGAAGGAAAATGTCATTGTTGACTAGAAGACAAAGACTATATGGAAATATTCAACTTTACTGAATATTCCTTCAGTCACTGCTGCAAGTCAATTAAGTCCTCCAGGTGTTTATATGGTTTAAGGAGGACAAGGTCATGTGACCCACGTTAATTTATTTTTACTTCCGGAGGAACCAATCAAACAAAAGTCTGATGCTAACAACGGATTCCTCTGGAGTAGTTCAAATTAGACCATAACAAAAACATTCAAATATGATGTGCCACAGATTTAAATGAAGATTTTGTCTGACAATCCACTGATTTCTTACTTTAATCTGTGTGTTAAAAGTATTTTAGTGTTAAGTACAATCTGACCATGCTGCCTCTCCGTCTCTCATGCAATGTCTCCCTGCCAGCACACAGCCCCTGTAAGACAACAGAAACGTGGTAAAACCAGATAAATACACCCAAACATAATCCCCTAACAATAAAATTTAATCATAACAAAATGAACAACATGAAAGTTGTCAATATTACAGATCTAGGATAAATATGGCTTTTCACTGCGATGTGCAACCCTTTGAGGCATGTAAGCTATGTAGAGCTTTATTAAGCCGGAAATGGTCTCAATTACACAAAGAATCCCTACTGAGACACTTAACGGATGAAAGTGATAGAAGCGGTGTTCATTTTGATGCAAATTGCGATGATTTGTATCTTAACTTTAACATGAATTGCTCTCATTAACCTCTTTCTTGCTTTCGTTACTTTAAACTCAAGCATACATTTCCAACCTCTGTACACCCTCCGATAGTGCTGGAATTCCTGTTGCTCCATGCTTTCACTTAAGGTGGCCGCTAGTGAATTTCTACTTTTTGGATTAAATAGAAGTCCATATTAAAATCTATATTACTGTTATCAATACGATTGACTCATTTAGTCTCTAAATGAAGGTAAATTATTGCTGAAAAGACCGACTGTTTAAGAGGAGGCGATTATAATATAATTGCACACATTTGTTCTCTGTTAAAATGCATCATTGGTGGAGCATCTGAAGCACGTTTTGAATATATCAGTGACTTTCTACCAGTAAAGGAAACATGTGACATTATTAAGACAATGTGAAACCGATATTCCCATAACATGGCAAGGCAACAAAAACATTCAAAGGAAAAACAAACACTATTTTTGTGTACATAATTAAAACACACAAAGCAAGTTTCAGTCAGATAGGATACAGTAAAGCAGAAATCTGAGGTGTTTTTAAAAAGGCCATATTATCAATCCTCACAGTAGTAGCTGAATATCTACATTTACTGAAAAATACCATATTAGTTATTTTAAAGATAAGTAGACAAGTACCTACCAAAGATCTTTCTCGTCTTTTGCAGCACTTCATTTAAATCATTGAGTAAATACCGCCGCGTTGCAATGTTATATCAGATTTCCTCCCCTATCTTCTGTCCCTACAGACTAGCTCTGTGTCCTCCGTCAACAGTCTTCATCATGCAGAGTAAGCATCATCGGCCCTTACCTCTCCAGCTGCACTTTCCCCAGTAATCCTCCTGGCCAATAGGATTGATAGAGATGTGAACTGGTGGAGCAACTGAACGCTTGTCTCTACATCAATATACTCTGTTTTCTGTCTTTCTTGGGAATTTATGTCACATACCCCTAAATCATGTAATCCCTCTAAGTCCATCTGTTACTGTAGTGCCCCCTCTCTTCCTTCCTGCCCACTTACAGAGGTGGTTCCCTCCCAACAACTTCCCTCATCACTTTGAGTTGCGTGAGATGAATACCTATTGCCAAATACTTATTTATCAAAGTAAAAAAGATATACGAAGCCGTGGACCAACTCATTTGCCTTAATCCCTCTCATGTTAACGACCAATTTTAGCTTAATTAATATGGCAATATTATATGTTACACATCCTAAAAATAAATAGTAGAGAGAAATGAAGAGTTGGAATATGTCTGTATGGTCACAATAATTTATTTACATTGTATTTACAGAAAAAATGTGAGAGGAAATAGCAAAAGAGGGAAAATGTGCATGTTGCTTAACCCCAGGCTTGAGATTTACAGTAGTGTAGAACCAGCTTGCCATCACTGCCAAAACACTGAAAGAGACAAAAAAGTAAGAAGAAAATTAATTAAATTAAACATTCACATGTGTGATCTTTTTGTATGATCAGAATGATGGAGATTAAGAAAAGAATAAATAAATAAAATTATACTTTTAATGAAACTTTTAGGGTTTTACTGTTACCCATGCAGAGATGCTCAATTGTGCTCATCAAGAGCTGTTGCCCTCTTTCAGAGGCTTTGCTACTTGTTCAGATTAAACAGATCTCCTTAAGAAATTGTGAATTTCTGCAGCCTGTTCATTAGATGTTCATTGACTAAACCCTTCAATAGAAGCCATCTTGGATCAGACATTTGTCCATTAGAGCATTGATCAGTAATCAAAGATTGTAATTTATGTCAAATAAAGCTTTGCTTGTATTGCTCCCTCTGCTGGTCAGCTCATATGAACTAAAAGTACAGGTTGGATGCCTGCATATTATATCCATCCATCCATCCATCCATCCATCCATCCATTTTCTACCGCTTTTTCCCTTAACGTCATCAGATTCTTATTTAAAAAAAAAAGCTTTAATCTAAAAGTGATAATAAGATTATTCATGTGCTCCAAATTTCTGATCTTAGTCTGTTCTGTTTTTAATTCTCCAGTTTAATATGATCTGCTGGATATGTTTGTCAGAAATAGTTCCTTTTACCTCAGCCAGCCTCGATCAGGGATAATTAGACAAGTTCATAATAGTAGGACAATAAGTGCCAGGCTAAACTGATCTTTGAAACAGACACCATGATAGTAATATATCTTTTAAAAATCCTTAATAGATTTTAGCACACATAACAAAAAAAAAAAGTTTTAAAAAACCTGCTTATATTCTGTGTGTATATTGTCATATTTGTATGAAAAAGGAGTAATTAGTATTATCATTTCATCTTTTTGCGTTGATTTTTCTGACAAGAATAATTCTTTTGCGTTTGCAGATCACTTAAAACTGAACAGACCACATTAAAATATAGAATTAAAACTTACATCAAAAAGGACTCCTACTTCTTGATCTGGTGATGGCGCGAATGACTGATTAACATAGATGAACTAAAAATAAACAGACATAACAGTGAGATTTTTTTCTTTTCAGTCATGTCCCAGACACATTTTGAAGAACCATCAAGCCAGAAGAGAAATTCATCCTTACAAGTTGCTCACTGGCATCAAGCTTGAGGAAGCGAGAAATGAACTGAGCAAGAGACTGCACCGTCCTTCCTTTTTCCATTGCCCACTTCCTTGTTTTCATTATGGGAGTGTCTCCCACTGCCTTCAACAGCACATCGACTGTGAACACAGAGAAAACAGACATGAAAGCAGCTGCTACTACAACACAGTCCGATTCAGACAAATCTGAATATGCCCTTACACAGTAGAATTTCTAACAGTGTTTAACAAGTGCTGGTGTACAACTTCACCACACAAACTAACTGTGTAATACCAGATAAATGTGTGTCCTTACAAAAGGACTCGGTTCACAGGGTTTCTGTAAAATATATTTCTGTAATCTAGAATATGTATTTCAAACCTTTACACCTCCATGTCACTTTCATTTTTCCTTCATGTTTTTGAGATGTTATTTGCATTGTTTGTATTGAAGGATTTTATGAAATGTCAGACTGAATATTGATTCAGTTGCAATGATGAGATCATTTCCCATCTGATAACCTCCACTTCTTGATGCCCTGCCAACAGGGTTTCCCAAGAATGTTTCAGTATGTATGACCTCAGATATTTTACAGATTGTAAACATGTCTCTGCTTTAAGGTGTCTTCCCTCGGGCACTAAAAACAGCTGTCATAAAGCCACATCTGGAAAAGAAAAACTTAGACTTGTTGTTCACAGATCGTTTCATGCTGCAAGCATCTCTTATTAGTAAGACTTTAGAAACTTCCTTACACTAAATAACTATTCTGATGTCTACTAGTCTAAGTACTAGACAACTTTTCTAGACACACCACAGCACAGAGACTGCTCTAGTAAAGGTCTTAAATTACACCCAGCTAAGCACTGATAATGGCAACATTTCCATGTTTTTACTATTGGATCTCAGTGCTGCATGGCCCTCACATGTGAAACAAACTTTTATATTATATAATTATATGTTTATATAATTATAATTATATAATTATGGTCAAACACTTTTTTGCAACCTTTTATCAAATTAACTCCTTGTTACTGTAGTTTGTATTACATGCATTTTATTTTTTTCTTCATCCACCGCCTATCCGAGGTCCAAGCTCTGACACCGGTCGTACAAGGACCGAACAGCTCAAACAAGGGGGTTCGGTACCCCATACTCCCGGAGCCTGTGGGGGGCCACAGGAGCCCCTGAGGGACACAGTCGAATGCCTTCTCCAAGTCCACAAAACACATGTAGACTGGTTGGGCAAACTCCTATGCCCCCCAGGACCCTGAAGAGGGTCTCTTTATTTAATTTATTTAATATTTTTTAAAGTTTGTTTCAATGCTTCCTGCATCCCTCTGTAATTCTTTTAATGTTTTTATATAAAGCACTTTGAATAGTTTTGTACGTGAAATGTGCTTACCTTGAAAATTACTGTCTGTGCAGAACTTGCATAAAAATGTTCCTTTAACAAAAGTAAATGCTGAACTCTTGACTAGATTTAACCATAATTAGAACAATACGGTCTGTGCTGCAGATGTGTTTGCACAAAACATCTGTATTGTGTGCATTATTCTACATCTGTCACATTAAAATACAGAATTAATGCAAGCCAATAAAGGTTTTGACTTACACGTAGCCTCCATAATTAAAAACAAGCCCTTTATCTAAAAGACCGACATATTTCAAGACTTAAAGTTCGTTGTTTTTTTTTTTAGTTAATAACCTATATAATAGTTAGGAGGAAGTATTAAAAAAAACAAACAAACAAACAAACAAAACACAACTTCTCCTTTAAACGAAATGTATTTACTGGTTAAGTTACATTAATTAGTATACTGTGGAATTTTAATCTAGGATATAAATATCCAGTTGACATGGCATTAAAATATATTTGATGGGAACTTATAACTAAAATAATTTAAACTAATCTACAGCAAAAATAATGTTATTACATTTACAGTTTTCTAGCAATAGCTTTAGCTATTTCCGCTACCACCACCACATGCTAAAATCCTCTGTGTTAATTGGCTGAACAGATAAGAAAGTATCACTCTTATTGGCCAAAATTATTATGAGTTATGTTATACGTCACCAACTAGGAAATGTCTCTCTAAGCTTTAGCAAGCGTAGTCAAAAAGGAAAATATTATCCACTACTCGCATGGAAATGTCGAAACATTTCACTAACTTACTTTTTTTCTTCTCTTCGTTTGATGTGGAGTCATCTGTCAGTTGCTGTGGCTCCTCTTTCGGCGTTTCTGTGGGAGATTCAGCGTTGTCAGACATCTTCAAATGACCATTACGAGCTACTAAATGGTCCCCACCCACCCGTACAAGCAAGCGAATGTATCTCAAACAGTATCTACTATTGGTCCAAATAAACATCAATCTCTACATCGCGTAATTCTATTCGTCAACATGTTCTAAAGAAGGCGGAGCTTATCATTAAAACGTTCTTGTGTTGAACTTTTGGTTTGATCCTCCACACCAGCGAGGTTGGTTTATATTTCTAATATTAGGTTATGCTAAAAACTTTCCTTGTATTATACTGTATTTAGATACTGGTAAATTGTATGTTTAATATCCTGCTATTTTTATAATGTCTGAAATACTTCCTTTCTCTTTGACTCCGCAAGCAAAAAGCTAAATATTTTGTTTGTTTCAAAGGCGTCACACGGGAAATAAAGCTTTAATCTGACCCCTGAACCTGTCCAGCATTCCTCCTACGTGTATTTGAAGCACCGACAGTAAGTCATATTTCTAAGTAATAAGCTAAGGTCATTTCCCCGTGATACTTGGAGTTTCCGTTTTGCTTGATGCTTTTATGTATATTTGTTATTTTTTGTGATTCTATCTGGTCTAATTGTGTTATAAGGTAATGCAAAACCTTGCATTATCTTAAATACAAAAGAGAAATAAGTATCTCTATTTGCTTTAAAAAGCACAATTATCTAAAAACTTGTAACATGATTTGCTTGGTCAAAATGATAGTCTCCAATTTGTTACCAATATTTATAAAGAACTACATGTGACCGCTTTGCAAAGGTATTCAGAGTTGAACAATTGACCTTGAGGTACTCAAGTGCTAGTGCAACAAAATTCTAAGTTTTCTGTGTAAGTAATTATATTAAATACTTATTTACTTTTGCAGTGGCAAAGATCGGCAGGCTCGCCACCAAGGATGCTGTACTCTTCCTGTGTGACATGCAGGAGAAGTTCAGACCCAACATCTTCCAGTTCAACAACATTGTCAGCAATGCAGCAAGACTCCTCCAGGTTACTTATTCTCCCCAATTTGATAACCAAATATAAATAATCATTTGGACAACCTAATTTAAATTCATGTAACCACCCCACTCTGTTATAGGCCAGTCATATTCTGGGCATCCCCCAAATTTTGACTGAGCAGTACCCTAAAGGTTTGGGACCCACTGTACCAGAGCTGGGAGCTGCAGATCTGAAGGCTCATTCTAAAACCTGCTTCACCATGATCATAGACGAAGTGGAGAAGGAACTGCAGGCTCTTGGGAACCCAAAACAAGCTATACTGTGTGGAATAGAGGCACACGCCTGCATCGCAGTAAGATCACATGATCATTATCAGTATATTATATTTGAATAGCTGCTAGACTTTTTTGGAAGCTTATATTGTTGCATAAAATTGTTGCCACAAAATCTCTATAGATATTTTTATTTGAATGAATGAAAAATCTTCCTCTCACTGTTCCCCTGCTCCTTGTCTTTTTATTCAGTGTACAACATTTGATCTGCTTGAGAAGGGGTTTGAGGTTCATATTGTAGCTGATGCTGTTTCATCCAGAAGGTATCTGAAGTTTATCACATGCTTTCAGTTATTTGTCTTTGTGTGTTTGTTGGTTTTCTTTCTACAAACTGCTTTTTTGTCCTCAGCCAGACAGACCGGTTGTTTGCTCTGTCACGACTGAAGCAGAGCGGAGCATTCCTCACTACAACAGAAGGCGTTCTGCTGCAGCTGGTTCAAGATGCCAAACACCCCAACTTCAAGGAGGTGCTTGCCAAAGATGCACTATCTGTTTGAAATATGTGATAGGCTTTAGTCTGTGTGTATTTCAAAGGAAAACAAACGATCGGGTCAAAGAACCAGATGTATAAATGATGTGGATGAACATGGAAATTGCAGACATGAGGAAATTTGACTCTTATAGGGTTGAACAAGCCCAGAAATGGACTGGAAACCAGTCCAGGTGTACCCTGCCTCTCGCCTGCTAAATGCTGGGAAAAGCTCCCCCATGACACTGAATTTGATCAAGCGATATAGAAAATGAATGAAGGGTTAAGCAGAAATATGTTTGTCGAAGCTTTCTAATGTGCTTTTATTTGATTGCGAGTATAATAACTAACTACATGGTTGTGTAAATTCTCTAGAAAACTACAGAAACGTATAAATATTTAGAGATTGCAATGAAAACATGACTTCTTGTGCTGCTTTAGGTTTTCAGAGGGTGTATAAGAAAACATCCAATATACTATCTGCACATCTCTGTCTCCCTCCAGATCATTTCCACAGAAAACTGTACATTCCTCAGGCTATGCGTTCATCTGTTGCAGATGAAACAGGAGTTGCTGTTGCTCATCCTGCCTTCCTTCTCATTTGTAATCTGATTCTTCTTCACCAGTTCTGCCATTGCTCATTGCTTCTGTTTGCAAGTCCAGAACTGGAAGCACTAAATTAAAAAACAACATTAAATTTTCTCTAGCTCACTGGGTTAGGTCTAAGTTTTAAACTGGGTAAAAGTTCCCTTCAGTGTCGTTGCTTTAGGGCCGATTTAGTTTTGATACAAAACAATATTTTCGTATGCAAATAATTTGGAAACATTTAGGGGAATCTCCACATCCACTCATTAGGATTAGAAGAAGGAGAGATTAGGTTTGTGCATGTTGTATCACAATGATTCTCTATTCTAAATCACAGTCATATGAATGATGAATGAATGCCTTTTATTGTCATTATACACAAGTATAACGAGACTGAGCCATCCCCAGTGTCAGTGCAAGGAAAGCAGTATAGAAGATAAATAAAAAAGATCTAAGGGTATAAAAATATTTACAGAATAAACAGATGTGCACACTTGAGTTATTTGCAGATATAAGTATGATGTGTATGTCTGAGAAATATATTGCACATTCAAAGTATTATTGCACGGATCATGATATGTTGTACATTGTATATAAACACTTAGTAATACATTTCTGCCTCTGTTCATACACAAGGTTTATTGCATCTGGTCCAAACCCATAAACTGCCTAAGATGTACTGCTTTATTCATTTAGGCTAACACATTATTATTATTTTTTGGTGAATAAGAGTCATTCTATCCTATATGGATCTCTCTCTGTTACCACCTTCTTTATACCTTTCTTTACCAACATGTCTAACGAATGTTAATGTTATCTGCAGATCCAGAAGCTCTTGATGCACCCGTCCCCTGACACCGGCCTTCTTGCCTTTTTCAGCGCTCTGTAGAGCGATCACCTCCTGTCACTGTATCCCAGTGCCCAGATCATTGCTGCTTTCGGCACAAAGATCAAATCTACACAACAATAAACATGTTCTGTTACTTTAAACTTAGCAATGCTGCGTTTTTGCCTTCGTGTTTCTATGAAGCAAGCTCTTGAGCCATGTTTGTGAGTGTGAGGCCCCTGAAAACTGAAAAGTTCAGTGTTTCTCAATGAGGAACACTGAATCTGAGGAGCTGAGACTTGTAGGGAGGTGGTACCAGCTCCCAGAGGCGGATACAAAGAATGATGTCACTCCTAGGGGAGGAGTAAGTGACGTCTTCCTGGTAAAGTCAGTAAGGGAGGGGAAGGACAGAGGGAGGGAAAGAAAAGGAAGCTTTCCGATAAGTTTTTTTTTTTTATGTATATATTTCTCTAAAGTTAAACAAGCTTTCACAAACTGAAGGTGTGAACCAAAGTCTTGAGTAGATCTCCACTTTGAAGAGAGAGAGGTGTAAAGGCAAGGACGGACGCCAGTTTGACAGCAGTTGTGCACAGCTGATGAAAACCTAAAATATCAACACTTTTCCAGGCCTTAGGCCTCAACTGATCATAGAGGTAAGCAAGTTACTCTTCTTCATCAGAAAATAGTACAAATATGTGGAGGTGGTACACTTGTATGTCAGCACTTACAGATGTTTGTCTGCTTGTGAATGGAAAGTTTCCACGGTAGCACAAAGTGTTGCTGTTTTGTAGCTGACGCTGGTTGGAAGTACAGGAACAGAACAGTTGACTATCTCATTACAGGCAGAGACGGAGTCTCCTGTGGGACCGCTCAGTGTTTATGTATGTCTGATGACCCATGTGAATACAAAGTAAAAGGGCATGGTGATCCAGTGCTTCATTTTCTGATTCTCCAGATCTTGGACAAATAAAAAAAAAAAAAAGAAAGCAATGTCCTCTGACTTGGACTCCAGTCTCACTAGTATTGACTGGCTGCCCCAACTGGGAATCAGCAGCCTACGATCAGGCAAAGAGAGAGGAGGAGGAGGAGGAGGAGGGGATAAGGACAGAAGGAAAGATAGAGGGAGGGAGAGAGACTTCATACCCTCAGTGCCAGTCCCCTCGGCCTCCAATTCTAAGGGGAAACCTCCTCATAGCTATGCCACTCTTATTGCCATGGCAATAGCAGCTGCACCTGAGAGGAAGCTGAGTTTGAACGACATCTACACCTGGATCAGTGACACTTTCCCATACTACAGCCGAGCAGGCCGCGGATGGAAGGCAAGCGTTACCTGACACACTACCACTGTTGGACATTAGTAATGTGTAACCAAATAAAAATGCAAATTGCTTATTACATGTTTATTATTTTCTGACCCATTTAACAGAACTCTATCAGACATAACCTGTCCTTGAACAAATGCTTCAGGAAGGTCCCTCGGCCACAGAATGACCCCGGCAAGGTGAGCTACTCCAATGTTACCATGCTGGAACTATACAAATGCTGCTGTTGGATTTTGCATCACACAAGATAGACGGCTTGAAACTTCTGTATGTCCAGGGCTCTTATTGGACAATGGATGGGCCTGCAGATGTGACCCAAGTCAGGGCACCTAAACGTCCCTATCCAGAGGAAGAAGAAGGAGAGGAAGTATGCAACTCATCTTCTTGTTTCAGCTACTGCTGAATTATTTATCAGGAGTTACTTTTGCAGTGTGGTGAACCGATACTTTTATTTAATACTGTAAAAATGTATTTTTTTTTTAAATAATGAAATACAGCATCAACTGTATTATGCTTCAGACACAAATATAATCCTGATATTTAGTTTAGTCATTTTACAGAAAGAAAAGTGTATTTCTGCAGTTACTTTCTCCATTATGAAAACAGGTTTTCTGGATTAGTCACCAAGCACTAGTTTGTTTTCAGAGAAGGGTGTAGCAAAACTTGAACAGAGTAAATTTTCTTTGTTTTAGGCTGTATTTCGGCTGAACCAGTCCTTTAGCTGAGGTAGAAACGCTACATTCCTGCTGGATTTCAGTACCTTATCCATTGTAAATAACTCTGTTTGCAGTTTCTTCAACCAGCTGTGACTCAGGCAGTGAGAGGACCCTCTCCTCATCACTTACAACCCTCTCCTCAGACAGACCTCCAGCTTCTGAACTCCTCCTCACACAGACCCAATCAGCAGCAGTCACCCCAGTCTGCCTCTTTCTCTCCTCCCCCACGCAAGGTAGACTCATTCTCTCCCTTCTCATATTACCGTCATGTCCTTTGGGTGTAACGTTGTCTTTATCTTCACAGCAACTCTCACCGTACCTGCCAGCCCATGTCCCCAGTCCCCCTGCCTCTCATTTATCTGTCTCCCAAGCGGCAGCACTGCAGCCTACGGCCCCCTTGCCATCCATTGATTCCTTTCCTCCTCCCCACTCACCTGGCTCCACTTTTTCTAACCCCACTACCTTTGCTCCCAACATGTCCACAACTTCTCCAGCTGCTCCTTCTTTCTCTGAGGGGGTGCTGTCTCTTCCTGGCAGTTCAGATCCCTGTACACACCCCCTTCCTGCTTCTACTTTCTCCTGCACTGCCAACTCAGCACCGGTGCCAGTTTGCACCATGTCAGGATCCAGTCATCCACCTGTCCCTTCTTTTCTCGCTCCCCCCTCTGGTATTTCATTGAACTCCTCCACTGAGCCCCCACTACGTTTCTCCTTTGATGAGTTGAACATACCAGACCTGTATGCATCTTTCAAGTCCATCTTCAAGACAATGCGAGAGAGGGGAAGCTCACTGTGTAAGTATACTGAATGCAGGAGCATTTTGTTTACATTTAATATATCAACATGGTGTCATACATTTTTCTCTCTGAAGCGGACGTCCCCCCCCAGGCTGCTCCAAATGACACTACCCCACTTCATACTCCAACCTTGCTACCAATGTCCCCCCATCCTGCATCTGTAGCAACTGTACCACCTCCAGCTGCTGCTCAGACGTCACACCCCCCTGAACCACAGCCTATTTCACAACACAGTGAGTCTCATATGACGTCAAAATTACTCAAATGAATTAATGGCATGTAAACTAGCAACATAACTAAGAAAGTTTGTTGCTTTTCTAAAGTTGCCCTCCTCCCTTCCGCTGCAGCAGTGCCGCCTGACTGGTTCAGTAACCCAGGTTCCCTGAAGGAGAGCGTCCGCATCGCCAGCAGTCTCGACTGGGCAAACATCGACCTCACTGGTCACCCAGGTCTCTGCTCTGTTTTTTAAAGGGCTGCCCCAGCCATATCACAGATTGGCTCATCAACCAATTATTAAACCAGTATTTGATTAACTTTTGTCATTAAAGTTGTGATAATAATGGCCTCGTCCATGCCTGATCCTTAACAGCTTCTCTGTTTTGTGTATTTCCAGACCTGCTGGAGAGCATGCGACAGGCGGAGCTCTGCGACTGGGCCCTGGACCCGGCGCTCTTCACCTCCCTCTGTGACTCTTTAAACCGCTTCTTTTTTCAGAAAGGAATGATCACCCCTGGCAATAACTCCTCATTTGGCCTTGTTTCACCTCATACCCAAACACCTCCCTCCTTGTCTAGCCTCACCCACCCCTCACCCCTTCCCTTCTCTCCCATGGTGCCGCCCACTAACGGGGTACAGCCACCCCACAAGTCCCAGCACACGCAGGGGTCTGGTCTTCAGAGGCCACAGCTGACAATACCTGTAACTACAACTGGTGAGAAAACAAACTGTATATACTGTTATTCAGCTTCATGGACAAGCTCATCTTATAAAGAACACATTTTGGTTCTTTAAAAATATATTCATGTATCAACTGCAATTAGTGAAGAGCTTTTATTGGACTAAACACTAAAGTTGTGTGAAGTTTAAGATTTTTTTTTATCTAAAGACTTGTGCATGAAGCTGATGCATGTGGTTTTTATTATTAAAGAGGTGTTCTTTACAAATGAGCCTTGGTTAAAGCTGACAGGTTGTTGCAGCAACATGGCTTCTGTAGTGTGATTGAAAAAAAAAGCACCAGTCAGACTAAAATTTCAGCTTTGGTGTTATTCCTCTTCCATGTCTCAGCTGGGATCCAGCCTCAGATGGTGGCTCCACGGCAGCGTCCTCCCCTGAAGAGTCTCCACAGCAACAGTGAGGAGATCCAGGATGACTTCGACTGGGATTCTCTTATCGTCTGAGCTTCGCTGTGTCCGCCGATAAAAAAAACGATCCCACAAAAATCTTCACTGCTAGTTTCAGAAGGACACTCCCATTTCCCACCAGAGGAAAAGTCATGTATCAAGTTCCTTTCCAAGACATTGAACGATGAAATTAAGTTTTATTTTCTTCTCGTATTACTAAAATTCATATGCTGTATCAGTAGCTCAGTTTACACAGGTAACTGGCAAGGTTTAAGTTGTCTGTTAGAGCATGATTAACATTGTCTCAAAGAATAAAATATCAATTTATTCTTTTCCTCAAAAAGAAAGCATGAAAAATCAAACAGCCGTCCTGTGTTTTTGTTTTATTTCATAAATTTCTTGAATTTTTTTTCTCCATTTTGCTTTTCAAATGTGAATGTTCACAGTTGACACCACACAAAATTCAACCTTACCCGATACGAGATATTTTTCTTGATATAAAATAACAATAAATTCATCAAACTAAATTAAAAGAACAGCATGGAGCATGTTTTCAAGTCCCTGTTTTGTCTCCTTCCATTCATTGAAATATAATTGTCTTTGTTTTTTTTTAAAGAAGCATCAGAAGTGCTCCCTCTCCAAATAAAAAGGAGGGATGAAACACAAGGACAGTGCTGCTCTGGGATCTCGTATGAAATGTGAAATTTAGAATAAAAATAGCCTCTGATTAACAAAAAAAAACAGAAAAAAAGGTGACTGCAGAAAAATGTGACCATTACAACACCTCATTTAAAACCCCAACAGTACATAATACAGGTGACTAAAAAAGTTATTTTTTCCTTCTGAGTTGCTGAAATGAGATCGGAGACAGATACCAGTACGTTACACAAACGGGCATTAACACACTCACAAATAAGCATTTGTGTTCTCATTCACACAAACACACATAACCCTCCAATCAGATCACATGTTACTGATCAAGTGTTCCACAAAAATCAGAAAGAAAAAGGGGAAATGTTCGGATTTAAATGGCATCATTGCAGGACTTTCTTTGTTTATTTGTTCCAAATAAAGGAAAAGAAATAAATTACACTTAAATAAAATTAAAATTGAAATAGCTGAAAGAATTTGACCACGTTACGCCTGAAATGCTATGCAGGTTATCAGTCCTTATTTCAGTCTGGAGTCCATTAAAAATTATCCTTCATGCACTCATTTCAGTGATTCAGTGTTTGTCTTCATTCTAAAGAGAGAAAAGAGGAAGAGGCAGGTACAACAGTTTGTTAGTGGCTAGGTGACCTCTCCCTCTGGTCTCACATGTGCAGTAGCATAAGAGTAGAGTGACACTACTGAAAAAACTCCCTGCTCTTACAGACTTACCTTTATCTCATGACAGGACTGGAGAAAAATAAAGTAAAATACAGAAACGAATTAAAGCAAAATAAATAAATCTGTATTTTCCAACCACAAAATATCCCATTTTGAAATGAAAATACTTAACTGTGGAAAATAATTCTGAATGAAATAATGCTGTTGAAGGAAAATATAAACATAATTTTTGATTTTTTTTCTTCTTTAAATATAAGGATGTAGACATTTTTCTTTGTAGACAACTTGCGTTGAAGGGGGATGAATGAAGGGGGCAGCAGGTATGACAGAGGAGGCAGAAAGGTGAACACAGTAGTGGCGACACTTCTTCAAAGTAGAAATGGATTGGTACTCGCTCCCGTTGTTCCTCCACCTCCGATTGATCCCCCTGCCCCCATCACCCCACCTGCTCCTGCAGGCCCACCCAAAATCAGCTGAGGAGGCGGTGCGCCTCCCGGCCCCAACATGACAGGGCCTGGGGGTGCCATAGGGGAGAGCCCACCAAAGGGCATTCCCATGGGGCTTGCCTGGATCATGCCGTGGCCCATTCCCGGAGCCGCCATTCCCATACTCAAAGGCCCCATGCCCATTCCTGGTTGCATCATGCCCAGCATGGGATTGGGAGGCACAGGGCTGGTACGCAGGCCACTCAGGCCCAGTGATGTGGGCTGGGGTGAGATGGAGGTCATGGCAGGAGCAACACCAAACGGGTTGGATGAAGCAGGTGTTGGAGAAACTCCCCTACTGGAAATTGTGCTGCCTGGAGTCATGGCCATTCCAGGAGCAGGAGAAGAGCCTGCAATGGGGGTAAAATAAAATGTTAAAATCCTCATCTTTAATAATCTCTTTAACAATTAAAGCAATATCACATCTGTCTATGAAAACACATGATGATAAATCAAACACATCGATTAGAGTCTTAAAAAAATACTGATTATTTAAACATGAAATCTTGGAAGCTCTAAGTGTTTTAATAGATTTGTTTTTCATACAGTAATAAATGTACTTTTGGTGCAATAGGAGTTTATTTATATCAAGAAATGTCCCAAAGTGAAAAAGATTACAAAGGTTTCATACACTGTCAGAACAGCTTTAGCAAACAGCAGCCCCTTGTGGATGCGTGAACGTGTAAAGCTGTATCTAACCTGTGTTCTGAAGGAAGGGGTTGTGTGCTGAAGAGGATGAGATGGAAGGAGGTGGCGGCTGTTTGGGTTTGGGTTTAGACGAAACCAAGGAATCGAGGTCAACAAGTGCTGCGTTGGGGCCGAGGAAGGACTCGGGAGTCTTACGAACAGGAAGCGAAGAACCGAGAGAAGACATGTCAAAGGGCACTGGTGAGCCTGTGCTGTCACCGCCTGTTGTTGAAGACCCTCGCCTCTCTGGATCTCCTGAGGCGAGAAGGAGAGTCGAGAGAAACGGGTGCAGCAGATCAGATACTGAACGACAGTCAAGAAAACAAACATGTAGAAGGAAAAACTCACACATACTGCAGGATGATGGATGTAAGGCAACTGTTTTGTTCATGCAACTGAAGTTTGTGTATATATTGCGTACAGCTATAGAAAAGCCTTTACCAGTGTCACTGTGTCTGTTAGTCCATGAAGCTTTATGAGTGAATGTACCTGTGCCGTTAGTGTGTTTGGCGGTGCCACTCCAGATGTCGGAGGTGATAAGGTCAGAGGCAGGGACAGGCCCGTCCCTTGCCCAGGGGTCTACTGGCCCCCCAGAGGAGGATGTGCTGGGGGGTACTGGGGAGCCCCAGGGGTCAGCACTGGGGGGGGTCACAGCTACATGGCAGGGGAGGAGATGCAGGGGAGGGTAGGATTAACATAACAAACACCTTACAGGTACAAGCACAATAAGGAAGGAGCAGGAAGCTGGGCTGGGTTCCACCAGTGGCATTTCTCTCTCCTTAACCTCTCCAATGCTACTAACTTTAACAGATTTACACGAGTTTTGGTCTCTTTATCACATAACGTTAAACAACTGGAGCTCAGTAGGGGTAAAGGAGAGATAATAAGAAGCAATCTCATACATTAAAAAAAAAATACACAAAAGGGTGAGAGAAGAGACAGCTCTGGTTGAGACACAGCCAGTCCTGAGTAGAAACAAGAGGATAAAAATCTCTGGTTTAGACACAGAGGGAGAATGGATTTAGCATGCTTGCTTTCTTCATTACAAACTGAAAGCATGAATGAGAAGATCACGTAGGATAGCATGATGACAGAAATGAAGATGAGATGAAACTGTTCTGACGACAGGGAATGGAACTGTGGAAGAACAAGGATCAAGGTCGAGGAGTTTTCCCCTCCTTCACCCAGAGAAGAAGCTCGGTTCCAATACTCAGCGATGAGTACAGTTTCAACCACCTGTTTAGTTAGAGTTCGCACACGTAGCAGCTTACCCGAGTTTCCCCAGGGGTCAACGTTGTTTACTCTGTTGGCTGTCTCTCCCCAGGGGTCTGGAGGAGGGGCTATAGTGGGTGGTGGGGCTCCCCCACCCCACGGGTCAGAGCTTGTAGGGGACGTAGGTGATGCTACTCCCCATGGATCTGGGGCTGCTACTCCCCATGGACCGGAGGCAACAGGGCCAGAAAGTGTGGGTGGTGGTGAAGGGCCAGCAGAGCCAACAGTGGCAGTAGAGGGGCCCCCCCAGGGGTCCACAGCACTCAGCTCCATCAAAGCGCTCTGCACCAGAAAATAGATTCAAGCTTGATTCTAAATAAATAAATACTTTGAATTCAGAAGTCATCATACAGCACACAGAAACTGTACACAGGTGTTTACAGTCATGTACACCCCCTCTACGATAGAAAGCTGCAGTCATTACAAATATCCCTTTGTAACCGAGGCAGTTCCAGCATTTGACCCAAAGAACAAGTTCTTTTCTAGGAAAGGTGGTGGAGGAGGTTTTCTGTGATAAAGAAACAAGAAGTGGTTGGAAGAGGGAAAATTATTGTGACCAAGAGGAATAAGTGAAACTGTTTATTAAAAAAGCATGCCTGACCTAAAAAAGAAACTAAAACAGAGCATTTGAATGTCATAATGAAGTAGAAATGTCATTGAATAAATCTAATAAATGTTTTAGCTCCATGTGCAAGTTGTGCTGATCTGCCATTATAGGTCAGACACAATGTTTTAGTATGAAAGTGGAGGAATCTTTATGATTATTAATTGTGGTGTTCCATACTGTGTTTAATTAAGTTATCTAGACATCACAACTACTAAAACTACTATTCCTACAACTTAGAATTGTTTAAAACAAAAAGTGTGAATTAGCTAATAAGCAAACAGATAAAACAGCTGTTTGACCTGAATATTTTCAGGATATTGCAGAAGAATAAGGGCTGAAATAACACAAATATATCCGGTTAGGTACACCCGTTTTCAGTTGACTCTGCACTTTATACTTTAAATCTGGGTCTTATGAAGGACACAGGAAGTCATTTTCCCACAAATACTCATTGACTGGAACAAAAATAAACATTTAAAGATGGTAATTTCTGGGAAATTTAAAGTGAACTAGTTTGGTAAATAAAAATCAAGTCAATAGTTATGGAATCATTATGGTGTCAATAATGAAATGATAAGTACTTTATGTCCAAATGGAAATAGTAAAACACAATACATGACATATGTATAATGTATATGTTCCATTAATGAGTGCTTTTTAAATGCTATTTTGCTTTATGTTTTACATTCTGTAGGAGACAATATCCTTTACTGTTTAATAACTAGAAGTGCATCAGGAAACTTATCCTGGTCCAACTTTGGAATCATCAAATCAAGGTGAAAATGATCAGGACAGACGTTCTTATGGTGGGTAAGCATATCAGTACAGAATGAAGTGTTTTAGTCCTTATATAAGTACAGTTTTCACAAAGTGTCATACAGTAAACACATTTATAAATCAACCAGCTTAGAAAATGACAGTGTTAAACATAATGAAGAAAGATTTAATGCACCTCATTTCTGAGGGAAAAAACAGAGCTGTAAAGTTTTAACAGAATGTTTTTTATTTACTTACTGGTAATTTCTCTGAAAGGTAGATTATTACCACATCAAGCATCAGGCACTGTAAATACAAACCTGTTACCGTGACTACATGCAGCTCTGATTTTAAAGTGACTCATAAATAAAAGTTGCTGTGGATCCTTCAGGGCAGCTGTGATAAAAACCAGCAGAGTTCTTCATTTATCTACACAAGAGTCTGATTTAAGAAAAGGGAAGCAGCTAAACCAGGCAAAAACTTTTTACACACCTCCTCTGGTTTAGGCTTCTCCCTCTTGCTCTCCTCAATGGCCATCTGCAGTCTCAGGTCATCGCCTCTGCGCAGCCGTTCCTCCTGCCAACACACATATAGGTGTCAGAAGACACACAATCTCCCAACGCACACTGCAGGCACTGAATTTAATAAGCTTACAACAATAACAAAAAAAGTTAGATTTATATGTGAACTGAATTTTAACCTTTAGTCATGACAGTCAGGAGATCATTAACATCAGTTACTAAACAGCCTAATATTTGAGCAGATATGAAGATAAATCCTAAATAATGGTAGCTTGCATGTTTTTTTTGCAGTTCACAAACCAAACAAAGCCAAATCTAAACTGCTGTCACATGGCTGCTTATCGAGAGAAAAGTCAATGACATGAGGGAGTAGCAGCACTGCAAATAATAATATTCCCAATGCTGTCTGGTTCTGCTTAACTTGCTCACAACGTTCAAGCTTAAAATGAACTGGTCTAAAAAAGTTGAGCTTCTTTATCATTTAGCCAATCAGGAAATGATTCTAATTTTTGTGGAAATGTATCAGTTGTCAAGTAATCAATTCCAAACAGGTATAGTAGTTATAAAAAAGGAAACAGAAGCAGTAGGTAAGACAGGGTGTTTAAAATTAAGACCACAGTTCAACCCATGCTATCTGAGAGGGCAATGGAAGGAAAGAATAATCAATACTTACAAGGCACTCATTGCCATTATCAATCAATTAAAGTGAATGTCTGCCAATGCCATGCAAATTCAACAATTACATTATAGTGGATCAATTTGTTGAGGTCTTTACTTGCAACACATCTTCACAAGGATTTGAAAAGTATCTTTTCCCACACTTTGTGAGTGCAAGCGCTATAAAAGAATGTGTCTGGAAATGATCTCAACACAACTGCATCAGACTGCAGTTTCTTTAGGAAAATAAGAAAAATATGATCAGAAATTAATTCTTCTGATTGATCAATACATGGTATGTGCCTGACAGAAAGACAGATAGATGATGACTGGCTTTCCAGTCAGCTGAACACACTCTGCCCCTGACCTTTTGGTGCAGCTCTTTGCTGAGTGTGATTGCATAGCGGAGCTCTGCATCCTCCAGTGGGTCCGAGCTAGTCTGAGGGAGGTTTGTGGTTAAATGGTGAGAGCAAAGCTAGGTGCATCGGCAGTAGTCTTAAAATATCTGCTATGCCTCTAACACCGGGGCTGCATTATAGAAACCAGGTTCCAATGAAGGTGGGATGCTGTTTAAACATAAATGAAAATATCAATGCAAGAATTTCCGCAAATCCTTTTAAAACTATTTTCCTTTTAATAGACTCAAAAGACAAAATATTTAATGTTCAAACTGATAAACTTTTTTTTGCAAATATTTACTTAGATTGGATGGGGCATTTTAATCGCTGCATATAACACGAGCTAAGTGAAGTCACTAAATGATGAAGCTTTGTAGATCTTACACATTCTTGCTTGATGTACAACTTTAGTTGCTCAACAGTTCAGGGTCCCCATTGTTGCATTTTGTGCTTAATGTGCCAAACATTTTCAATGAGAGACAGGTCGGGTCTGTACGTGCACTCTTTTACTACGACACAATGCTGCTGTAGCAAGTGCAGAACGTGGCTTAACGCTGTCCTGCTGAAAGAAGCAGGGACATCCCTGAAAAAGACCTGTATACGTAGCTTTCAGCATTACTGCTGCCTTCACTGATGTTCAAGATACTCATGTCATGGCAGCCAACACACCATCTCACATTCTGGCTTTAAAACCATTCACTGACTTCACTGTAACTCAGAGGACACAATGTCCATGATTTCCAAAAAACATTATGACCCGGGGACTCATCAGATGTCCGTCCCAGATGTGCCCGGGCCCTGAGAAGCTACAGGACTTTCACTTTGCATGGTAAAGCTATGACTTGCACTTGTGGCTGTGTGACCTGAATGGTGTTCTGATGTGTTTGTTAGCCTGCATGGTGATATCCCTCACTCAATAACATTGGCAAATAATATTAAGGTAACATTCGATGTTGGCTTTTGTATGAGCAGAGATTTTTCCAGATTTTTCCTCCCGTTTCCATTTAGCTTCCCCAGTCTTTTGATGTCCCTTGTCTAGTTTTCTTTTTTTAATATATGTTGCAGATGTCAAAATACTTAATATTTGCACAAATGATCACTCAATCTGTTTGAACATTAAATATCTTGTCTCTGTAGTGTATTCAACTGAATGAAAGTTAAAAAAGATTAGCCAATACTTGTATTCTGCTTTATTCACGTTTTACACAGCATCCAAACTTCACTGGAATTGGGGTTGTAAATAAACTGAAACATTTGCTTAAAGAAAAGTGGTTCGTAAACAACAACTACTGGCCCAGAGAAGCCACTTCGTGTTACCTGCTCTGCCTCTTCTTTACTCATTGCCAAAGCCAGCTGAAGCTGCAGGTCTTCCTCTCCAGAGCTTTGCGGCCAAGCCTGCTCAGGGTCTGCCCCTCCAGAGTGTGAGCCCAATGATAGGCTGCCCCCAAGGCTGGGCGCTGAAGGGGCTGAGGAGGCTAGAGACCAATATATATGGCTGAGATCAATCCTTCTTTCAAGCCACTGGTTTATTTGCATTGAAAGTGGAGTTCTCACCACTGGTGGTCTGTGCCATTTTCTCTTTGGTTTTGAGGGCATGGATCCTCTCCTCTCTTAGTTTCTCTTCATCTTTTAACAGTGTCACCAACTGTTTAGCTTTCTCTCGCACATTTAGACCCTGGAAAATAAAAATGTAAACATGTTAATCAGTTTTAACATTATTATGTAATACATTATACATAAGTGCCAAAATAATTGTTAACTAAGCCCATTTCACTTTTTAAAAATCAACAACTGGTTTTGGGCGTGATGCCAATGAATCTTTATAAAACATCAATGAATGTACTGCAAGCAATACGTTTGACAAAGTGTGCTTGCATAGCACATAACTAGCTAAACATTTACACTATCCATTCCGCTTTGTGTGCACGGGTGTGTTTGTGTACCTGATCTTTGCCATCTCTGTCGATGTACTGAAAATCCTTGAGGGTCTGGACTGCGTATATGTTTTCTCTACACTGTTGGGCAACTCGTTCTGAACCCGTTTTGATAAGGTATTCCATAAGAGTCATAGCCTGAAGGGGAAAAAAATCACAACAAATAGACATTGGATAGCAGAAATGTAAACATAAAAACGTGTAGTACATATCCTGTTAACATCCCACATTCAGTTATATGGTAATTATAACAACACTAAAAAAAAGTATTGAGATGTTCAGGTATTCAGTTCTATGTGCCATTTACCATTTGTTTAGTAGAAGTCATACCTTCTTTAAATGTTTCATTTCAAGTACCTTTTAATTAATTCTCTATAGGTATGACGATTTTTCCATAACAAATATTTCCTGGACCATTTCCAACCACTTGTTCCTGTTTTGGAGTATTTACACTGAACCAGTGTCTTGTGACAACTTTCTTACTTGCTGTAAGAGTTTATATCAAGTACAGATCCTCTTTCACTAAAAACCTTCTCGATATTCCCACAATACATCACTACACAAGAGATTTCATATCCCAACACATTTTTGTTGTTAAATCCTCATTTTTATCTGGTTCTAGAAGACGTGTGCCTGGTCTGCCTCCTTGCTCCCACATAGACTCCAGTAATCTTGTTGTTCAGCAAGTTCCCTAGACTTTGTTTTCCAGTCGAATTCCCCCATTTCAATGAATTTGTTAATGAACATTGTGTCTTACACATGCTTTGTCTTGTACGTTGTGCTAATACTTTGCCTTGTATTCAGATTTTTAGTTCTGCTTCCCATTTTGCTCTTATAGAAAGCACTGTTTCCTCTCCACTCTCACCCAGAACTCGGTAGTGATCAGAAATAAGCCGAGACCCCCTACGTTTGGATGAATCCAGAATAACTCCGATCACCTTGTTTAGAGCTTTGACATTCTCTCTGTTGCAGAATTCCTCACCTGCATGTATCAATAGAAGTCTTTGGTTTTAATTGATTAATTGGAAGAGCTTGAAATAAATATCAGAGCATTTATTTTGATGACCTGCATTCTGGCACCAAAGTTTACTGAAAGTGTAGTCCTTCCTCCAATATTATTAATTATATTAATTATTGTTTTCAAATATGTCAGAAAGTGTTTTATTAATTGATATTATATGCATCTCTTTTTTGCCATGATGGAGAATATTTTAGAGAGGATTTGTGTTTGTACAGTTTAACCCCCCTAAGTAGAATTATTGTTTTCAGAAGAGATGTTAGATGAGGAAACATATGTGGTATTGGGCAGGTTTTCGTTTACTCTAATCTTAGCTTGAACTTCTTGATAAATAGTTTAAATACATCAAACTTTTTCATTGAAGATATTTTTCTTCACTGTTGGATGCCTTTTCAGCATAAAAATTAACCAGAATTGTCCTTTTACCTCTTTTTAAGCTCCGTCTAGAATATTGAGGGTTCTTCTGAAATTGTTGTGTTTGGCTTTCTTTAATAAAAACCAGATAGTTCTTCATTAATCAGATTTGGTATAAGGGTCTTAGGTCCTATGCAAATAACTGCTATAAATAACTTTTCATCTACGTTTAAAAGTGAAATTGGCTTATAGCTCTTGCAGTCTTCTTTACCTTCACCTTCTTTGAGTGAAACAATAAAAACTGCTTCATAAATCTTGCCCTCTCCTTCATCTTTCCTGACTATGTACTTTATCTCTTCCCTTACTGCCTTTAACTATTGTAAAAAAAAAGACATCTTTCCTATATATGTTCCTGTGCCTTCTCCAGTTCCTGTAGTTTATATAAAGCCAGCTAAGGCTTTCTTGTGGAGTCGTTAAAGTGATGATTTTCTCCAGCACAACTGCCTTCATAGTTCATACCCTCCTTCACAGCATCTTTCACAGTATTGCAGATAAAAAATAAACCATAAATATTGCACTAATATGTTGCTAATGAGAGTGATTCTGGACATAGCCCGATTTGAGAAAATGATTTACTTGGACACATATTTAGACTTTGCAACACATAGTTAAATGTAATATACTAAGACCTTTTACACTACGTGTCACAAAAATATGTTCATACCTTGTACACATGTCTCCAGTTCTTGCCATGGTCGTTGAGCCGCTTCCACACCATGCTCATGATTTCTGAGAAGGCCACAACATTGTAGGTCAGATCTGCAATCTCTGACATAAGAGAGCTGCTGGGACCCCATGGGTCATTGGACGTTGCCTCTCTAACCTGCACAACATGGCAGAAGGGGATTAAGTTTCAGTATTGTTATTTTAAATCAATATCTTAGCAGTACTCGTAAATCTGAATCAGTGACTGAGTTAAAATGAAAACTTCAATGCAACAGGCAGAAAGAGAGGTAACATAATAAATCAATGTATATTTGATTTAGTAGTTAATAATTACAAGAGAAAAATGAGATAACTACAAAATGTCATCTGTGCTGCAGAGATTCATATGATGCACTAAGCTGTGGAAATTTGAGCAAAGAGAGAGAGAGAGAGAAAAGAAGAAAAATAACCAGATAAGATGAAAAGCAAACAACCTTGATTTCAGCTTCTGAATAGTTGTGGACGATGTTCTTGACTTGTCGCCGTAGCGATGAGGTCGACATGGCAACGGTCTGGCCACTGAGTTTTGTTGCAATCTGAACAGATGGAAACACAAGTTTATTAAATATTGATAATAAAATATAGTTATAGGATACAGCACATTTTATAACAGTTAAAGATTAATAAGAGAATCTATAAAAAAAGGTATAAAGAAAATTGAAGGATTACTGGAGGAGGGGTGTACAAATACAACTGATTAACAGAGGGGGAGTCACTGCATGGATAAACACATCTGAATCAAACATGGAGCCTATTTCAAACATTTATGCTAAATTATGAGACTGTGGTATCAACTGAGCAATAAATACAGCTTAGTGCACACCTGTTCCTCAAAGACGAAGCAGAATTGGGAATCCCTCTTCTTGGTGCACGTTCTTCCTCTTATCTTGTCCTCCACTCATTCATGGAGTATTGTGTCTCAGCTTGGCTGTGTTTTCCTGTGGCAACATCTGGTCTGAAAACCACAGACATAGCAAAACTATAACTATGAAGCATGATTGAGATTACTGATCAAAATGAAGGAACTGGGTGTAACTGTTCAACAATCAAGCTAAAGTTTATGCTACAACTACTTTGAAGATACAAAGCACATATTCATCATGAAATATCACATGATCTGTTGCTGATCCACACATGCTTGATACAGACACAATGTGTTACGGTACTTACATCCTCCATCTTGGTTATCAAACTATTTTGCTTCAGAAAAGAAGATAAATTATCCAACAATACCAGGTAGTGTAACTACAGTATTAATGATGACACAACATTTGCATGTTTTTACCTTTCAAATCTAATCCTGGCTGTGTTAGGAAACAGAACTTAATAAATTCACACTAAAGTTTCCAAAGCTTCTGAAGCGCTGCGATCATGTTATGAAACCATATAGTCGCTGTATAGTGCAAGTAAAACTACTTAAAGCAGTACTTAACAGTCCTTCAGGAAATAAACTGAACCTTATTGTGCTGCCAAGGACATGCACCTTCACATATACCGTATCACACTGTGAGAGGAAATGAGCATTTACATAGAATCATGGATTATTACCTGCAAAGTATAATTCTATTTATCACAACATTATGATCTCGGGGCACTTTATAGACACATCAATTCAAGCCAATTCAGAATAAATAACCTAATTGGGGATTAAGGATAATAGGTAAGAAGTACTGTATCTATATCTTCTATAACAAAATAAGATCAGTCAGATTGTGGACTTGCTTCACTTGGGTTGTGAAATATTTTACGGATTGCTTTTACACTGCACTTTTGAAACTAATCACTTTTTAAATGACATGTTCCTCTCTAAGGGAATCTAAGTTATAAGATTTTTTGTCAAAAATTGGAATTTGCTTAAAAAGCTATATTAGTTGGACTCTACGATAAAAGGAAAATATTCTCATTCCTCCTCATAATTTACAGACTTTCCTGTAAATTTGATTGAATTGTAAATGCAGCCACAAACGAGAACACAAATAACTTTGCTGTCATTTATCCACACTTAAATATAAATATTTAATCAAAACACACCAGTTCAAACAGCTCAAATCTAATAAAGGATAATTAATACAAACCCAAAATCTCACGTTCAGTGATTCCCACCTTAACTGTCATCTAAAAAAAATGACAAGATAAAGAAAGGCAGACAATTTTACAAAAGATGATCAACTCATCCTATCCAGACATACTCCTTAACTGTGCATATAAACAACTGAGATTCATTACTACTCATTCTTTTACCCGAGTCCAGGATTACCCCCTAATGCTGCACTCAGACACAAGCTTACAGCTAGATTACATTTTTCATATCAGTAAATGTTCCATTATAAATCTCAACTACTACTAATAAATGGCTTATTAATCTAAGTAAAAACCATACTGTTAATGTAAAGTCAGTTTTAATTATAGAAAACATTTAAGATAACCACAGTGGATCAAAGTGCTGTTCACAACATGACACACAACAGAAGTGAAAAATTAAAAGACACAAAATATCCCATTTTAAAAGGCTAAATAAAGGAGATAGAAATATATTAAGAAAGAAAATTTAAAGATATTAAAAGAAATATGTCATATAAAACATATAAATATAATATAAAACAAAAAAAATATTATAAATAAAAACACAGAAATATTCTATAAGTGTCAGAAAATAAAGGCTTTAGAATAAAATATGAAAACTGAACTGGTAAATATTGCCATTTAACAACTGCATCTCAAGGCTTATAAAAATTATTTTATCACAGTCATATTTTGTATGCAATTAAGTTTAATAACACTAATTTGTCTAAAGCTGCAATCAGCCAAAATAAAAGTGGAAAAAAATCTGCATAGCTAATTTGGTGAAAACCCAGTATAGCGTCTCTATAGACCTTTGAAACAAGCCTGACATATACTGTATATAGTGAAGGGTGTTTAGATATAAAGGTCAAACAAATACGATTCAGGTTGCATAACTAAATATAAGGCCACGATTACAGCACAGACTTTTATACCCCATGGCATGCACACAATTACCTCCCAAGATGTACTACTCAGATAACATTTCACAAGCCAGTCACATTATAAGCTACCTGTAAATGACCTGTTTTATTAAATAAATCCAAATACAAAGTAGTTACCACAAGAGACAGCTACTCCAGACAATACATGTTTTATCAGTAACCACAATGTACTCCCCAAAAGCCATTCTACTGTTAGGACAATACAATGGTGTCACTTAATATTCCAATATCTGACGTTATTGAATATCAAAGGTCAGTTGTTTACAAAAGGGAAAGTAATGTCTGTAAAAAGATATTCAGGGATCAAAATGATCAGTTGTCTTTCCATTAACCATCATAAATCCTGTATCCAAAAAAAGTCTAAATATTATATAATTACTAATCTTTATGAATAAAGCAAGCAATTAATTATTGAGCCATTTATCAAGCTTATGCCAGCTAGTCAGGCTAGACCTATAGGCTCATATAAAACATTATTTATCTCGTTTATCTCAGCTCTCTCTCAATTACACTGTTTATACAGCCACTGGAAATCTGTATAACTTTTTTGGGTTGAATCCTGACATTTTAGCTTCTTCGTGGTGAGTTTTTGAGGCCATGCCTCTGAGCAAAGTACACGCCAGCACACCTTGTACTTCAGACTGAACGCTTTTCTGGAATATGGTGGCAACTGGCATTACTGGCATCCAGATAGCATGTTTAGTTTTATCAAACTCTTTTGCTTTCAAAATACTCACCCTCCTTTAAATATTTGTTGGTATAATAAATACTATTTTCATCATTAATTTACTGTAAAAAAGGCCATCAGAGTTTATACAATTAAAGTATTTGTGTCTAATAAATCTATCTTTCTTTAAAACATGTTATACCTGACAGAATAAAACAAAAAATAATTATGTAGGTCTATTTTAGAAATACCAATAGCACTAAGTCACATATGAACATATGTTCAAACAAAGATTCATCTCATTGAGGTTAAAGTTACTGCAAAACAACAACACTTGTCTAAAATGCCCACAGGGTTAATAATAAGTGTAAGAGTTTAACCAACTCCTTAAAGTATCACTACACCGCTGCACAGTCTCAAGACAGTGCCCCCACCCAGTTAACCTACCCAAAGATAAGGTAAACAACCGTTAACAGTAAGATGCAATTCTCCTGTCACGCCTATGAAGATAGCATGCTGATGAAATAATAGCTCCCTGACAGTCTTTAAACGTTATGCAACCATTAATGCATGCTAGGCGTTGCACACAAGTACGGGGTCATGCAAGAATGTTAAACAAGCATGACTGTCATCAAGTCTCTATGGCATAGAAAACTTTTTTGGGTGGGAGGAGATACCCAAACTAACGGTAACTGTCATCTGTTAGCTTACATTAGCCACTTAGCAACTCTCACCGAAGCTAATCGAAACTGTTGACTAGCAGTTTGCCACCAGATTTAGGTAAAGTCCAAGCAAACTATACACGGTGGTATTAAAGGATACAAACTGGCACACATTTGCAGACAAACTAATGCAAAATAAAACCAGACATTCTCGTCATAAAACCGCATCATTTGAGACTGGATATGAAGGTTAAGGTTACCTGCCAGTTTCACAATTAAAAGAAATAACTTGCTGCTCCTGATGCTATTAATGTAGCTGTTAGCAAGCTAGCTTCTGATGCTAGTTCGAAAATAGCAATGTGATTACAAGTCAGTGTGAAGTTGTCAAGGACACGTCC
The DNA here is from genome assembly GCA_037177535.1 of Pseudomugil gertrudae. Classification (NCBI taxonomy): domain Eukaryota; kingdom Metazoa; phylum Chordata; class Actinopteri; order Atheriniformes; family Pseudomugilidae; genus Pseudomugil; species Pseudomugil gertrudae. The sequence goes on along the minus strand of JBAMHV010000006.1, from coordinate 10,862,106 downwards.
TGCTTTAGGGTTGTATTGAGCACAGACACCCAAAACACAAAATGTTGAAAAAAATGTTGACGGAAAAAGAATAAATATCCAAATGAAGTGTATACTGACCCTGTTGTAGCTTGAATGTACGAGGAGATGGCCGAATTTCCGCTTCCGTTCTCGCCTACAGGAAAGACCGCACCCCCTGTAGCTCTGTTTTCCTGCAATCATAGTAGAACTCATTAATAATTAATCAACTTTTAACACCAGGATTAAAGTGCTAAATGCAATTTATAATTTTTTTATTTAAAAAAATCGGAAAAGGCCCCGTATAGGCTTAATATTACACGAAAACAAAGAAACTGTATTTTAATTGAAATGTAAATGTCTTAGTATTTATTCGCTGTAGAAGGAAGTAATCCTCTTCTTTCCTGTTACTGTAGTTTTTTCCTTGTTATTTTGCACACTTGATTTTCCATTATACATGGATGGGAAGAACACTAAACGGAATACAGGCCTACTGAATCATCATTTGTTAAGAAAATGGTGCTTGCTTTTACACTTGGAAGCTGGCCTTCAGGGGTTATGTCATGTCAGTGTGGATTGCGTTGTATTTGGGAACATTTTTGTGAACTAAGCAGAGTGGTTATTACTAGGATGGGAAGTTCCTCATGCCCCATTGCGCTTTATTCTGCATGCAAATAAAGAGGAAATGCATTTTCTCAGAGGTTAGACAGCTTTATGTGTGCAACTGATTTGCGGAAACACAATCTTGCAGATGTGCTTATAAGCAGTGTATCACTGCTGTTATCAACACTTTTTATGTGTAGGTGTGTTAAACTGTTAAAGGTTGAAGCTGGTAAGGGTCTTTCACATTTTTAAGTTGCAATTGTACATATTTTAGCTGAAAATAAAAAAAAGAGTATTTTTTAAAGATGTTTTTGTTTAATCATTTTGGGCCATTTTAAGCTTTCACTTGCAGCCGACCAAATCATAAATAGTCTGTCACGCGGTTTTATCTCGACATGCAATAGCATACTTTGTCCACAGCGAGGCGCTGTTTACCCAGCTACCCGTGGCTTCCAGCACCCTGATTCAGAGCTGTGAAGCCATAAATAATGCACAATAAGTCTCATAGATGAGAGCGATAGAGGAACAGCTGGCATGCATGTGTGTTACAAGTTCCCCTTTAACCATGCAAATCTCTTATCTTTATTTTTTCCCATCCAGGGTGGAGTGAGAACATTTTGACTCAATAAAACATGTAATATACTTGAGAAACACTAATTTTATTAAAGGAGGTAAACAGTATATTTAGAGGTTAAACAACAATCAAATACGTTGATAGGTACACACGTGGTTGAAATTTGGTTACATTTGATTTAAATGTCTCTTTTATTGACTGAGAGTGTTATTAATCTGCCTCTGTGCTCCAGACAACATGAACTGTTTGCATATAGTAAACACATAAAAATGTTGCACTCATAATCAAACTAAAAAAATGTAATCAAAACATAAAAGCTGTCATAAAGGAATTATATTGTACTTTTCAAAGGTGGAATTTGTATTTTTAATCTCCTTAGTAACAAAAATTTAAATGATTTACAAAGATGTTTAGCGTCTACCTTGTTATTTAT